>CM052446.1:17879124-17893926 GCA_028533085.1 Varecia variegata | reverse complement strand
GGAGGCTAAAGTGGGAGGATCTCTTGAGCCCAAGAGTTCCAGGACGTGGTGTGCTATGATTGTACCTGTGAATAGGCACTGCATTCCAATTTGGGGAGACCCCTGTCTCTATAAATAAATACATGAAGGTTGGAGGGAATAAGGAATGACTGCTTAATGGATACAGAATTTCTCTTTGGGGTGAGGAAAATGTTTTGGAATTAGATAGTAGCACAAAGTTGCAAATCAACTAAAACCACTGAATTGTACCCTTTTAAATTGTAAAGTGATGTACTTCACGTCATGTAAATTTCATTTCAATAAAAAAGGGGGATTATATCCCTCTCCACTCTCTAGAATGGCTAAAGTGAAAAGTCAGAAAATACTAATTATTAATGAGAATGTGGAACAATTGGAACTCTCATAATTACAGGTGGGAGTGTATGTTGATAACCACTTTAGAAAATTCTTTGGCCTGTCTTCTAAAACTGAAGATACCCACACACTCTTATCACCCAGCACTTTCCCTCCACCCAGTGCATATGTATGTTCACCTAAAGATGACATTAGTATGTTATAGCAGTATACTTTAAACAGCCAAAACCTAAAAATAACCCAGATGTACATCTCCAATAGAATAGATTGTCATATGCAGCACATTGTCATATGCAGCAATGATAATCAGTGGACTACAAGTATAATTAACAGCACGGATATATCTCACAAGTATAATTTTGAATAAAAACCTGTCAGTTATGTAAAGTTTGAAAATAAGCAAGAGAAATTTATGATGTTAAATATTAAATATCAAGACAATGGTTACCTTTTGGGGTCTGAGTGACAAGACAGAGGAGTTCATGCCTGGGATCTGGTTACATATATGTTCATTTTGTGAAAGTTCAATAAGCTATATGATTTTTACACTTTACAGTGTGTATGTTCTACTTGAATACAGTTTGCATTAAAACAATAGATATTCCCAGTGAATGGTAGCAATGTTAGAATAGTTTAAAAATTTATTTGGAAAAACAAATGAACATACCCAAATATTAACAGGATGAGATTATGATAGCTTCTAGTTCTTTCTTTTTTCCCTACACCTCCCTTTTTGGTATTTTATGACTTCTCTTAACATGTAAAAAGCAAAAATAGGCTATATCCACCGGGGTTTCATCTTGAGTTGCTATTACATTTTTGTTTTTTTGTTTTTTTTTTGAGACAGAGTCTTGCTCTGTTGCCCGGGCTAGAGTGCCGTGGCATCAGCCTAGCTCACAGCAACCTCAAACTCCTGAGCTCAAGCGATCGTCCTGCTTCAGCCTCCCGAGTAGCTGGGACTACAGGCATGTGCCACCATGCCCGGCTAATTTTTTCTATATATGTATTTTTAGCTGTCCTTATAATTTCTTTCTATTTTTAGTAGAGACGGGGTCTTGCTCTTGCTCAGGCTGGTCTCAAACTCCTGAGCTCAAACAATCCGCCCGCCTCAGCCTCCCAGAGTGCTAGGATTACAGGTGTGAGCCACAGCACATTTTAAAGTTCTTACAGCTCTTATTTAGATATTTAAGTAGATGCTATGAGTAATTTCTATATCTATTTTACAGGTAGATTTTGACAACAAACCAGTAAATGGCCCCAAGTCAGAATCCATGGACTACAGTAAATGTGGTCATGGGAAAGAACAAAGATTGGAATTGAACCCAAAACCCCTTGAAAATGTAGCTAAAAATGAAGAAAGTATGACAGGTGTTGAAGTGGAGAAATGGACGCAAAACAAGAAATCACACTTAATTGATCATGTCAAAGGAGATTTCAGTGCTAATGTGACAGAAGCTGAAAAATCAAAAAACTCTGAAACTGACAAGAAACAAAACAAACCTCCACAACTTTTTATACAAACTGTAAGAAATGGCATTAAAAATGTACACTATTTACCAACTGAAACAAATGTGTCATTTAAAAAATTCAATATTGAAGAATTTGGCAAGGCATTTGACAACAATTCCTATAAATTCCTACAAGATACTGCAAACCATAACAATGCCATGAGCTCTATTGCTACTAGTGCCAGTTGTGATCATCTCAAGGGGAGAAGTAATGTGTTAGTCTTCCAGAAGCCTGGCTTTAACTGTAATTCTAATCCAGATTCTTCAAACCTCAATATAAACAGTCACTCTAGTACACACAATGAAGGTGATCAACCAAAAACTCCTGACAATATGCCAAGTAAAGAACCAAAAGATGGGTCTCCAGTTCAAGCACGAATTTTATCTTTAATGAAAGTTAGGAGATTAACACGGGACCAAGTGGTAGCCATCGAGGCCCTGACTCAACTCTCAGAAGCCCCATCAGAGAATTCCTCACCATCAAAGTCAGAGAAAGATGAAAGTTCAGAGCTTAGAACACCTAGATTGCTTAACAGCAGCCAGACAGCTTTCTGTTACGTAGAAAAAGACCTTCAAGACCCAAACATACAAGGAGAGCCACCAAACCTTCATCACTGTCCATCTTTGGAAAAGCAAACTTCATGCAACATAGTGGTATTCAATGGCCAAAATACTCTTTCCAACTCACATATCAGCTCAGCTACTAACCAAGCATCCACAACATCACATGAATATTCAAAAGTCACAAATTCAATACCTCTTATACCAAAAACAAATTCATCCAAGACTGACACCAGTAAAAATATTGCTAAAGGTAGGATTACTTTTGACAGTTGTTCCAAGATTTTGGATCAGTTCCCACCAAGAAGTAATAAATTGGGGCATTGTAACGAGTTACTGGACAACAGTAAAAATTTGGACTCAGATGATGTATTATGTCAGGATGCGGCCCATACTCAAATTGAGGAAGATGTTGCAACACAACTAACACAACTTGCATCAATAATTAAATCAACTAATACAACTCCAGAGGACAAAAAACTTGAAAGTAATAATAATGCACGGCAAAAACATAGTCAGGAAAAGGGCTTAATACAACAGAAACCACCTTCAAGTGTACAAAATAATAGTTCATCATTAACAAAGCAAAAGAATACAATCCAGAAAAAGACAAAATCCACCCCATCAAGAGATCGGCGGAAAAAGAAGCCCATAGTTGTAAGTTGTCAAGAAAAACATCAGCAAAACCAGAAAAAGTCATATCAGTACCGTCAGTTACATGACATTTGGATAGGAGCCAGATTTCAAAGGTATGGGCAATTTTATCCACATGTTTTTCCTATCCTTTTGGGAGAAATTCCGCCCATAACCACAATGTGCAAACCACTGGCTCCAAAAAGTTCAACAATACGAGACAAAAAATTCTTTCCTCCAATCACTCAGATAAAATTCGAGAGGTATACAGAATTAGCACAGGAAAAAATGGTGAAAGTTGAACCACTGGATTCTCTCACCTTATTTCATTTTAAAACGGAATCCAATGGGCAGGCGTTTACAGATAAAGCTTATAATTCTCAGGTACAGTCAACAGTGAATGTCAATCAGAAAGCTCACCCTTCGACCCAGCCCTCCTCTCCACCTAACCAGTGTGCTAAAGGGATGGCTGGTGATGACCAAATACAGTTGCAACAAGATGTTAAGGAGCAACTCATGCATCAGAGACTGCCAACATTACCAGGTATCTCTCAAGAGACACCCTTATCGGACCCAGCACAAATTCTCAGGAATGTAAATGTAGTGTGTTCAGGTGGAATTACAGTGGTTTCTACCAAAAGTGAAGAGGAAGTCTGTTCATCTAGCATTGCCGAATCAGAATTTTCCCCAGTAGACAGCACACAGAAAAGTTTTAATGATTATGCCATGAACTTCTTTACTAACCCAACAAAAAACCTGGTGTCTGTAACTAAAGATTCTGAACCACCCACCTGCAACTGTCTTGGTAAGTACTTGTGTGGATGTGTTCTTTCACCTGTATAAACTGCCTCAAGTCCTGAGAGAAGCTTGTGTGGTATTTTTGCTCCATTCTTGTTCTAGCTAAGATAGACTTAGTAATTCTATACCCATTTTTCTGTGGGATCTTTATTGATTCTGCTCAGAAAAAAATGGAAAATTCAACTCATAATTTGGAAAACAAAGGTAAATTTTCTCACGTGGAAAATATACTAATTTCTCTCAAGGCAAAATGTCTCTTGTTTACTGTGCATAGCGTAAGGATGAATTCCCTTATTACTTCATTACAGTTTGTTTATTCTTCCTGTATTCAAAAGTATTTTAATCTACTAGACTTTCATTAACATTTTTGTGTGTGTGAGAGAGAACATGCATACAAAGAATGTAAAACGTGGATACAACTTAAATAAGTATAAAAAGTATAGATGGCAATTGCCATCCTGGTCTAGAACTGAAACTGGCTTATATCTTTTTAAGTGTCTTGTGCTTTTGTGCTCTATGCAATATAAAGGGTACACTCATATCTAAAGAAATTCCATAATCATGGTCACTTGAAGAATTCATGAATCTTTTTTGAGTTTTAACATTTTTAACAAATTTGTCCAATAAATATTGATTTCCTATTTAAAAAAAAAACAACAAATAGGTTTATGCTAATAGCTGAATTAATGAACTGATTTCTAACCAATGTATTTATACATTTTGTGCCTTAGGAGTCATTGAAAGAACATTTGGAAACTAATATTCTTTTTTTTTTTTTTTTTAGTAGAGACGGGGTCTCGCTCTTGCTCAGGCTGGTCTCGAACTCCTGAGCTCAAACAATCCGCCCGCCTCGGCCTCCCAAGTGCTAGGATTATAGGCGTGAGCCACCGCGCCCGGCCATCTTTTTTTTTTTTTTTTTTTTTTTTTTGAGACAGAGTCTCACTTTGTTGCCCAGGCTAGAGTGAGTGCCGTGGCTGTCAGCCCAGCTCACAGCAACCTCAAACTCTGGGCTTAAGCAATCCTTCTGCCTCAGCCTCCCAAGTAGCTGGGACTACAGGCATGTGCCACCATGCCCGGCTAATTTTTTCTATATATACATTTTTAGCTGTCCATATAATTTCTTTCTATTTTTAGTAGAGACGGGGCCTCGCTCTTGCTCAGGCTGGTCTCAAACTCCTGAGCTCAAACAATCCGCCCACCTCGGCCTCCCAGAGTGCTAGGACTAATATTCTTTTTATCGGTGTGTTAAAAGCACTGAGAAAATCTTGCTGGGGTAAAGATTCTTAGCAAGAGTTTTGAGAAATTTACTCAATATTTAACATGTGAAGGCTTAAGTTGATGCCTGTGTTGATTATTGGGAAGGAAAAGTATTCATTTTGATATTTTTTAACCACAGTAGAAAAAATAGTGTAGTGTAGTGAGGCCTTTTAGTTCTTCTTTTTGAGACAGTCTTGCTCTGTTGCCCGGGCTAGAGTGCCGTGGGGTCAGCCTAGCTCACAGCAACCTCAAATTCCTGGGCTCAAGCAATCCTCCTGCCTCAGCCTCCCAAGTAGCTAGGACTAGAGGCATGCGCCACCATGCCCGGCTAATTTTTTCTATATATTTTTAGTTGTCCAGATAATTTCTTTCTATTTTTCAGTAGAGACAGGGGTCCCGCTCTTGCTCAGGCTGGTCTCGAACTCCAGACCTCGAGCGATCCTCCCGCCTCGGCCTCCTAGAGTGCTAGGATTACAGGCATGAGCCACTGCACCTGGCCACCTTTTAGCTCTTGATTATCTGGAGTACACTTGATATCCTGAAATAATATCCTTTTCTCTGCTAATCATTCAACCCACAGGTGTTTGTTTGTTTGTTTGTTTGAGACAGAGTCTTACTCTATTGGCCGGGCTAGAGTGCCGTGGCATCAGCCTAGCTCACAGCAACCTCAAATTCCTGGGCTCAAGCAATCCTCCTGCCTCAGCCTCCCGAGTAGCTGGGACTACAGACAGGCATGTGCCACCATGCCCAGCTATTTTTTTCTATATATTTTTAGTTGTCCAGATAATTTCTTTCTATTTTTAGTAGAGACGGGGTCCCGCTCTTGCTCAGGCTGGTCTCGAACTCCTGAGCTCAAATGATTCGCCTGCTTCGGTCTCCCAGAGTGCTAGGATTACAGACGTGAGCCACTGCGCCAGGCCCAACACACAGTTTTTGACAAGCTACCATGTGTCAGCCACCAAGGATAGGCTCTCCTGAGAAGAATTTCATAATTTGAAATGGGTGACAATGCTGCCTGAATGGGGTTCAATTGGGAGAATAAGAGGTTCTTGGACCAAGGAGACAAGAGTGGAAAATGATAATGGCTCCTATTCTAGAGCTCTTACTACAAGTCTGGTATTGGGCCATGCCTTGACTTGTGATATTCATAACAACTCTACAAAAGGAGGGCTTTTTTTTTTTTTTTTTTCCCTTATTTTTGCCAGCTTTACAGAAGAATTTTTTTTTTGTTTTTTTTTTTTTTTTTTCCCTAAAAGGAGGGCTTTTTATCCCCATTTTACAAATGAGGAAATTGAGACACAGAAAACTTCACAGCTAGTAAGTAACTGAACTGGGATTCAGAGACATGCAGCAGTCTCAACTCCAGAGCCTACGCTTATAACTTTCACCCTCTGTTGTTCAAAAATCTGAAGTATAAAAAGGGAGAACACTTATCTGAATATCACTACAATTGGGAAAAAGGCCTATAATTCCAAATGTAAATACCAGTAAAGTTTATATACCTGAGCTAGTCTAGTTTTACTGTGTGCATGCTTCTAAAAGGATGCTTGTCTAGTTTCGAGACTCTTTCTTTATACAAAATAACCAGTCATAGTTTATAAGAGTAAAGATAGTCAGGCATTCAAAGTTGATTGAGTACCTGCAGTGGACTGAGAACTATTTTATACACTGTCACTAACGTGCCTTTCATTAATTATTACATGTTAGTTTATTGTGCTTATTGTGTAAAAAAGGTAACTTTAAGACTTTACATTCCAAGTAAGACCATCATATCTGAGGGTAAAGAATTTCCATGGTGGTATTATGTTCTAGCGAAATAGAGTAAATTGATCTCTAGATTAGGGTTCCAAACTTAGCATTATTGGCATTTTGTACGTAATAGTTCTTTGTTGTAGGGGAGCTATTCTATGCCTTGTTGGATGTTTAGCAGCATCCCTGACCTCTACCCACTAGATAGTAGTACACATACATATCTGCTGAGTTTCACAACAGAAATTCCCTCCAGGTATTGCCAAATGTCCCCTTAGCAGCAAAATTACCCCTTGTTCAGAACCACTGCTCTACGCACCAATAGTAAGTTAAAAATCTATTCAGTGTATCCTGCTTAATAAGCCACAGAAATAAGTCTTCTTTGTATTTGATGTCTGATCAAAATTATTAAATAATGACTTTTTGGTGTAGGTAGAAATTCATGAAATGCAGAAATTCCCCAGTGATTTTTTTTTTTCTTATTTTTCTTTCTTTTTTTTTTTTTTTTTTCTTTTTTTTTTTCTAATAATATTCCCATCCTTTAAAAGCTCTGTAACCCCAGTGATTTTTTTTGTTGAGACAGAGTCTCACTCTGTCACCAGGCTAGAATGCAGTGGCATCATCATAGCTCACTGCAACCTCAACCTCCTGGACTCTAGCCATCCTTCCACCTCAGCCTCTGGAGTAGCTGGGACTACAGGCCTGTGCCACCGTGCCTGGCTAGTTTTTTCTGTTTTTAGTAGAGAAAGGGTCTTGCTCTTTCTCAAGCTGGTCTCCAACTCCTGACCTCAAATTTTCCTCCTGCCTTGGCCTCCCAGAGTGCTAGGATTACAGAGGTGAGCCACTGTGCCCTGCCCCCAGTGATTCTTTTTCTTTTCTTTTCTTCTCTGTTTCCTTTCTTTCTTTCTTTCTTTCTTTCTTTCTTTCTTTCTTTCTTTCTTTCTTTCTTTTTCTTTCTTTCTTCCTTTCTTTTTTTTTTTTTTTAACAGTACATCTAGGTTTGTAACCCAGTGATTCTGGTTATACACAGTGCTAAGAGACCAAGTGAAAAATATTGTTTTCCCAAGAAATGTATACTTTATGCTCTCAAATTCAAACAGGGCTGGGTGCAGTGGCTCACACCTGTAATCCTAGCACTTTGGTAAGCTAAGGCTGGAGGATTGCTTGAGGCAAGAAATTCGAGACCATCTCTGAGCAAGAGCAAGACCCCAGCCTCTACAAAAAAGAAAAATTAGCTGGGCATGGTAGCAGGTGCCTGTAGTCCCAGCTACTTGGGGGGCTGAGGCAGGAGAATCGCTCGAGCCCTAGAGTTTGAGGTTGTAGTGAGCTGTGATGATGCCATTGCACTCTAGCCAGGTGACAGAGCAAGACTGTGTTTCGAAAAAAAAAAAAAAAATTCAAAGGGTACAGAAACATGCAAACATCTTCTTATCATGGTCCCCATTCTCTGAAGATAAAAATTCCTGTTACACAGTTTTCTATAGGAATTAACATTATTACTGATTTTAATTTTGTTTCCATGTTTACAAAATTTAGGACTTTTAGAACACACTATTTTTCCAACTTGCTTTTTTTAAATTCATGAAATCGTAGATTTTGTAATGTTTGTAAAAACTGTTTCAGTGGCTTTAGTTCATTCCACTATATAAGCATCCCGTAGTTTATTTAACCTACATCTTATTGACAGATGTTAAGAATATTCCTCTCTTTGATATTACAAATAATTAACAAGGAACATTCTTTTGTACGTTTACTTTATAAATACATAATTGCACTAGTGTATAGTATAATAAATTCTTCGCAGTAAAATTTCTTGGCTCAATTTTAATAGGATTCTGAGGCCAGGCTTTTTAGATTTATTACTCTTGGATAACTTTTAATTTTGCACTTCAATTATTACGGATTTTTTTAAAGCAGGAGATAGGAGTATAAATCTGACTCACATCTTAAAATATTTTTTTCTCTCTGATTCATAGAGGGAGAAAGAATTAGGAGCAGGAAGAGTAGAACATTAACAAGTTAAATTCTATGGCCTATTGTCCTTGACTTTAATTATTAAAACCTTGTCAAGATTCATGGTTCTGAATTGAGGGGGAAAAGAAAAAGTAAAAATAGCTCCTCCTTGCCCCTATGTAAATCTGTAAAACTTTGGGTCTAATAATCTTATTCCTTCCACAGATCGAGTTATACAAAAAGACAAAGGCCCATATTATACACACCTTGGGGCAGGACCAAGTGTTGCTGCTGTCAGGGAAATCATGGAAAATAGGTGAGGAAATATGCTTCCCCGTTAAAATCATTTTTATTGTGGATCTGACTCAATGCAGATAAATTATCTCTGGGACCAAACAGGAGGTGAATAGAAAATTTTGAGCAGTATGAGTTGGATGTTCTTTAGGGCCCAGGAAAAAAGGGGTGTCCTGGTGTCCCTGCTGAGTCCCTCATCACATGAGCTGTTGGGCACATAACTGGGCACTCACAAGGCAAGCTTAATTGTCTTTGATAAATTCAGAAATACTTATTTTTATATTATTGTATAAGAGTAGAAATAAGTCAAATTACCCCCTTGACACTGCACACTTTACATTCCCATTGTCTTGGAGTCAGGCTTTTTTAAAAGAATCATCTTTAAGGATAAATAAACAGAACTGATAATAAATAAAAACATCTGCTGCACAAATGCAAATTTTTTACAAAAGTAAATTATGAGAAGTGTTTGATTTTTGAACTTCTGTTCATCCATCTATTATACATATTAAGATGTTAAAAGTTGAAGGTTTCAAGTGTAGATTGCAATTAGTACATTCTCTCCTGTGTTTTATACTCAGGTATGGTCAAAAAGGAAATGCAATAAGGATAGAAATAGTAGTGTATACTGGGAAAGAAGGCAAAAGCTCTCATGGGTGTCCAATAGCTAAGTGGGTAAGTATTTCTCATTTATACATTTTTGAAAATTGACTTATTCTATATGTAAAATGAATACATTTTTTTGTCCCATGAAAATATGGACTAGAAAAATAGGCACTCCCACAGGGATAAAACAAGGAAGATATTTTAAGGATTTGTTCTGTAAAATATGGATTCAGTCAGAAGGCCACATGTGGCCCCCAGGCTGCAGGTCTCCACTCCTTTATGTGGTTTTTATGTTAAATAATAGAGAGGTATAGCCCTGCCCAGTTGTTATGCGCAATGGTCTTCTTTTTCCCCCCAGGGTTACGACTTTTACCAGTTTCTTGTGTATTTTTAGAGATAGTTCAATGCATTCATAATCAGCATAAAGAGATGGTACCGAATTATACACACCGCTTTATATCTTACTTTAATCCGTAACTGTATTTTGAAAGTCTTTCCAATTCAGTATCCATAGAGCCACCTTAATGAAGATCATATGGTATCGAAAACAAAACCACATCTACAACATATTCCCAAAATTGTTCCTATGACTACTTTGATTTTTCCACAAATGCATAATTTAAAAGAACTGGATTCACCTTCTCTAGGAAGTTCTCAAACTGAAAACCACGTTCATAGCCAAATGTGTCTTTTCAGTAGGGTATTCACATCTGCAAAGATGTTAACCAGTTTATTTGGAATTCTTGACCATAGAATTTTATGGTCTATAATCTATTAATGATGATGATTGTGGTAATAATAATGATGACAACAATAGCTACCTTTGATTACATATCAATCATTCTAGCACCTCAAGTCCTCCTTTGGAGTCCCTTTCCAATCAATAATTCCCTTTAAAGGTAACCACTATTTTGAGCATAGATTAGTTTTGCTTCTTTTTTGAACTTCATACAATTAGAATCCTATATTATGTACTCTTTTGTGTGCCTCCTTGCACTCAACATTTATGTGCTATGGATTTAAAGGCTTGAATCCAAACAGCCTTCTGGAATCATGAATTGATCTGATATGGAAGTCACGTAGGATAGTGGGAAGAAGTATAGGAACCTGAGTCCCTGTTGATACTGATGGAGCTGTTATACTACCCCAGGCCTTCTTAAATCTTGATTTCTGTAACATGAGAGAGAAATGTTTTATGAGTTTTATTAGCTTGTTGAAACCATGTTATTTTGCAATAGAAGTGAGTCCTGACTAAGATATCTGCCTTCACTTTGTTATAATCTGAGTGAATTTTGGAGAAAAAAAATTTTCAAAATGCGAAAGATAAGTGAAGGAATTCATGCTTATTGAGTGCTTTCTATTGCCATGCCCTGGGCTAGATACTGGGAATACAAACGTAAATTAGGATCTATTAATCATTTCAATTTGCAGATGTGAAGGCAGTGTGGCCCAGAGGCGTCAGCCATTATACACACATTTTGATACTTGACTTACTGACATCAGGTTCATTACTTTATCTTCTGATAATGCAAATGTTAGCTGGTGTCACCTTGCCTCTTAAGAACTAAATAAAATTTCTTAAAATACTCAGTTTTAGTTCCCCTTGTAGTCTAAAACTTTACCTAAGACTTTTAAAAGTCTGAATGACTGGGCTGGAGTAGGGCAGGGTTTGGTGATTGTGAACTATTACTTCCTCAGTTCATGGATCAACTTCTTGTCCTGCTATGCACTGATTTTTTCACACTGTGTCAACTGAGCAATGACATTTACTACTTAATTTCCACAAAACACCATTCACCTAAGTCAATCTATATGTGTAAGAGACTTTGAAGATATATCCAAACAGTAGCCTGGGTGATCTTTATTTTTATTTTCATATTTTATTCCCCCATTTGAAACAGTAACTTATGACCTTTTTAAGTGTGACTTATAACATTTTTAAAGTAGGAAATAATATACAGACTGTTCATTTTTCTATTGTATTATTTTTGTTTGATTTTATAGTAGCTTTCTAAGAAAATTGGCCATTTGTAATAAAAGTTGCAAATGTATTTTCTCAGTTTATTATGCTTTTACCATTTAGATTTTTTTATAAATGTCAACTTTTTCATCTTTTCTTTTATAGCTTTAGGGTAATATATCTTAATTAGAAAAATTTTCCCACTATAAATAATTCTCTCATTTTTTTTTGTAGTATTTTAATGATTTCATTTTTTTCTCCACTTTAATATTTTATCCATTTTAAACTTATCCTGGTTTAGAATATTAGTAACAACTTACACTTTCTCAGATGGCTACTTAGTTATCCAACACCACCTTTTTAATTGTCCATCTGTTCCCTACTAATATGTATTTGTTTACATTTGTTGATTTTCTATTGTTACATCAATGTCTTTTCCTTTATCAGCATCAGATTGCTGTAATTATTTAGATTTTATAGTTTATGTTTCCATATCTGTTAGGCTAATTCCTCCTTTTTTCAGAAATTTTCTGACTATTCTGCCTTGTTTATTATATCATGAGTTTACAATCCCCTTGTCTACTTGCAAGAATAAAATCCTATTGGTATTTTTATTGGACTCATATTACATAGAGAATTTGAAGAATTTACTTCCTTTTGGTATTTAGTGTCCCTATCCTAAATATTGTACCTTTCCATTTGCTTATGCCTTTTTTTGTCCTTGAGGGCTGTTTTAAGGTTTTGTGCCTATAGAAGTTACATGTTTCTTGTTTCCCAATTTATTTCTCTTGTGTATCTTCTAATACAGTTAGTCCAACAGACTATTCTAATATCATATTGCTTTGGTATTGATGGTCTCCTTACTTTGTATCTCTGTCAGTGGGAATCCTTCCAGGGTTTTCCCATTAAGCATGGGTCCTCAGGGAAGGCCTTTTGGGAGAGGGGACATTTAAGCTGAGAACTGAGTGACAAAAAAGAGCCAAGTATTCAAAGGAAAAACCCCCAGGAATGCAGCAAATAGCATTCCTAAGCAGAGAAAACAGCAAGTACAAAGGTCTTGGGTGAAGGAAGAGGGTACTTTTATTTTTTTAACACTCTAAGAAGAATCCATTCAAATTGAGGAGGTAGGGAATGGAACTAGGGAAGGATAAAGAGATAAGCAAAAACCAGATTAGGAATGGTTCTGCAGGCTGTAGTGAGGAGTTGCAGTTTTATTCCCTGAGTAACATAATAAGCCTTTGACCTATTTTAAATAGGGGTACGTTATCTGGTTTATGATTTATAAATAGTATTTGAGGAATTAATTCATAAAATTTGTGTTGGTTATCTGTTGCTGCTTAACAAATTGTCCCACAATTTAGCAGCTTTTTCTTTTTTTTCTTTTTTGAGACAGAGTCTCCTCTGTCACCCATGCTAGAGTGCCCTGGCAACAGCCAAGCTTATAGCAACCTCAAACTCCTGGGCTCAAGCGATCCTCCTGCTTCAGCCTCCCAAGTTGCTGGGACTACAGGTGCACGCTACCACGCCCAGCTAAATTTTTCTATTTTTTGTAGAGACAGGGTCTCACTATGTTGCCCAGACTAGTCTTGACCTCCTGGCCTCGAGTGATCCTCCCTCCTTGGCCTCCCAAAGCACTGGGATTACAGGCATGAGTCACTGTGCCTGGCCAAAATTTAACAGGTTTGAACAACAAACAGGCATTATCTCGTAGTTTTTGTGGGTTAGAAATCCAAGAGCAGTTTAGCAGGATGCTTCTGGCATAGGGTCTCATGAGGTTGCAGTCATTTGAAAACTTGATTGGAGGATAGTGTGTGGCCATTTCCAACCTTTTCTACCGAAGGCCCTAGTCGTTTGATGACTGTTGACTGGAGGCCTCAGTTCTTCATCTTAAATGTTCTCGTAGTATGTCAGTTTGGTTTTCCTTAGTGTGAATGAATCAAAGGAGAGCAAGGAGGAAGTTACAACGTCTTTTATGACCTAACCCTGTAAATTGCTACATGGGTCAGCCCTTTGCTGTGGAGGAGGTGACTAAGCAAGGGCATGAATTTCAGGAGATGGTGATCATTGGGGACATCTTAGAGTCTGGCTACAACAAAATTCAACATCCATTCTTCGCCAAAAATAACATCAATACGTTCAATAATTAGTAGCAATAATATCAATGTTAAGGACACTACATTGGCATAGTAAAGTATATCTATCTACCTTGGCCATTTTTTCTCTGAAGGAGTAATGCTTTAATTTGTGAATCTTTATTCACAAAATTATGCTATTAAACATTAACACTTCATTATGAAATATATAAACAGAAAAGTTTATAACAAATGTACAGTTTGCCTATAAAGTGAATTCTTATGAAAAAACTACCCAGGCGAAAAATAGAATATCACCTGAGGAGTTTGACACCAGGAGTTCGAAGCCAAAGTGCATTATGATCATGCCTGTGAATGTCTGCACTCCAGTCTGTGAACATAGTAAGACCCCGTCTCTAAAAATAAAAAGAACATCACTAGATTCTCAAAAACCCCAATCATAAACTTGCCATTTGCCTAGAGTAGAGGGCCGTGGCTTCAACCTAGCTCACAGTAACCTTAAACTCTTGGGAGATCCTCCTGCCTCAGCCTCCCAAGTAGCTGGGATTACAGGTGTACACCATGACGCCCAGCTAATTTTTCTATTTTTAGGAGAGACGGTGTCTCACTCTTGCTCAGGTTGGTCTCGAACTCCTGAGCTCAAGCATCCCTCCCACCTCAGCCTCCCAGAGTGCTAGGATTACAGGCATGAGTCACAGCGCCCGGCCCAGCTTACGTTTTTCTTAACAGTATAGTTCTGTGCTTTGCTCTTTTGTATCTTACCCATACACAGTGCCTTGTACATTTGCTGAAATAAAGGGCAGGGATTGATTCTCAATATCTGTCACTGATGGTTGATACAGGTGTATTAAGTTGTATTATGTATTTCTGAATTGTTTACTTAAGTAGCAAAGAGTGAAAATATCCTGTGACAGGCTAACTGGCTTCCCCTGTAGAGAGTGATCCAGAAGAGAGCAAGGTAGCTGGGTTAACTGGTGGGATTCTGGATGATTTCTTCTTCCTGCTTTTCAAATCTTTCCTATTGTAATAATAATGA
>CM052446.1:17854015-17879024 GCA_028533085.1 Varecia variegata | reverse complement strand
GGCTAGAGTGAGTGCCGTGGCGTCAGCCTTGCTCACAGCAACCTCAAACTCCTGGGCTTAAGCGATCCTACTGCCTCAGCCTCCTGAGTAGCTGGGACTACAGGTATGTGCCACCATGCCCGGCAAATTTTTTCTATATATATTTTAGTTGGCCAGATAATTTGTTTCTATTTTTAGTAGAGACGGGGTCTTGGCTCTTGCTCAGGCTGGTCTTGAACTCCTGACCTTGAGCGATCCACCCGCCTTGGCCTCCCAGAGTGCTAGGATTACAGGTGTGAGCCACCTCGCCCGGCCCTAGCACTTTTTATAAATGCACAAATAACCCAGAGATAAGGAATGAAAGCACTGTTGTTGAGAAACTTTTTTCTCTTTCTTTTTTTTTTTTTTTTATTTAACTTGATCCTCTGAGGACAATGTTGTTGAGAATCTTAATGAAAATTTCTGTATCTACTAATGACGATTCAAAAATATAATCTTGATAATAAAACCAAGTGATAATACAGCATGTCTGTGAAAAAGAAATAGGTTTAATAAATTATTATATATGCTAGAAAAATCATAACTTTTTTGTTTTTTAATTTTTTGTGGAGACAGGGTCTTGCGATGTTGCCCAGGCCCGGAAGCTTGAACTCCTGGCCTCTAAGCAATCCTCCTGTGTTGGCCTGCCTAAGTGTTGGGATTACAGGCATGAGCTACCGTACCCACATAATGTTAATCAGACTTTGTTATCTGGAGACTTTCTGGTTATCTTATTTAAAATATTCATATTATTCACTGCTTTTGCCTGGAGCAATGTCCAGCACATAGTTAGCACTCAATACAGTTGTGTGGAATGAATTCATACGGAGCTTAAATAAGAATATTTTAGAAAATTGCAGAAGTTTTTTGGCCAGGTGCGGTGGCTCCCGCCTGTAATCCTAGCTAGCACTTGGGAGGCCGAGCCGGGCGGATCGTTTGAGCTAGGGAGTTCGAGACCAGCCTGAGCTAGAGCAAGACCCCCATCTCTACTAAAAATAGAAAGAAATTACATGGACAGCTAAAAATATATATAGAAAAATTAGCCGGTGTAGCCGGGCACAGTGGCACTTGCCTGTAGTCCCAGCTACTCGGGAGGCTGAGGCAGTAGGATTGCTTGAGCCCACAAGTTTGAGGTTGCTGTGAGCTAGGCTGATGCCACGGCACTCTAGCCTGGGCAACAGAGTGAGACTCTGTCTCAAAAAAAAAAAAAATTGCAGAAGCTTTTTAATTTGATCAGGTCCCATTTATTTATTTTTGTTGCTGCTGTGATTGCTCTGGGGGTCTCCTTCATAATTTTTTTTTGCCTAGGCGGATGAGCCAGGCGTGGTGACTCACACCTATAATCCTACCACTTTGGGAGTCCTGGGTGGGAAGATCACTTGAGGCCAGGAATTCAAGATCAGCCTGAGCAACTTAGTGAGACCCTGTATCTACAAAAAAAAGGAAAAATTATTTGGGTGTGGTAGTATGCACCTATAGTTCAGCTACTCAGAAGGCTGAGGCAAGAGAATCACTTGAGCCCAGGAGTTTGAGGTTGCTGTGAGCTAGGCTGACGCCACTGCACTCTAGCCCAGGCAACAGAGTGAGACCCTGTTTCAAAAAAAGAAAGAAAGAAAGAAAGAAAATTAATTGAGTATTTTGAATTTGAATTGGTATCTTGAAGTACTATTGCTGTCTTACTCATTATTAGCTATTTTCCAAGGCCTGGGAAACTTTGATTGTAAGAGCCAGGAGTCTGCTGAAGTTGTCCAACCCAAACTTGAACTTTAGGTAGAGGTTAGATGAACAACAGAGATTATACTCTGCATAGTTTTTAGGAATTTACCAGTAGATTAGTTTGAATGACACTAGTGCAATTTAGTACTTGTATATGGGGAGGCAGGAAGGAAATAATTTTGAACTAAGGAGTCTAATGAACATTCAACTAGTAAATTGCATTTTTCTAAATTTACTTTTCTTCTTGGATAGTGTATACTTTTTGCATATTTTTAATTAAACATTAACCTAAATCAAGTACTGTTTGATGTCATGTATTGATTTCATGATTTCATTCTTAAAATCTTCATATGTAGGCTTACTTAGATTTTTCAATAGCAGTAGAATTCTGCCCTATACTTTTTTATTGTGTTGCACTTGCCTTCTTTTCTTGGAGGAGAGGTTTATAGCTTCTCTGTTGAATGGTCACACACAAAAGGTCTAACAGCAAAATCTAACTGGGCAGCACTGTTTTCTGAGACATTCTCACATTGTTTTGTCTTTGCACTCCACACTGTCCTATTCTTTGCTTAAAAGGTTTCCTTGTCAGGTGGTCATTAACACTTCCACATAATTATTAGCCTTTGGCCCAGATTTTTGACTTTTTCTTTCTCTGCTGTCACATTGGCTCTTATCTGAGACCAGTTGTTTTGTTATTCGGTAGACTTTGGTATAAAGGGTGATACAGTTTCTTGGATGCACCAGGCTCTGTTAACTATTTATACTACTTGACCGCTTAGGACTCTGGAGTGATGGCAGAAGTAGAAAGTAGAATTTAAACAATAGGCTGCCTATTTGGCTCCAATGCCTGAGCGATTCATACCAGGCACCAGTGCATGGATTCACCTCTATAGGATTGGGTATTAGTACATAGAACAGGTGTGGCAATGAATATATACAATTATACAAACATAATAGAAATATGTACAAGTTTCATTTACTACTCTCTTCTGATGTGACCTGAGTTTTGGGGCGAGGTGTAAACCAAGCTGAAGTATCCAAAAGTGTTCAAACTATCTTACTTGGATTTATACATTTATCCAATCTTCAAAGATGTTCCTTTTTTGTTCCTTTGTTCCTGGGTTCTGCCTTGGTTGTCTTTGAGCTATACCATGGTGCTACTTATTTCTGTACCAAAATCAGACACCTCTTTGAATATTACCATGACACCAAATAAAGGGAGTAGTTGGTGTCCTAGGCTACTTGTTGGGTACCTTCTAGTATCTTCCTAATGTGAGATAACCATTTTATTCTCAAAATCTAGGCAGAGGGCAAGAAGTTGATGTTAACTGTTAGTAATGTTAAACTGTAGTAATTGATGTTAACTGTCAGTAATCCTAAACTGACTTACATTTTTCACTGTCCCAGTTTTTTGTTTTTTGAGGTTTTTTTGGTTTTGGTTATAGAACATGTTTTTCTTAAGCTTATTTTTGGCTAAGGTACCATTGGAACTACTTTTAGCCTAGGCAACATGGTGAGACACCCTGTGTCTATAAAAAATTTAAAAATTAGTTGGGTTTGGTGGTGTGCACCTGTAGTCTTAGTACTTAGCTACTGGGAAGGCTGAGGTGGGAGGAGCGCTTGAGCCCGGGAGTTTGAGGTTGTAGTGAGCCATGATAGTGCCACTGCATTCCAGCCCTGGCAATAGAGTTAGAACCTGTCACAAAAAAACCCACAAAATTTAGAAGGGTAATTCCCTTTTGTTAATTGAAAAAACATTTTTTTTACTTGATGCTCATTTACTTTTCCATATGAACATAGAAACAAGCTAAATTTTTATTGATTGGGGAAGGGATTGGTGGCTAGATGCAATGTCTTTTAGTCTTTGACTTTCCCTTCTAGGAATACTATTACTATGTTTTTTCAACCGTGCTTTCTTTTATAATCTTCTGTTTGTATGTTTAAAGTTTTATTCTTATCACTTTTGCATCTTTCTGTTTTTTAACAACTTTACTTAGATAACATTTACATGCATATTCTTTAAGAACATCTTTACTGGTATGTTTAATTCAAGCTTTAATCCAAATCTCTATTTGGTTCTTGTTGGTATATACTAAAGTTGTTCAATCTTTAATATTTGTAAGTATCCATCTGTTTTACTATCTTTAAAAGTAGAGATTTTTCTGTGAATATCTTGAATATTCTAGAAAGACTATTATGTATATAATTGTGTCTTACCATTTTAATACCATTTTAATAATATTGTCTATGTTTCAAATAGAAGTATAGAACAATTATGAAGTCTATATATCAGTAAGGGAAGTCAATACATATAGTGAAAAAATAATTAAATGTCCACACACTATTCATTGACATTTCAAGGGCCAGATGCAGTAACGCCTGTAATCCCAGCACTCTGGGAGGCTGAGGCAGGAGGCTCACTTGAGCTCAGGAGTTTGAGACGAGCCTGAGCAAGAGTGAGACCTCATCTCTACTAAAAATAGAAGAAATTAGCTGGGCATGATGGCGTGTACCTATAGTTCCAGCTACTTGGGAGGCTGAGGAAGGAGGATTAGTTGAGCCTCCTGCCCAGGAGTTTGAGGTTGCAGTGAGCTGTGATGACGCCACTGCACTCTACCCAGGGTGACAGAGTGAGACCCTGTCTCCCCCCCAAAATAAAGCTATTTAAATACTTGTATTTTCTGTTTTCTGTATATGTATACTTTTAACTAGAAGCCGGATTTGCTTGCAGTAGCAAAAAAGTTTTTTGGGCTTTGAGTTACTTCTATCCATATCCTGAGAATATAAAAATACTGTCACCTACATTTGCCTCCTGGGACATTACAACAGTAACTTTTGCAGAACAGTCTATTTTCTCTCCACCAACATGGGTAGTGCATTTAAATCATGTTTTACTGTGCTAGATGACTGATACTGTGGATCATATTTTCATATACTTATCATCTGCATATTCTCTTGTAAAGTGCCGGTTCAATTTTTTTTTTGGCCAATTTTCTGTTGTGGAAATTCTTTACGTATTTTAGGTATGAATATTTTCTTATACATATTGTAAATTTTTTAGCATGCTGTCTTGCTTGCCTTTATACATTGATAATCTTCTGCTGGTTAATATTTTGATGAACAGAAGTTCTTAATTTTAATATAGTAGTATTTTAATTCATAATTAGCAAATTTGGTAATCTGTTTTTAAATGATTTACCTGCTGCTCCAAGGCCGTGAAGATATTTTCTTCTAAAAACTATTGATTTATTTTTTCATATGTTGATCAACAGCATAACTCGTTTGTCCTGTGAGGGTAGGGCTCAAGATTCATTTTTATCCATATGGGTATCTACAGTGCCATTTATTGAAAGGGCTATACTTTTTGCACTGCAAGTCACTTTCTCTGTCTTTGTTCCTTTTCTTGGTTCTTCGCATTTCCACATAAACTTTGGAATGATTTGGTCAGTTTAAACACACACACACACACACACACACACCAAATAACCTCTGATACGGTTTTTGTTTGTTTGCTTTGGGGTTTGTTTGTTTGTTTTGTTTTGTTTTAAGAGACTTGGTCTGGCTCTGTTGTCCTGGCTGGAGTGCAGTTGCGAGATCATAGCTCACTGCAGCCTACAACTCCTGGGCTCTAGCGATCCTCCCACCTCAGCCTCCTGAGTAGCTGAGATTATAGGTGTGCGCAGATATACTCAGCAGATTTAATACTTAAGCAGTTTATTGAACGTAGGTCTGAATTGAAAGGCAAAGCTCCTAACCACTATGTGTAACTTTTCACTGTACACTGAAAGAAATTTAGAAAATGCAGAAAAAACACAAACATCATCACTAAAAAGTATTTTAGCATTTCCAATACAAAGGCTTGATTAATATAAATTTGTTGTTAATTTGACAACTTGAAAATTAATTGATATAATTTTGTTTGATACAATATATATCATTTTGTATTTGAGGTTTTTGCAAACAATGTGTTCTTATTTGGCTGTAAAAGGACATATAAATATAGAAAAAATTTTAATATAAATAATTGTGTTTAGGGGGAAGGTCCTAAAGCCAACTCTACTCAAGGAATGCCTTGGTAGCAATGATTGTTAACCATCTGGAGTGACAGAAGAAAGTGATATTGGGTAACTAACGTCTTAAGAAGTTTCATCTCAAATTTTGTAATATTATAGCAACAAAATATTGATTATGCTATTGGTTGCTCCATTTTGGTCACATGGGTGGGCAGTTGCATCATGAATTATGTACTGATTAATGTGGTCAATTTCTCTGCTCTGTAAATTTGTGATATATGGAGGGGGTTTTCAACAGTTGGATGATTTTATGTGGTAACAACTTTGCTGTAGAATTTTTTAAAGTAAACACTAGGACCACTGGGCAATATTTTATATACTTCTGAAGTCTTTTTCTCATCCTAAGGGTATGATGCAGTGTAAGATAAATGTATGAAAATTCAAAATTAATTGTTGGGTTTTGCATTCACCACATTAGCTGGACCACATTAGTCTTAAATGAGTATATTGTATCCTTCTGTTAGCATGGAAAAATCATAGAAATTGCAGGGACATTACTTTGTGTACATTTTTCTATATAGTAAAGTGAGTCACTCAAAAGAAAAATTCGGAACTGTCCTCAGATGGCCAAATTTCACTATTCAAGTTTATTTTTAATGTGGGGAGCTCTTGGTTATTTCCATCTAACTACATTTGTCCTGTTGTGACATTTGTGGAGGTGCACAGCAGTTAGTTAAGTTTTCCACCGGGCCCTCTGTTGTCTCTTGGTGCAAATTGTAACAACAGTGAAATAAAATACGGAGTGCTTTGTACTACATTTACAAAAAATAATCACATACTACAGATTTCTGTTCTGCCTGTTGTTAGTCATGTAAGCCGGGATACTCTTGTGATGAGTCGCATGAAGGCAACTATTGAGACAACGGAAGGTCCTATAAGCTTGAACCCCTTGAAATAGTAATTTAAAAAAACCTAAAACATAATCATACAGAGCTTTAAAAGGAATATCCATTGCATTTGAATTTAGGGTACTCGTTTTCCATAGATAAATGCATTCTATTTTTCCAGGTTTTAAGACGAAGCAGTGATGAAGAAAAAGTTCTTTGTTTGGTCCGGCAGCGTACTGGCCACCACTGTCCAACAGCTGTGATGGTGGTGCTCATCATGGTGTGGGATGGCATTCCTCTTCCCATGGCTGACAGATTGTACACGGAGCTTACTGAGAATCTAAAGTCATACAACGGTCATCCCACAGACCGAAGATGCACCCTCAATGAAAAGTAATTAAATCTGTTTTGTGCTGCTTTGCTACTCAGATCTTCATTATGTCATGGTATCATGGTCAATTGTGAAGCAACTACCAACTAAGCATATTATCATGTTTTCTTTTAGTACACTTCGTCTTCATATAACGTCCTCCATAGGTTCTTGGAAACCGCAACTTTAACAGAAATGATGTACAGCAGGTCCTTGAATATCGTTCAACATTGTTTAATTATAACATTGATGAGAAAAAGATTAGTTTAAATATATCTTGTTTGAAGGGCCTATCAACCATGATAAGCAAGGATTTACTGTACTTGTTTAAAATGTAAATTTTTGAAATGTGAATCTTACGTGTTTGCTGATGAATTGTGGGAAGAAGAGATCAGTTTTCATCCTTTTTCCCACTTATCCCAACACTGCTTACTAAAGAGTACATCTTTTCCCCTTGATTTGAACTGTTGCCTTTACTGTATGCAAAAATTATATATATAATCGAGTCATCTCTCGGATTTGAATTCTGTATCTCAGGAATTTGTCCTGTCTTTTCAGATACTAGTACCAAATTTACTTGTAGTGAACTGAAATCCTTATGATATTGAGTCTTCTAATCCAATATCATGATTTTTATTTCCATTTGTTCGATTTCCTTTTGTCTTTTGAGAGTATTTTATAGTTTGTCTCAAGTCTTTTTAAGAAAAAAATAATCATTATGCAAAATAGGAACAAAAGTCATCCCCTTCCCAATCCCCACACAAGATTAATTCTTATGCATTCCATAGTTTTCCTTTGTGTTTATAATATCATTTCCTTATAATTTACTTATCTTTCCAAGATCACAGTGTAGATATAATTTTTAAAGCCTGCTAATTATTTTACTATGTGGATGTACAATAATAATACCTCTTGTGTAAAGTCAGTGCTCCAAAAATTATGCATATATTCTTATTTAATATTCCTAGTAATCAAATAAAATAAGTATTATTCTATTTCACTTAATGTAGATCTAGCATACCATTTAAAAGAACTTCAGAGACCAGGCTGGGCAACAGATAAAGACACTATCTCTACAAAAAATAGAAAAATTAGCCGGTGCTGGTGGTGCATATCTGTAGTCGCAGCTACTCGGAAGGCTGAGGCAGAAGGATTTCTTGACCCCAGCAGTTTGAGGCTGCAGTGAGCTATTATGGTGCCACTGCACTCTAGCCTGGGCAGCAAAGCAAGATCCTGTCTCAAAGAAAAAAACAAAAAACAACTTTATATTTACAGAAAGACATAAGACTACATCAGGGAACTCTTATATACCCTCACTTAAATTCCACAGTTGAGAACATTATGTTATGTGTTTATTTACACATATAAACACATATTGTTGTTGATTGGTTATTTTTTCTTTCTTGATTATTTGAGAGCTAGATTCTGACTATATATCTTTTCTCACAAATAATATTTCAGACTATAAAAATGAGGATATTCTCTTATTTAACCCCAGCATAATGATCAAAATCAGGAAATTTAATTTTGATCAAATACTTTTATCTAATTTTTAATTCATATTCAAATGTCATCCATTTCCCAGTAATGTACTGTGTAGTAATTGTCCCCCATTCACAATTCTATGCATTTAGTTATTTTGTTCTTTTGCTTCCTTAATCCTTTTATTTCAGCCTTTGTCATCCATGACATTGAAATTTTTGAAGGGAAAAGGCTAATTTTGTAGACTGTTAGTCAACTTTTGTTTGTTGATTATTTCCTTTTGCCTCAAGTCAGGTTATGAATTATTGGCAGGAATATTACAGTAAGTATAATACAAGCTATCTAGCCGGGCACGGTGGCTCATGCCTATAATCCTAACACTCTGGGAGGCCGAGGCAGGTGGATTGTTTGATCTCAGGAGTTCTAGACAAGCCTGAGCAGGAGTGAGACCCTGTCTCTACTAAAAATAGAAAGAAATTAGCTGGACAACTAAAAAATATATAGAAAATTATCTGGGCATGGTGACGCATGCCTGTAGTCCCAGCTACTCGGGAGCTGAGGCAGGAGGATTGCTTGAGCCCAGGAGTTTGAGGTTTCTGTGAGCTAAGCTGACCCCACGGCACTCTAGCCCTGGTGACAGAGCGAGACTCTGTCTCAAATAAATAAATAAATAAGTAAATATAATACAAGCTATCCCAAGTCAATTTCTCCCATTAGTGCTGGTGTTGACTATTTAAAATATTTTAAGGATGCTCTTCTAAGTCTCACAATTTGTCACATTTCTTCTGTGTTTAGTTTTTTGTTTTTTTTTTTTTTTTTGAGACAGAGTCTCCTTTGTTGCCTGGGCTAGAGTTCTGTGTACAGTGGTGTCATCATACTCACTACAACCTCCAACTTCTGGGCTCAAGTGATCCTCCTGCCTCAGCTTCCCAAGTAGCTGCGACTAGAGGTGCAGGCCACCACACACATGCTCAACTATTTCTCCTGCCTCGGCCTCAGAGTGCTAGGATTACAGGCATGAGACACCTGGCGTGGCCCTGAGTTTGTGGATATTTTTAGATCTGTATTGTTTATTTCCATTTCTTTGTGTTTACAATCTTAATATTTTAGGGAAAAATTTGGTTATGATCAAGTATAGTTAGCTTTTTATTGTTGGCATAAAACCACTTTAGATTAAATAAGTAATAAAATAGATAAGTGTTATAACTGGCTCATTAGGCATCTATACTTCTAAAGTTATATAAACGTGAAATGTTGTGTCTGAGAAATTATCCTGCTTCATCAGTTCACTCCTTTGCAATTACCGTCTTACAGTCGTACGTGTGCATGTCAAGGAATTGATCCAGAGACTTGTGGAGCTTCATTCTCTTTCGGCTGTTCATGGAGTATGTACTTCAATGGTTGTAAGTTTGGTAGAAGCCCAAGCCCCAGGAGATTTAGAATTGATCCAAGCTCTCCCTTGCACGTAAGTGACCTTTATATTTTTTATTTACACAATAAATATGTAAGTACATTCCTTTAAAAGTTTTTTTAAACAGTAAAAAACTTAAATATTAAAAAGTAGTAATAAAATAGTAAGAATTTATTTATATATGTATAAGTAAATAATTTAAAATTCTAAATAAATTAGGTGAAATCTTTAGCTAATCAACCCAAATTCCAGTTGTCCTTGGCTTCCTCCTCCTCCTGCTCTGCTCCCCTACCCCAGAGGGAATCTTCGTTAAAAGAGTCTAGAATTTTATACTCAGCCAAAGTAGGAAAAAGCCATTTGCCAACATTTCAAAGACTCAGAAAGTTTACTACCCACAGACCTACTATGAAAGAATTACTAAAGGACGTAATCCAGAAAGAAGAAATATGAAACCGGAACGAATCTGTCCGGGACACGAGGCCATGGTGAGCAAAGAAATTAGTCAAATTTGGTGTTAAGTTTAAATAAGTTGAGTAGAACCTATACGTATAATTCCATAACTTTATCAACTCTTGGGTGGGTAGGCAGTGGGGAGTGGTTGGGGCACAAATAGGTACTAAGTATGGTAATGTTTGTTGGCTTTGTTTGGGTGGAGAAGATTTACATATTGATTAACTCTAAAATTGGTGTGTTTTAATCACTGAGCAGTGACCAACCGAAAAAAACAAACAAGTGTATAAATACATACACACAAGATAATAATTAAAATAAGACTAACAGAAAACAATACTTACTCTTCTTACATGTAACAGTACTAACATTAAAATATAAAGAAAGTTAATGTCAATATAGTAATTTCTAATCTGTATGATGCATCATAATATTTTAAATTAGATTTCATTTCTTTTTGAACTGTTAGTTTTGACCTACTAAGCTGGTTTTATGTCCCACTAACAAGTCATGAGCCAAAGATTGGAAAACATACATTTGACAAAGTGTATGTTAAATTTTTTTTAATTAGTAGCAATAGAATTTATATCTTTTGAACTAGTGGGAAAAATTTTTTAAAGAAAACAATCAGGAGCCTGGCACGGTGGCTCTTGCCTATAATCCTAGCTCTTTGGGAGGCCTAGGGGGGAGGATCACTTGAGGCCAATAATTTGAGACCAGCCTGAGCAACATAGTGAGATCCCATATCTACAAAAATAGAAAAATTAGCTGGGCATGGTGGTGGGCACACCTGTAGTGCCAGCTTCTTGGGAGGCTGAGGTAAGAGATTGTGTTGAACCCAGGAGTTTGAGGTTGCAGTGAGCTATGATGATACCACTGCACTCTAGTCTTGTATTCTATAAGTCAGTGAAGGGAGTTAAAGAAATCATTAGCATGCATGATAAATAGAAAACACCAAATTAAACAGCAGGAATTAATCCAACTAAGTATGTAATATAATTAATATAGTACCTTTCAAAAAAAGCTCACAATTAAGAAATAATATTCCTATTACAGATGTAATCAAAATTATTTAGCATTTTCTAGAGTTTCCAGTTGTTGCAATAAAACCAGGAAGTGGCTCAAAAGAGAGGGAAGTATTATTTTCGGATAATATGATTTTCTATCTAGAAAACAAAATAATCAACCTACTGAATATTATGATTATTAACAAGTTTAACAAGATGGCAAATACAAGGCTATCTTGTTAAAAGTCAATTAACTTTCATGTCTACCAGTCATAACCATTAGGAAACATGACATTAAGAAAGAGTCCCATTGACGTTAGCAACAAAATCTATAAAATACCTCACAAGAAGTCTATTGGACTTGATAATGGGAAGATACCATATTCAAGGATCAGGACACTTGATAATGTGATGTCAGATGTTTCTTAAAATTAATGAGCTAAGTATTCTTTCTAAATAATATATGATGAAAGTATATCTGTTACTATATAAATACAAGGGGTCTTCAAAAGTTTCATGGAAAATATGTATTATGAAAAAAATATGCATGGATTTCATACTTTATTTGCACCAAAATAAACTTGTGCTAACTTGTTACAACATATCTTAACAAAATCTAGTTTGAGGCACTAGAAAGGATAAGACATCAGTTTAAAAAGAGCCCCTGTCAGAGCAACATGGATTCTGCTAAGATTGAAGCAAGAACAAAGATCAAGTTTATGGTGAAGCTTGGGTGGAAGAATGGTGAGATCATTGATGCTTTATGAAAACTTTATGGGGACCGGGCGCGGTGGCTCACGCCTGTAATCCTAGTACTCTGGGAGGCCGAGGCGGGCAGATTGTTTGAGCTCAGGAGTTTGAGACAAGCCTGAGCAAGAGTGAGACCCCGTCTCTACTAAAAAAAATGGAAAGAAATTAGCTAGACAAATAAAAATATATAGAGAAAAAATTAGCCAGGCCTGGTGGCACATGCCTGTAGTCCCAGCTACTTAGGAGGCTGAGGCAGGAGGATTGCTTGAGTCCAGGAGTTTGAGGTTGCTGTGAGCTAAGCTGATGCCACGGCACTCACTCTAGCCCGGGCAACAGAGTGAGACTCTGTCTCAAAAAAAACCAAAAACTTTATGAGTACGATGCCCCAGAGAAATCAGCAATTTACAAATGGATAATTTGTAAAATCCATTAAGACAAATGGATAATTTGTCTTAAGAGGGCAAAACATGATGTTGAAGGTGAAGCCCACGGCAGCAGACTATCTAAATTAATTTGTAAGTAAAAAATTCATCTTGTTTGTGCCTTAGTTGAGGACTGACAATTAAGAGCAGAAATTATAGCCAACACCATAGACATCTCAGATGGTTCATTTTACACAATTCTGACTGAAATTAAAGTTGAGCAAATTTTCCATTTTATGGGTATCAAAACCATTGCGCCCAGATCAGCTACAGATGCGAGTGGAAATTTTATACAAGTGGGATCAAGATTCTAAAGCATTTCTTTGAAGAATTCCAGGAAATGAAACATGACTTTGCTAGTAGAATCCTGAAGGAAATGCACAAAGCAATGGCTACCAAGAAGTGGAAGTGGTCCAATGGACTAAGTGAAGAGCAAAGGTCATGGCAACAATGTTTTGGGATGCTGATGGCATTCGGCTTGTTGACTTTCTGGAGAGCCAAAGAACAGTAACATCTGCTAATCATGAGAATGCTTTGAGGAAGTTAGCTAAAGTTTTATCAGAAAAAAGTCCAGAAAAGCTTCTCCAGGGAGTCCCTCTTCACTACAACAATGCTCCTGCTCTTTCCTCTCATTAAACTAGGGCAATTTTGCAAAACCTTTCATGGGAAATCATTAGGCATCCACTTTACAGTCCTGATTTGCCTCCTTCTGACTTTTGTTTCCTCACCTTTTTTTTAAAGGGTAGTCAAGTGAAGCAGTGGGAGTGGAGAAGGAACAAAGGAATCTGTAACTGGTTGTGATCAATTAGTTGTAAACACCACTGTACTCAGACCAGCCTTGTTTCCTAATCTTAAAATCTATAAAGGGCTATGTTGCCCAGGCTAGCCTCGAACTCCTGGCCTCAAACAATCCTCCTGCTTCAGCCACCCGAGTAGCTGGGACTTTTAGGCACATGCCACCTCACCCAGCTATCTTTTTTATTTTTATCTTTTAGTTGTATTTTTCCACAAACTTTTTGAAGTCCCCTTGTATATTAGTAATACTGAAATGACTATTCAATTTTGTGCTACTACAATAATACTGTTATACAATTAATGAATGTGAGATCAGTTTTTGCTTGTGGTTAGCATTAATAGTGAGTAACATTTGTAAGTGCTTACAATACAGGAAGAAGCATGGCTCATACCAGGAGCTGTCAGAAGGCCATTTGACTGAAGCTCAGCAGGCAAGGGAGAGTGAGGTACATGCAGCTGCCCTGTGAGCCATATCAAGAATTTTATTAGATCATTGAAGGGTTTTAAGATGAGTGACATAATTAAATGTGTCCTTTGATGAGATCTCTCTGGTGGTCTTTGAATAATTGGCCAAGAGTGGACTTGGCAAGATGAGCCAACTATCTATGAGAACAATCCCTCAAGGGCTAATGGTGGCTTAAACTGTGTGGTGGTGCTCACCATTGACATGGGGCACACTGAAATGGGACCACATTTGCAGAGGGGAGATCATAAATTCAGTTTGGACATGTTAATTTTTAGGTTCCTAAAGGAAACCTAAGTAGGGATGTCAGGTCAATAATAATATGAACTGGAGCTGAAGGGATGGTCTAGGTTGTAATGACAGCCATAGGTGTAGACATCATGGTCCTAGAGATTAGGTAGAGAGTGAGAAGCACAATGGGATATAGTCTTGAACACTAATAGGTAAAGATCTGATATGAAGCTGCCCCCAGGCCAGGTGCGGTGGCTCATGGCTGTAATCCTAGCACTCTGGGTGGCTGAGGCAGGAGGATCGCTTGAGGTCAGGAGTTCGAGGCTAGCCTGGGCAACAGCTTGAGCAAGAACAAGAGCTCTACAAAAAAAAAAAAGAAGAAGAAGCTGCCCCTATACGTGATGTACACATTCATTCTAATGAAACAATTAGAAATTCAGAGTTTTTACAATATGAATAATGAGCCTCACAATAATAAAGTGATGCCAGTAGTCAACTATACAAGCTTTATTTCAGTTGTTTCTGTTTGCCTACTTAATTTCAACACTCTCACATGATAAATGAGATATTGCAAGATGACAAACCACTCAGTTTGACTTGTGATGTTGGATGGCCCATGATAGAATAGATATAACTATAAAATAGAATAAAATTATGTGAGAGTATTGAAGAATATAAACCTAATAGTGCATAAGAATTATGGAATTGGCATGTGACTTTTCCAATGTCTATGTCAATAGCAGTACACAACTATTAATATTTCCCTGCTTTATTCTGTTAGCAATAAAACACAATTATTCACCTCACACAATATTTCCAGGGTTAGAAAACACAATTAAAATTGTTTTCATGGGTCTTTAAATGATTCTAAATTTTGTCCTGAATAAATGCAGTAATTTATGTGCAGGTATATCTAGGAAATGTCTTTTTAAAGTAGAATCATGGTTTTCCTGACGTTTTTTAGCTGCAGTAAATAACAGATACAAAAGAAGAGAGATGAACAGACTAATCTAGAAATTGACCCTATGAAATTTTTTTGCATAATAAAGCAGCAGGAAACCAAAAGGTTATCTGTGATGCTTTATAGTTGCCAAGATTGAGGCTTGTCACTAGAGAACCGACTTCCTATGTCTGCATTTTTTTGTGGCTTTGTCTTTCATAATAATTTGAATACCAGATGTGAACTGATTTACATGAAGGTCTTCTTTCTGTGTTTATGACATCTCCATCTACTCAATCTCACATGAGGTGAAAGCCTCAATCTTTTTTTAGTCCCTTCTCCATGCTTGCTCTCTATTCCCTTTCAATTGACTTCTTAGATCTGACTGTTCATTTATCAAGTCTCTAACTTTTTATAGAATATAATCATTTCTGAAAAACTTTCAGTGGCCTTTCAACTATTCTTATTTGCAAAGTCTCTCTTCTCTGTTTCATTTCTCATACTTGGCATCACTGACATTTTTAATAGAGACTCTTCTTGTGATAGTTTAAGAACATACTGATTATATGTGATATAGGATCTGACACATAGTATGTGCTTTATATATGTTCTCTCCTTTCTCTGTTACATAAAGTTGTCGAATTGAATCTAAATTGTTTACCTTGACATCTCCCCTTAGCAGCAGAAACCTTGTCTTCATTTATTCCGAGTGCCTAGTACTATTGAATAAATATAAAATAATGATTCTCATTCTTAACAATATGAACAGTTTTGTAACTTACCTCTAACACTAAATTTCTAATTAACTTATAACAAAATAGTCATTTCAAAAGACTTAAAGCATAACAATTTCTAATAGTGTAGATTAAGAAAACATGTTATATTTTCTATGGTATCTATTTTATCAGAGTAAGTATGAATTGTGCATCAATGACTATCAGCAATGATTTATGATTCAATTCATACCTTAAACTCACTTTATATCATAAAATAACTATAGACTGTCTTTTCCTATAGGAAAAAAACCTTGAAGATAACCTACAGAGTTTGGCTACACAATTAGCTCCTATTTATAAGCAGTATGCTCCAGTTGCTTACCAAAATCAGGTACGTTTTGGAACCTTATACACTGCTCTTAAGCATGGTTGTACTTTGTTTTTTTGAGATAAAGTCTCACTCTCTCTGGGTAGAGTTCAGTGGCATCATCATAGCTCATTGCAACCTCAAATTTCTGGGCTCCAGCTATCCTCCTGCCTCAGCCTCCCGAGTAACTGGGACTACAGGTGTGCACCACCACACCCAGCTAATTTTTTTTTTTTTTTTTGTAGAGAGAGCTTCTCACTATGCTCACTATGTTGCTCAGGCTGGTCTTGAACTCCTGGGCTCAAGGGATCCTCCCAATTCAGCCTCCTAAAGTGCCGGGATTACATGCTTTGTACCCAGCCCGAACTTTTTGTATATAATAAAAAATCATTATTAATAGAAAATTTTTCAAATTAGAACATATTTATATATACATAGATAGTATATTTATATAAACATATAAAATTGTGTTTTAAATGAGTAGTCTTTTTTAATAATCTTCCAATTATGACAGTTGAATTAACACCAAGGTGGTAGAAGTATATGATTTGTATTAATAAAAATTATGGAAGCAGGAATGTATGGTTGGTTCAACATATGAAAATCAATAAATGTAATACATTATAGATTCAGAAAAGGCATTTGATAAAACCAACATTCTTGAATGATAAAAAATAAACACTCTAATAAACTATCAATAGGAACAGAAAGGACTTACCCCTGCCTAAAAAAGGGCAACTAACTACACAAAACACACAGTTAACATCATAATTGATGGTAAAAGACTAAAAGCTTTTTGCCTAAGATCTGGAACTAGATAAAGATGTCTACTCTCACCATTTATATTAAACATTATATTGGAGGTTCTAGCCATGGCAATTAGGCAAGTAAAAGAAATCCAGATTGAAAACGGAAAGGTAAAACTCTACAAGCAGATGATATGATCCTATATATAGAAAATCTAAGGAATCCATATAAAAACTATTAGAGGTAATAGGCAAGTTCAGCAAGGTTTCAGGACATAAGATTAATAATGTAAAAGCCACTGTATTTCTGTACACTAGCAATGAACAATCCAAATATGAAAGTAAGAGAAAATTGATGCTTGGGCCAGGCATGGTGGCTCACACCTATAGTTCCAGCACTTTGGGAGCCCAAGGAGGGAGGATCACTAGAGGGCAGGAGTTTGAGACCATCCTGGGCAACATACCGAGTGAGACTCCATATCTACAAAAAATTTCTTTATAAAAAGAAAAAATATATAATTGGACTTCATCAAAATTAAAAATTTTGTGCTTCAAAGGACACCATCAAGAAAGTGAAAATATAAATCATTTTGTGAAAAATAATTTTAAATCATATAGCAAATTAGAAAAGAAGTGTAATTTTTTTTTTAAAAAAACATGACCAGAGGTCTGTATCTTTTTTTTTTTTTTTTTTTTGAGACAAAGTCTCACTCTGTCACCCAGGCTATATAGTGCAGTGGTGTCATCATAGCTCACTGCAACCTCAAACTCCTGGGCTCAAGTGATCTTCCTGCCCCAGCCTCTCTAGTAGCTGGGACTACACACCACCAGGCCCAGCTAATTTTTTAAAGTTTTCTGTAGAGGTAGGGTCTTGCTATTGCCCAACCTGATCTGGAACTCCTGGCCTCAAATGACCCTCCCACCTTGGCCTTCCAAAATGGTGAGATTACAGGCGTGAGCCACCACATCGAGACAGAGGTCCATATTTTTAAAAACATTTAGTTTATTTGTACTAACATTAATAAGATGCTCTCTGTTAAGTTCCAACTTTTCATTTTAAAAGGAATTATAAATTCACTTTCTGTCATGGTTCATGGAATTGTATAGATATGTACTTTTTGTAGAAATGGAAAACTATGCATATGTATGTTCATTGGTCTTTCTAATGGAATAATATAGGCTACTTTACTTGTTTATCCACCTTCAGCAGGAATTAGTATCCTCACTCTGCCTTCAGATGTAGAGTTGGGCATTGTCATTGTTCTTCATGTATTCTCAAGCACTTTATATCCACAGTATTGCTAAACTACACATTCACAACCATAATACACTGTTAGTCTCAGAAATGACAAAGTATAATTAATGTGAGAACTTGCCAGGAAATGATTTGTAGACTTTACTAAAGGTGATTTTTTTTTTTTCCTGTCTTTTAAAGCTGTGTTTCACGCTCTCTTCTTTAGGTAGAATATGAAAATGTTGCCCGAGAATGTCGGCTTGGCAGCAAGGAAGGTCGTCCTTTCTCTGGGGTCACTGCTTGCCTGGACTTCTGTGCCCATCCCCACAGGGACATTCACAACATGAACAATGGAAGCACTGTGGTATGTACCTGGGTAGCTTTCAATTCTCAAGGCTCCATCACTGTATACTTAGGCTGCAGTCCTTAAACTCTGATTGTTACTGTTACAAATCGTATTTTATGTGCTGTTAAATATAAGCATATTTATAGTTAGTATTTGTTAAATTTATTATCAATGTGCTTTGAAAAGTTACAGAACCAGCCTTAAACAAATACTTTTGTTGATAGGCTTAGATTAATTGTGAGCTGGGCACAGTGGTTTATGCCTGTAATCCCTGTAATCCCAGCACTTTTTGGAGGCCCAAGTGGGAGGATCTTTGAGCCCAGGAGTTGGAGACCAGCCTAGGCAACATAGTGAGACCCCATCTGTACAAAAAATAAAAAAGTTAGCGAGTTGTGGTGGCAGGTGTCTATAGTCCCAGCTACTTGAGGGGCTGAGGTGGAGGATCAGTTTCAAAGCAGCAGTGGGCTATGATCGTGCCACTGTACTCCAGCCTGGGGGACAGAGCCAGATGCTGTCTCTACAAAAAAAAAAAAATTCAGGTATGTTTGCTGGGAGATAGTAGGACACGATTATTTAAAGTGGCCATTCTGTGCTATCAAAAACTGGTAGGTATGAAGTTGAGCAGGTTACTTAATATTTCATTTTTCCATCTGTATCTCAGGGTTTTTGTGAGGGATTTGTGCCAAACTCACCATCATTTAAATGCTTATTGGTTCTTAATACCAGTGTGTACAAAGTAATAAATATTCCAAAGTTATCAGCAATATATGCATTCAGATGTGCCTACTATGTTTATAGTCATGGAAATAATCACATACCCATTAAGTATCTCAGTCAAGAGGCAGAAGACCCAGTGCAAAATCATGCAACAGTCCTTTGTTTGCTTCAACTAATTGTCTCCTTGTCACCTAGTAAAACAGAGATCAATAGAGAACGATTGCTTCTGTTTTTCCACTGCACCAGTTTGTTAGGTTTGCCTGGTAATTTGGAAACCTTCATTAAGACTTAAGCTACAGGCTCTTACAGTGTGATTGGAAGTGTACAATGAGATCTATCAAAAGGCCACCATCCTTGCTTGGGCAATAGATGTGTATCTGTGATAGATTAAGAAGCCAAAATAACTTTTTTTTTGCACATCATTCCTCTCCACTAATGTTGAGTGTAGTCTTTGAGACTAATGTTGTTTACCAATGTTGAAGTTATGTAAATCTAGCCTGGTGAATATTAGTGAGGCAGTGGTTCATCATCGCTTGGCCAGTACATCTTACCTGAATTACCTCATTACCGAATATCTCTGATCAGACTGGATTAGGTTCAGAGTCAAATTAAGTTACAGTTTCTCTTCTGTGTTCTTTGACCTCCACTGCTCTGATTACTCATGCAATGTGGCTCTTACCTGGAACTTGACATCTCACCAAATTTCTCCATCTTCAAAAACTTAAACTCTTGAAATTCTGCCACTACCTGTCCTCTCACCCTTTCTGTTTTCCCAGTCTTTCTAATTATGCTCATGTCTACTTCAGTCTCCTTCTTAGTCTCCTGTGGATAATTAAATTGGTTGCAGTGACATTTATTAATGAAAGATTCTGATTTTCAGCATCATTGTTTTTAATTATTAACATATTACTACCCTGACAGCTGCATATTTCAGGCCTTGCTGATAAATGTAACTAGATATCTATCATGAAACCAAAAACACCTTGAAAATCAAATCTATTTTCAGTTTTTGTTATCTTAGAAACAGCTTTGAGCTCTGGAAAGATATTTTCCATGAAAAATAAAGAAATGATATGTTTCTCTTAGATTTCTATTAACATTGGGGAAGTAATTATAATTAAAATATTACTTTATAAAACAAAATATTAATAGTTATCAAATGTCAAATTTTTTATCTGTTAATATAGTTCTGTATTTTCATTTCTCTAAAATAAGTACAACTTTTAAAATAAGGAAGGCTTAGATCGATTGCATTTAAGAGAAAATTTTTTGAAGATATAGTATTTTTTTTTTCTTTTTTTTTTTTTTGAGACAGAGTCTCACTCTGTTGCCCAGGCTAGAGTGCCCTGGTGTCAGCCTAGCTCACAGCAACCTCAAACTCCTGGGCTCAAGGAATCCTACTGCCTCAGCCTCCCGAGTAGCTGGGATTACAGGCATGTGCCACTATGCCTGGTTAATTTTTTCTATATATATTTTTAGCTGTCCAAATCATTTCTTTCTATTTTTAGTAGAGACAGGGGTCTCACTCTTGCTCAGGCTGATCTCGAACTCCTGACCTCGAGCTATCCTCCCGCCTCTGCCTCCCAGAGTGCTAGGATTACAGGCGTGAGCCACCTCGCCCAGCCTAAGATATAGTATTTTATATTCAAAAGATAGGCTGGTGTTTTTTTTGTGGCTCCTTGCTGGAATAGAATCAAAATGGAGCAGAAAGATAAAATTTGTTGATGTTAAATATTTTAGTTAAATTTTCGAAACTGAAACTGTAAGTCCTTTTAGAAAGAGAAATCTCTTATACCTCTTTTTGCTTCTGATATTCTCAATTCATTTCATGAAGAAAAAAAAATTATCCTGACAAAGAAGGCAGAGAACATATCTATAAATAAATCCCACTTTTAAGCAAAAGTGAGAAAAATCCTAAAGGAAAACCCAGGAAATTAGGATAATTCATTATAATTAAGCCACCTCTACCCAAGGAATGTGTTATTATTGAAATATTCAGAAATAGGGTGCTATATAAGCTAAAATCATATCATTATTTATTTACTTATTTTATTTTTCTGTTTTTTTTTCTTTTTCTTTTCTTTTTAGCTATATCTTTGCTTTTATTATTTTTCTGTTGTTTTTCTTTTTTCACCAGGTCTGCTTCCAGACATATCTTCTTAATAATTAACACTTAATATAAACTCAATAAACACAATTTAAGAGCCATTCCTTAACTTAGGCAATGCAGTAAGATGGTTGTAACAAGAAGCTTTTAATATAAAAAAAAGTATTGTATAATAGTATAATATTATTTATAAAATCAACTCAAAATTACTTGTCAAATGATAAGTTACTAGAATCGAGTACAGTTAGGTGCCTTGATATAAGATATTTATCCAAAATTAATAGACCATCAGTAATCAATTAATAAATTACTTTCTCAATGGCAACAAAAAGAATGTAGGAATAACTATAGTGAATGTGCACAACCTATATTTCCCATTTCGTGTTTCCTTCCTATTAGGTTTGTACTTTAACACGAGAAGATAACCGCTCATTGGGTGTTATTCCTCAAGATGAGCAGCTCCATGTGCTACCTCTTTATAAACTTTCAGACACAGATGAGTTTGGCTCAAGGGAAGGAATGGATGCCAAGATCAAATCTGGGGCTATTGAGGTCCTTGCACCCCGCCGCAAAAAAAGAACACGTTTCACTCAGCCTGTTCCTCGTTCTGGGAAAAAGAGGGCTGCAATGATGACAGAGGTTCTGGCACATAAGATAAGGGCAGTTGAGAAGAAACCCATTCCTAGAACCAAGAGAAAAAATAACAGCACCACGACAACAAACAACAATAAGGCTTCCTCATTGCCACTCTTAGGTGAGTCCTATGCAACCTGCTAATTTTCTCTCTACAACTTTGACGAAAGAGTTTGGACTTTCCCTTTCATGTTATTTTTCCTCTCTTTTATCTTAGTTATTGTCTTAGTGATGAGACATTATGAAAAGAGAAATTTTAGAGCAAATATTAATTAACTCATTGTTCTTGAATCTAATTTGTCATTATCATAGTTTGTTAGGAGTTACAACTCAGACACTGAATATATTTCTACATATGTGCCTGAACTAAAAATCAATAAAAAAAGTGACCCTTAAGTATTTCTTAGTAATTTTTTCTACTTATCCTTTGTTATATTTTAACATTCTTATCGTTGTTCCTGTGACTTTCCCATATAATTTGAAGCCCTATTCCTTTTTCTTGGTATAGATGAATGACATGACTTCCTGGAAGCTTTTTCTTGATCACCTTTAGCATCAGGTTTTTTTTTTTTTTTTAGTAATCTAGTCAACAGATATTACTAAACACCACTTTGAAGCCCTTTGATTTTTTTTTTTTTTTTTTTTTTTTTTAGTATCTTATGAAAACTGTCAATGAACTTCTTCGAACTGCTTTAGGTGTTAGAAAAGTTCTAGTGAGGGAGAAGGAAGATACTGCTGTAAGAGATTTTCTACTTAAATATGGTTGCTAAAAAAAGGATTCACTGTGAATATGGCATTTGAGCAAAGTCCGAAAGGAAATGAGAGGGTCAGCAATGTCAATATTTGGAAAATAATATTCTAGGCAGAGGAAATGGCAAGTACACAGGTTCAGAGGCAGGACTTTACCTTGACTATTTGAAGTGTGTAAAGAGGCCAGCCTGACTGGAGCAGAGTGTGAAATGAGCAGAATAATAACAGATAAGATCAGAGTCCTAAGAGGGGTGTGTGAACACCTCTCCCCAGGCTTTGTAGACTTCTGTAAAGATGCTGACCTTTATTGTGAGTAAGGAGAAGGTTACTGCAGACTTCAGAATAAAGCAGGGCTATGATCTGACTCAAATGTAACCCTGTGGTTAGTGGGTTGAAACTATAATAAAAGGGGGCAGAGGACAGAAAAGTAGGGAGATCACAGAATCTATCCTAACACTTCAAGAGAGAGAGAGGACGGAGAATGGACCAGAGTAGCTAATGAGGAGGACATGAGCAATGTCTTGATTCTGATGATATTTTGAAGGCAGAGTCAACAGGATTTGATAGATTAAACATAGAGTATAAGACAAAAAGAAGTGTCAAGGGTTACCCTGATGTTAGAGGCCTGAGGGAACTGGAAGGATGCAGTCAGCAAGAGGAACGGGGAGAGAAGAACAGGTTCGGAAAGATAGATGGTGGGAGATCCGAAGCTCACTTTTGGATGTATCAATTTCAAGAACTTATCAGGCATTCCAATGGTTGTATTAGGTAGGCAGAGAAGAAGTTCAGGCAGGAGATGTAAGTTCAGGCAGGTCAGCAGCATAGGGAGAGTATGAAAGCCAAGAAACTGAAAGAAGGATAAAAGTAACTCAAGAACAAAACCTGGGAATTCTCAATTTTTAGAGGATTCAAAGATGAGAAGGAAACAGCATGGAAAATTTAGAAGGTGTGGTGAGATAAGAGTGAAACCAAAGGCTAGTATTTTAAGGAAGGAAGGAATGACTTGTCAAATGCTCCTCCTTTGTCCAGTGATGTGAAGACTAAAATTTCCCCATTCTATGCAAAGGCTATTAGAGGCCCTGTGAGAGCAGATTCAGTAGAATGGTGGAATAGAGAATGAATGAAAGTGGATTTATGAGGAAATGGAAGAGGAACCGGAGAAATTCTTTTGGTTGGCTACAAAGGGGATCGGTGGAATGCAGTGAAGGTTATAGAGTTGAGAAGAGTTTAACGAAAATGTTAAAAAATGTACAAAAGTAGGCTGGGCACAGTGGCTCATGCCTGTAATCTTAGCACTTTGGGGAGGCCTAGGCAGGAGGATCACTTGTGGCCAGGAGTTCAAGACCAGCCTGAATTCCAAGATCAAGAAAGAAAAAAAAAAAAAAAAAAGACCAGCTTGAGCAAAAGTGAGACCCTGTCTCTACAAAAAATAGAAAAATTCGCTGGGTGTGGTGGTGTGCACCTATAGTTCTGGCTACTTGAGGGACTGAGGCAGGAAGGAGAATGGCTTGAGCCCAGGAGTTGAAGGCTGCATTAAGTTATGATGATGCCACTGCACTCTAGCCCGGGGAACAGGTCAAGACTCTGTCTCAAATAAATAAAAAGAAAGAGAGAGAGGGGGGAGGGGGAAGGAAAGAAGGAAGAGAGGGAGGGAAGAAAAATGTTCAAGTCTCATCTTTGGTCTATAGAAACCTCTTAAGCTGGCTTCTGAGTTCTTTTGTCACAATCCCAGTTATCTTTGATAGCTTTCTTTGCTTCTGTAACAAGATGTGCCAGGTTCATCTTAAATAGTTCTGCCCTATATCTAAAATCAGCCATTTCTCTAAGGAGCTACAGAAAAAAATGCATCCTGAACTTACACTGATATTCAAACTTAGAATTACAGGATATTCCTTAGCTTCTTTTATTGTTACATTGATAACAGAGTTTGTTTTTGTCAGATGAGAGAAATGACAGTACAGGCATTTATGTAATGCTGGAAAGGATTCAATACAGAGAAATAAGGCAAAGTGGGGAGAATTATTATTCCTTCTTTCTTATAGCTCCATTTTATAGATACTTAATTTAGGTTTATTTTATGATTCACATATGTGGTTCTATGTTGCTCATAAAGAGCAACCATATCATTTTCATCTTTATGTCATTCCCCAATAGGATGCTGGTTAAAATGTGAATCATTTTTGTATGTCATCTTTTGGCTATTTTCTTACAATGTATTCCCTGATATTAATTGCCATAAGTACAATGGCCAACAACCTTCTGTTCCTTTGTAATTCTACTCATCCCTATTTTTAATCTTTCCTTCCTATTATTTACTTTCTACTAACAACTTAACCTCTATAATAAATAATAGAGACCACCATAGATAATAGCATAGGTTTCCTGATGTATCATTGCTTGAGTTTTAAGTAATGAGAAGTGTCATGTCTTCAGGTTGT
>CM052446.1:17830965-17853515 GCA_028533085.1 Varecia variegata | reverse complement strand
TGACTTCCTTCTGCCTAATAATTGGCTTTGCCAATTATGATGCTTTTGTCCCACAAATATTTATAAACTATTACTTATTTTTACTTTTTGGAAAATGAAGTCATGCAATGCTTAAAATATATCTAAACATCTCTTTAAATAGTTAAATATTTTTCTGTGTCATAATATTATAAGACCTGCACAATATTCCAATGTATAGTTGTATTTTTTATTTCATAGCCAATTAGGTCATTTCTAATATTTTACTATTTTAAACAATGAATATCCATTCTTTTGGCTGAATCTTTGCACTTATGATTACATGCCAAGGGAAGAATTATTTAAGGAAATTTGTTGGGTGAAAAAGCATACCAAACTACATATAATATTTAATTCTGTGTGCATTTGAGTATGATTACAAACAAATAGAACAAAACTGGCCAACATCAATGTTTTATTATATTCTCTGAACTTCTCTTATAAAAATACCTTTTAAAGACAACAGCTACCAAAAGAAGTTTGTATTTATCTTCACATTTGGTGTCCTTTTCTCTGTTTAGGGAACAAAACTGAGACGGTGCAACCTGAAATAAAAAGTGAAACGGAACCCCATTTTATCTTTAAAGTTTCAGAAAACACTAAAACCAGTTCCCTGATGCCATCCACTCCTCACCCAGCAAAGGAGGCAAACCTATCTCCAGGTTTCTCCTGCTCCTCAAAGTCTGCTCCAGCCACCACAGCTCCATTTAAGAGTGATGCAACAGCCTCGCAGGGGTTTTCAGAAGGAAGTAGCGTACCCCACTACACAACGCCTTGTGGAAGCCACAGCGGTACCAATGCAACTGCTGGGGAATGCACTGGAATTGCACAGTCTGGTGAAGTGGCTCCTCTTCCCACCCTATCTACACCTGTGACAGATTCCTTGGTGTATCCTGAGCCTCCCACTGGTCCACCTGAGCAGCTAACTTCTAATCAGCCAAACCAGCAGCCCCCATTCCTCACCTCCCCTCATGAACTTGCTTCCTCTCTGATAGAAGAAGAAGAGCAGCATTCTGAAGTAGATGAGCCCCTATCAGATGAGCCCCTCTCTGACGACCTCCTGTCACCTGCTGAAGAGAAATTGCCCCACATTGATGAGTATTGGTCAGACAGTGAGCACATCTTCTTGGATGCCAATATTGGCGGGGTGGCAATAGCGCCTGCACATGGCTCAGTTTTAATTGAGTGTGCCCGGCGGGAGCTTCATGCTACGACTCCTGTTGAGCATCCAAACCGTAATCATCCTACTCGCCTATCCCTTGTTTTTTACCAGCACAAAAACTTGAATAAGCCCCAACATGGTTTTGAACTAAACAAGATTAAGTTTGAGGCTAAAGAAGCTAAGAATAAGAAGATGAAAGCCTCAGAGCAAAAACACCAGGCAGCTAATGAGGTTCCCGAACTATCCTCTGAAGCAAATGAATTGAACCAAATTCCTTCTCATAAAGCATTAACATTAACCCATGACAATGTCATCACCGTATCCCCCTACGCTCTCACACATGTTGCAGGGCCCTATAACCATTGGGTCTGAAAGCTTTTCTCCCCTTCTTAATGCCTTTCTTGATGTAGTGTATTTTCACAAGGTGCTGTTGAAAGAAAGTCATGTTGTGGTTTACTATATCTTCATCTCACCCATTTCAAGTCTGAGGTAAAAAAAAAAAATGGGGTGGGTATTCTTAACTGTGACTATATTTTGACAATTGGTAGAAGGTGCACATTTTAAGCAAAAATAAATGTTTTATAGTTTTAAATACATAAAAGAAATGTTTTGGTTAGGTGTTAACCTTGATAGAATCACTCAGTTTGGTGCTTTAAATTAAGTCTGTTTACTATGAAACAAGAGTCATTTTTAGAGGATTTTAACAGGTTCATGTTCTATGATGTAAAATCAAGACAAACAGTGTTAACTCTACACAGCTCCTGGTGCTTAACCACATCGACACAGTTAAAAATAAGCTGAATTATTATTTCATGGTGCCATTGTTCCAACATCTTCCAATCATTGCTAGAAAATCGGCATATTCCTTTGAAATAAATGTATGAAATGTTTTCTCTCTTAAAATATTTCTCCTATATAAAATAACTCATTATTGTTAGTAATGGTTGGAGGCTGTTCATAAATTGTAAATATATATTTTAAAAGCACTTTCTATTTTTAAAAGTAACTTGAAATAATAGAGTATAAGAATCCTATTGTCTATTTGTGCATATTTGCATACAAGAGAAATCATTTATCCTTGCTGTGTAGAGTTCCATCTTGTTAACTGCAGTATGTATTCCAATCATATATATGGTTTGTGTCCTTTCACATTCAAATATTAGCAACTTACAGTATATAAAATAGTTAGCTAATGCAAAAATTGTAAATTATGTCTAAAATTGGAATTAGGAAACATTATCACCAATATTGATTAATATTTTCTTTGAAACTAAGTAAGGGGGGGGTCTCTTCTGGCTTATTGAGCAACAATCGCCTCAATTTACTTTCATCCCTGCTTTCTCAGTATGGCCCATGAAAGGTGTTTACAAAAGGAGATGATGGGACAGAATAGGTTTAAGAAAAATCAAATGCTTCTAATGTTTCAAGGTGACAAAATGTAAAAGTTAAGTAGCCAGAACCTTACCCATCCCAAATTGCCTTATTTGTTCTGAAAGTCTGATATAGAATAAGAAAAAAAATTCCTGTAGAAATCTTTTTAAAACAAATTTCCTATTATCATTCCGTACCCTCAACCCAGACTCCAGTTAAACAGTAGAAATGGCTTTGTCCATTAAGAGCTAATACATTCATTTATCTTATTATAGCATAATATGTTTGGAAAAACCATAAGTCATCTTCTCTGATAATTGCCTATGTTCTAGGTAACAGGAAAATAGACATTCTATTTATTTTAGTCTGCCCATTATTTTTTCCCATTACTTTATTGACTCAATTAAGGTAAAACAAAAAGGATTACCCAAACAACATGTTTAGAACAAGAAGAACTTTCAATGAAATACTTGATTCTGTTAAAATGCAGAGGTGCTATAACATTCAAAGTGTCAGATTCCTTGGGAGTATGGAAAACCTATTGGTGCTTCTTCCTTGGAAATGCCATAGGAACCCGACAACCGCTAACACTCAACAATTTTGGTGCAAAAGCAAACAGTTCCAGCAAGTTCTCTAAAGAAAAACATGTTGTAACTTATTAATATTAAAAAAATATATATTGTGCAAAGTATCAGTTTCAAGCTTTTGACTAATCCAAGTAAAGGAATATGAAGGGATTGTAAATAATAAAATGTCCATTGATAGACCATCATCTTGTACAAGTAGATTTCTGCTTCTTGAATATGTAAAATAGGGTAATTCATTGACTTGTTTTAGTATTTTGTGTGCCTTAGATTTCCGTTTTAAAACATGTATATTTTTGTGAGCCTAAGGTTTCTTATACATATAAGTATATAAATAAGTGATCGTTTATTGCTTCAGCTACTTCAATAAGGTATTTACTAGTATTAGACTATCAGGAATACACCCTTGTGATATTATGTTTTAGATTTTAGGCCTTAGCGCCCACTAGAAATTATTTCCTCACCAGAATTAATGGATAAAGTTTTATGGCCCTTTATCCATCCACCCATCTATTCATTCTTCCAGTCTATACTTATTGAATACCTGAAAATTTTAAGTATCAGTTTTGTTTTTCTTTGCATTTTTTATTTGTCCTTTTTGGTTTTGTTTTGTTTTGTTTTTAAAGGCTAGTCAAGTAAAGCAGTGGGAGTGGGGAAGGAATAAAGAAATTTATGTTTATGTTTATGATCAATGAGTTGTAAACACCACTGCACTCGTATCAGCCACTTTTGTTTTTCTTTGAATCACCACCTATGACATAGTAAACTTGAATAATTAAAATTCTAAAAGATGCCCTTACAAACATTTTTAAAAGAAATAGCAAATTACCTTCAAAATAATCCGTGGTAATATATCTGCCATAATTCAAATAAATTTGTCTCTAACGCTAAAGAAGTGTCTCAATAATCTAAACTTTAAACACCAATGTTAATTTTTGGGACTATTGGGATTTGTCAAACTTGTTGCAGCTTGCCAAAACAAGTATATGAAAATATCTAGTCTCAACTAAAATGTTTCCATTCCTTTGTTGTAATTAACATCCTGAATGGACTGCCTAAACTGATTATCCCTTTGTGGGAACCACATTGGATTCCTACTTTGTTGGACTATATTTCCTAATTTTAACAGTTTACCATCCCATTCTCTGATTTCAAAACAGCTTATGCTTCTTCAGTGTTCTGCCACATTGTGATTGTATGCTGGCTACATTGCTTTTAGAATGCTTTTTCTCATTGAAACAAGGAAATAAATTTGTTTGAAATGACAATTTCACTCATAAAACTGGTCATCTAACATTATTTCTTCCCCTCTACTTTGTTTTACTGTGATAATCACCTTCTCTTATATCTCTTGTATAGCATTCAAATTGGGTTTTAAATCTTCTGCCTTTGTTCATGGTATGATCATTGAATTCATTGATACATGACCTCCAAGGTAGCCCATCCAATTCATAATATGCTACAGACTTACTGATTATAATGAGAGAATTACTCCTCCCTATTATAGAATCCTACAAAATAACATGCTGCCCCTCGAAATTCCTTTTCTAATGGCTCTTAGGCCATTGTTGAAATTTTTTTCTTGCATTTGTCAGCTTCACCTACATCTTGTTTCCAATTCATCCACAAAGTACCAAATGTTCCATGTCATAAACATAATTGAAATATATTATTGGAAAGTGAAGCTGTCTGAAAATGTATACCTGTAGGTAAATTATTGCAACATGTTTATCTCTTATATAACTTTCCAACATCTTTGTTATTCAATCTGCATGTGGGTAAAATTTTTTTAAATATAGAACATCAACTAGATGAAATCCATAAGAAACTTAAGACATAACCCCAATACATACTTAATTGAATACATACCCTTGTGTAAATGAGCTACTGTCTTAATTTACATGAAGTAACCTACTTTCTAACATTATTACTCCAGTGGACTCCTACTGATTATCATTTCACAATAGCATGTATGAGAATGACCCTAAATTACTCTTTTTAAAACAAAAATTATATTGACTTTTTATCTGAGACAAAGTTATGACATTATTGCATGACAACTTTCACCAACAGTGGGCACAGCATTTAGTTTGCATGTGCCAACTAAATCAGTAGCTGTATGCAACTTTTAATATATAGTTACCTTCAATTTCACACCTTAATGCATGGAAATCTTTTTTTGTCTCAGTCTAATACAATGGTGAGTTTTGATCTTTTGTAGAAATTTATAACAAAAGAATTGTGAAATAAGGTAATATGGTAGTGGCCTCTCACAACAGTGAAAGCCAGCTTAGACATCTCGTAGTTCAATAACTGGGGTCCATAGAGCAGATGTTAATGTCAGTTTGTAATTATGATTGTAATTAGACTTTAAACAGATGAAGGCCACTTTGTGTTTAGGAGAACTGAAGGAAAACTCGATTCTCTCACCCAGAGGGTATTTTATCACTGGGAAAAAACAAATACCAAATGCTTATACAGTATAAGCTTTCAATTCCCCTGGAACTTGTATTAAGCATGTATAAAGAGTTATAAAGATTGGATTTTTGAAGCAATTAAGGAAAGCATATTTCCACTGTATATACTACCTAGCCATGATTGTACAGTCCATTCACACCCCTTACATAGTTGGCCTCACAAGTAAGTCTCTGCATAGTTTATTTTGATGTGGTTGTCTACATGTATTGGAATACTATTTTATTGTGCATAGCTCCTAAACTTCCCCATAAGTGTGCTGAACTTGTAACACCAGTCATATGACACACTTAACTGAGTGATGTAATCAGTACCTGATTGCTGACAGGGTCTGGATTTATCCAAATTAAATTGTGCTCCACGTTGAACTTTCTGCTAACAGCTTTAGAAAATGATGTCATCCATGCCTCTGGAATGCAATTCAGAAAGTCAGAATCAGTATGTCTTTCATGGGAAGCGAAATTTGTGTATTTTTGAATGTATTGAGATTCATTGGCATGTTTTTGCTTCTCTTATGTGTGTAAAATAGAAACTGAATTCCTCTGTTAATTTCTGAGACTTTAGAGCTGGCTTTTCTGCAGGACATCACTATTTTTGTCCTGGTTGAATTCTGCAAACTTGTATTCGCTGCCTTCCAGTATCTGGATGACTTTATTTTGATCCCTGTTTTTTTGGGGGGGGGCTCCTGATCAAATACCACTGTTTGCTTCAAAAGGCATAATTTTATTCCCTCAAGCAATCCAAAGGTATTCCTTATTTTGCCACACCTCATTTTCACTTATTTTAAGGGCCTTAGAGTGTGTTCAAATTTCTCTTTTGGTAATATGCTATATTTAATGTTTCTTTTTTCATAATATTTAATATTTTTAGCTCTGAAATTCCATCATTAATCTTTTCTTTGATGGCTGTACTACTTCCCCACCCTTACTGCAAAACCGTGATCCTGCCTGGGTCATAACTTTTCTGGTTTGTTCAGCTGTAGATGCCCCCTATGTTAAAGCAAAACTTTGTCTGAGGTAGGGATACTATTATCAAGTATAAAACATTAGCTGATGTAACCCATTTATGTTTAGTACAACTTTGAAAATACTTGGTTAACAATATAAACCTAGTTTTCCTAAAAATAGAAATTTTGTCCCTAGCAACTGTTATGTAAGGCATTCTCTCTTATCTTGTTCTTAAGAAAGAAATCTTGCAGCTGTCAGAAAGATTTTCTTTTTAGGGGAAACAATATTGGAAAGTAATTTGGTTTCTTCCCCATTTGGTGAAGTATGAACCTTATAATCCCTGACCAGCAACTCTACTTGTTATGTTTTTTCTTTCTTTTTTGAGACAGAGGCTCGCTCTGTTGCCTAGGCTAGAGTGCCGTGGCGTCAGCCTATCTCACAGCAACCTCAAACTCCTGGGCTCAAGCAATCCTCCTGCCTCAGCCTCCCGAGTAGCTGGGACTACAGGCGTGCACCACCATGCCCGGCTAATTTTTTCTCTATATATTTTTAGTTGGCCAGCTAATTTCTTTCTATTTTTAGTAGAGATGGGGTCTTGCTCTTGCTCAGGCTGGTCTCGAACTCCTGAGCTCAAACAATCCACCTGCCTCGGTCTCCCAGAGTGCTAGGCTTATAGGTGTAAGCCACCGTGGCCGGCCTACTTGTTATTTTTATTTTCTCATTTTACTGAAGCTGCAGTGTCACTAGGTGCACTTTCATTCTTTTTAAAGTTTTAATTTTTTCCTCTGATTTTCTTTAAAATTATCTATTGTTTCCCCATTTCTCTCACCTGTCTCCATTACCCCAATCCTCTACCTGAATATACATGGTTCATTTTAAGAATAGCAGTGATCTTGGTCCAGTTGTCTTCTACTGTCTTTTAAAATAATGTCTCAGAAGTCCTTTTAGGTATAATGCCATAAGGAATCAAGAGCTTTCATTCAACTCTTTTCAGGTATAGGCAAATTCAGTTTTTAGGAGTAGGTAAGTAGTCACCAGATCACAGGTTAATCATCTGAGTGCTCTCCCTCTACCAATCCCAATAATGTTTAACTCTTTTTATTAGTGTTTGAGAGTTTTATAAAAAAATTGTATAAGAAGTTAAATATTCTATTTCTGTATGGCTTTGTTATTTCTAATGTAAATAAATATACTCCTTTGGAATTCTTTGGTTGTTGGCAATAATAGGAGCTATTCTATAATCTAGATGAGAAAGATTAAAAAATGAACTGAGAGTAATTGGAAGAGGGAATAAGAAAGCCATCAGAAGCTGTGTCTTGAGCATAATAATGGGAAATTAAGGGGCAGAAAGGAGGGAGAATTGTGCTCCTATCAGTAATCTGAGGGGTCACTCTACCAACTTGAAAGCAAGAAATACTTTTAATATTTCTTCTCTCTACTCCACAATAATTTTATCTGGAAAAATTGCTAAAAAATGAGGAACCATTTTGAAAGCAAATATGGTAGTAATAAAAAGTATAATCTTTGTACTTTATAATGTTTTAGGTTATCAAGCTGCTTTACTATGGTGCAACTTTTTCTCCCCAATACCTAGGGTTAGACAGAGAACATCATTCCTACAGGTGAAGAACCTGTAAATGGCAAGAATAGCAAATGGCTTGCTCCAAGTCACACAGCAAGTCAACCAATCTGAGACAAACATTTACTGTTTGCAGACCGCTAGATGCATTTCTCTTCCATGAGCAAAGACTGAGTGTGAGTGAGTAGAAAATTTGTCAGAACTGATCTGAGCATAATGGAAAATATTATCTGTAAAACATGCTTAAGTATTTTGTTTCCATTATTAATTTAGCCAGCTATTCTTTTCATGCATACTAAGGAAGGTCTCCCCAAATTCCCTAATTTCTGCATTAGGGTTTAGATTTATGAAGTTTTATATTTTTTCCTCCTTAAAAAAGCTCTATTTAGAAAGATTATCCCTGTATGATTGAAATGGGGGAAATCTCCTAAATAATATCTTTTTTAAAAATATTAAAAAGATATTATAATATCTTTAAAAAGACTAAGGTCAGCATATCACAATCAAAGTTTCATGTATTAGTTATATCGAAATGCAGACTTCTTGAAGAAAATGTGCTAGGTAAACATCATAGTTTCCAGCCCCTTATGGTAAAAATGCAAACTTCTTGTCAGCATCTCTAAAAGACAGTACTGTCTCCCACTTATTTGAATTTGTTTTGTTTTGTTTTTTTGTCCTGCTTTGCTTCCAGTCACATAAAATCTTTGGGTCAAAGGATGAACATACTTTTGCCCAGAGACTTAAGAAAAATAATGAGGTATATTTGTAAAGTTTTTAGTAACCTCTTTATAGATATGAATATGAGTATATTTATATCTATCAAGTAGCAAGTTATTTTGGCTATCCCATTAGCACATTCTGGGTCACAATTAAAAAAAATAGGCCAAACAGCTCTAAATACTCAAATTCCCCTTCTGGTGATTGAGTTCAGTAACTGCCTATCTTCATCAATGCCTGTTTGTGCTACGATAAAATGGCTGACAACTAGGACTTTACAAAAATAGCTCTTTAAAAAGAAAGATTAAATATTTTTTATTGCAATATATGTTCATTTTTTTAACTTTTATGAGATAACATTGTGATAGGTGCTTTAAGAGAAATATTTTTCCAGAAATGGTTTATAGTAAAAATTAATGGCAGCTTTTGCATTGTGATGTATGGGTGGATAGTCATATTTGGGTTACTAAGAAATCCTGAAGTGTTCCCTAATGAAAGACTTGCAAAACTACTTAGTAAGAAGAAAACATCAATTGCTAGTTTGTTCATTTTCTCTCATGCTATATGGTTATCTACCAAGTAAGTTTACCTTGGTTCAAAGGAGAAGCCAGAATGCTTATCATTGGTGGGAGTAAAATATTCATAGATTCTTCACCATGGTGAAGGAGTAGTGCTGAATTCCCAATATAGAAACAGCAATTTCATAGGTTAATATTCCTACCTTCTAGCTGACTTCTTTCTCTCTTTGGGATGTATTTACTATTTATTTTTTCCCCTTGATTTTTTTGCTTGGGGGATTTATTTTTACCTATTGCCGTCCTACTGTATTAAATATCCTGTACAATGAAATAACTTAGCAAGGAAATGCTTTTAAAACTCCACAAATGTCCGTTTTGAATTTTTACACATGCGGGAAACGGTTTAAAGAAAAAGCACTTCACCAAGTAGAAGGGAAAGAGATAATTATGATGATTTCAATTCATGATCAACAATTAGTCCTCTGCAAACAAGGGAACACTTACTAGCAGTACTTGAAGACTTCTGAGGTGGAATTGCATGTTACTTGAAAGATCTAATTAAGCTAAATTTTGGTGCACAGCAGTTGTACATGATTTCATGTTTATGTAGCAAAATGCATTGAAATGTATTAGTATTGAAGCATACATGTAAAGATAGTTGTGGAAATTGTTATATTTTCCTTGTGTGTCTCATTTGTTTAGAGCATAAAGTTTCTTTTTTTTTTTTAATTGTTCTAACTGAATAAGGCTAAATGAATACTGTAATTGAAAATATATTTTAAATCTTTGTCATGAGTTTTTTAAAAAACTATTGCAAATTGTATCATTCCTGATTACACAGAACTTTGTGGGTGGTTTTAAATAAATTTTATACTTCTATTTTGTACCTGATAGTGTAATTTTTCTTTCCTCTTAAAAATCATATTTTAAAAATTTAATATCCAACAATATTCACACATTTTAACTACAAAGGAGTATAAGATTTAATATTTGGAGATGACCAAATGTATGGATGTGTTCAACACAAAACCAAAATGCCTAGCATTTATAGAATCCTTATTATATTCCAGAAGCCTTGTTTTTTATGTAAATTATTTAACTCCTATGGTGATGGTATTTAGTAAGGATTCTTATCAGCTCCATTTTATAGATCAATTCTGAAGCTTGAAGTGATTAAGTTCACAGTACTAGTAATTGGCAGAGCTGTTACTCATGTCCTAACTTAAGTTTATCATTTCAATAAACTTAATTCTGAATGCAGTTTGCCAACAGTATTTTCTTTCTTTTTCCTTCCTCACTTCCTTCCTCCTTTCTCTCTCTCTCTCTTTCTCTCTTTTTCTTTCTTTTCTGAGATGAAGTCTCACTATGCTGCCTAGGCTGGTCTTGAACTCCAGGGCTCAAGTACTTGATCTTCCCACCTTGGCCTCCTGAGTAGCTGGGATTATAGGCATTTGCCACTGTGCCAAGGCTCCTGCCAACGGTATTTTAAAAGAGACAATCTAAAGTACTTTTCAAAACATGAATTAAAAAAATACATTGACCATAGGCTTTTAGTGCTATTACAACAAATATTTTTTTAGTAACAGGAACAACTCCCCACCCCCACCTCACCTCCTCCCCAAGTTTAGATGGGCAGCTAGAGTACATTTTCAGTGAATGGAAGTTCCCCCTCCTTTCTGGCTGGTTAAAAGGAAGACATGGTCACATGAGCTGGGCTAACCATACAGACATGGCATCACCCTAGGTCATGGCAGAACAGCAAAATAGAAAGAACCTGGATCCCTGGATGACCTACTTCCCTAAACCACCTATCAACTTGATCTATTATATGAGCAAAAAATAAACACTCTTTCCCATTATTTTGCACCCTGTTTAATAGCTCACCCAATATCCTAATTAGTCATGCACCCCATAAGACAACTGTCACATTTTCCTAATCTTCTTCAAGCCAAATATATAGTTGCTTCAATGTTTCTCTGGTGATAAGGTTTTTAGGCCCCTTATCTTCTTTCATTTTTTTTTAAATTTTAAATTGCTATTTATTTTAAGCATCTGGGTGCAGATGGGTGGAGGCTGAAAAAGGCGTCAAACCCCCTTATCTTCTTAATACTCTTCTAGACAACAGCCTTAATAATATTTTTATTTATGTATTTATTTATTTAGAGACAGAGTCTTGCTCTGTTGCCCAGGCTAGAGCACCATGGCGTCACCTTAGGCTCATAGCAACCTCAAACTTCTGGGTTCAAGAGATCCTCCTGCCTCAGCCTCCCAAGTAGCTGGGACTACAGGTGTGCACCACCACACCTAGCTAATTTTTTCTGTTTTTAGTTGTCTGGCTAACATCTTTCTATTTTTAGTAGAGATGGGAGTCTCTTGCTCAGGCTGGTCTTGAACTCCTGACCTCAAGCGATCCTCCGGCCTCGGCCTCCCAGAGTGCTAGGATTACAGGTGTGAGCCACCATGCCCAGCCCTGAATAATATTTTAAAAACAGAGCTTGAAGCATGACATTCCCCTACTCAAAATGCTCCCATGAAAAAAAAAATGGTCCCATGACTTCCCATTGTACATAGTATGAAACCTAACTCCTTACTTGTCCTTCAGGGATCTAGGTGACCTTGACTTCTGCCAACCTGTCTGCCTCCCTTTACCATTCTCCCGTCAACCTGAGCTTCTACAGTTCCTTGAACAGGCCATACTTTTCTCTGACTCAAAATCTTTGAACTTGCTGCCTGCTTCTACCGTCAGATCCTCATATGGTTATCTCCTTTTTGTAGTTCCTGTATCAGCTCAAGTGTCATATCATTTGTAATACCTAATACATACATAGTGTTCAAGCATGTGAATGTCCCGTAATTTTATCACTCCCTATTATTGACCATTTTCATTACTTCTAATTTTTTGTCATAATAAACCTTACATTGCTGGATTAAAGACAATGCACCTTAATTTTTTAAAAAAAATTTAAGTGAAGAAATGCCAGTATTACAAAATTCAAAAAGTACAAAAGGCATTCGAGGGAAAAAAATGAACGACCGTCCTGCCACTGTTGCCAAGTGTTTATACTAAGGACGTTCAGCAACAGCATTACCAGCTAAAAGTGGTAATTCTTTTTTTTTTTTTTTCACTCACAACCCCGGGTGACCTTTACTGACCACATGCTGCATGCCAAGCCCCGTGTGTTACCCACAAGTTCTCTCATCACCCTAGGACACAGGCACTGTTACTCCCCTTCACGGATGAGGAGACCGCCGGGGGCAGCCTGGCCACCAGGCTACTCCAATTCCGCAGTGCAACCCATACAGGACTGCCACGAGATGGCTCAAGGCCTGGTTTTGTCACCAACCCACTGTTCCTTGACCTCTGTGGGCTCAAGTCTAGTGACCTGTGTAGCGAGGGGCAGGCGAGTCACTCTCCAGTTCGGAAAGTCTACAGCCCTGGAGCTTTCAAGGCTTGGGGGGGAGCTGAGGGTGGGCTCCAGCGGGGTGCATCCACCAATCACCTGGACACTTGACCTTGACGTGGAGGACACGCCGCCCACTCGGCCTGGCGCCCTCCTGCCCCTGACCAGGTCTGGGGATCCTGGGGAACTGATGGCCACCACTCTGCCACAGACCTGTGCCCTCACCCGCTCCACACCCGCCCGCCACCACACTAACTTGTTTGTACACTCACACTACCTTACCCTCAGGGCTCCTCGAGTCCGCAGGCTCTCTCGCTCTCGCGCACGCTCACTGGCACCCCTTCCTTGTCCCATTCAGCTGCCTCTAGGCACTGTCTCGCACACTCGCCCTCGTCCACGCTCCCACCACACCGGCCCGCACGGGCCTGCCCACGCTCGCCTTCACACACTCACTTGCTGTCTCACACTCCCCTTCCCACACACTCCCTCGGACACACTCGCCCTCTCACACCTCACCCTCCAATACACCGGCCCTCACACTCTCACCCTCACACACACTCGCCCTCACACCTGCTCTCACACACACACTCTCACCCTCTCACCCACACTCGCCCGCTTTCATCTGTTCTCACACACCCTCACCCTCACAAACACTTGCCCACTCACCCTCACACACTCACCCTCATACGCTCACGCTCACACTCACACTCACACTCACATTCTCACACCCACCCTCACACGCTCACTCTCACACTCACATGCTCACACCCGCCCTCACACGCTCACACTCTCACACACACGCTCACACTCACTCTCGCTCTGGCGCTTCCCTTGCTGCTCCCACAGGCTCCTGCCCGGTGTAGCCCTCGCCCCTCACGCCGGTTCCGTCCAGGGCAGAGCCTCGCCGGCCGCCGGCCGCCGGGGCGCCCACGCCGCAGAGCAGAAACTGAGGCCGTGTGAGAAGGAGGAGGAGGAGGAGGCGCCAGCGGGGCTCACCTTCATGTCAGGGAGGCTGGCTGCACCACCCTCGCACGCGGCCTAAAAGTGGTAATTATTTTTTTTTTTAATGTTTTTGCATAGATGTTCATCTGTATAAAAGTGGTAATTCTTAAACAATAAACGGTGCATTTTCTGACATAACCAGAACTCCAGAGATCAGTAATTCCAGTGTTAATAAATTCAGTAATTCAGTGACATCAGAGTTCCGGATCTGTTTCTTTGCAATTTTCATGGTCTCAAGATAGCTGCAGCAATTCAAAGACTCATGACCTTTCCCAGCTTTACCTAAAAGTGCTGAAAAACGGTTTCTCCTCCTGTTTCTTCCTAATTAGGAACAAAACCCAGAAACCACCAATATACTTCTCTTTAGGCTTCCTTAGAGAAGCCTGCTCACCTTCTCCCCCAGCATCACCAGAAACATCTATCCCACAGTCACAAGATGGAGTATGTCATCATTTCCAAAATCATTAGTTCAAACATCTCACATTATGACATCAACCTCCTGTCTTTCCTGTTTGCTTTCCAGCTTTTTCTACCATGACACTTTTTCTAATTCATTGGAACTTCCATTGACTCCTCTCCTTTCTTCCTTTATATCTGACTTATAAAACAGAGGTTCAAGTAGGGAGGAGGGAAAAGTAAAAACCTATCTACTGGGTATAATGAACAAATGAACAGTATTTGGGTGATGGGCACACTAAAAGCCCTGACTTAAGGATTATAAAAGTTATCCATGTAAGAAAAATATTTGTACCCCCTTAATATTTTGAAATTAAAAAAACCCAAAACAGGAGTTCAAATAAAAACTTGTATATGAATGTTCTATAAAGAAGGAAAAAAATCTCTTTTCCTTCTACCATTCTAGGTTCTTGGTTGGGGCTTCATAACAATACACATTAAGTACAAAAAAACAAACAGCTTTTGACATGTTTATTCTATATATACATGGGAGAACTCAGGGAGCAAGTAGCTCAAAGGTTTGGTTAGAACTTGGGTTTATGTGGCATCATAACAAAGGAACAATAAATTTAAACAGAAATATCAGGATGAACGAAGATGATTTTTGGCTTCCAAGGACAGCAAACTGTGGGAAGGTAATTATAAGGGGGAAACTAATGGAGTAAGGTTTCCAGATTCCTTTTATTCCTTCCTCTGGGTTAATAAAAGTCAAGAATCATAGCTAGTAAAGGAAAATTTATATCCTGGCTTTAGGCAAAAAAGGGGAGAATTGAGAGAGATTTTCCTGCTTCTTAATTGCCTTTAGCTCAAAATAATTCTTATGTTAAGGGGGCATATTTTGGGATGACTTATTCTGCTTTCCTTCAGTTTATTGCAGCATTATTTATTCATAATGGCCCCAAAGTGGAAACAACCCAAAAGACAAACTGATGAGTGGATAAACAAATGTGGTATATCCATACCGTTAAGGAAAAATTTTTTTCAATGACACTTTATTCAGGACCATCATGATATGCATATGAACCACTTAAATGGGATTTTGCAATGGGGGAGAGAGTTGGGCTAAATTCTGAATACAGGATGGGCAAGTGGGAATTTATAGCCAAGGAACAGGTTGGAGGTCACTGGATAGAAAATTACTATTAATAACAGGTAACATCAGGGGTCAGGGTATTCTGGCTAAACCCATCTAACAGGATTCTTGCTGAAGACAGATCAGGGTGATGACACATCACCCGGGAGATGATGAAGGATGAGGAACTTGATCAGATATAAAGGGTAAAGGGTTCTTGCCAAACTGACTTAGCAGAGTTCTTTGCTAAAACTGAATTTTAGCTAGTGAGGTAGTGTGCCTGTAGTCCCAGCTACTTGGGATCTTGAGGATGGAGAAACCCTTGAGGCCAGGAGTTCCAGGCTGCAGCATGTTATGACTGTGACTGTGAATATCTAGCACACTCCAGACTGGGCAACACAGCAAGACCTCATCTCTTAAATAAATAAACAAATTAATTAATTAAAAACTGGATTACAAGGAAATGCACAGGTGGGCCTACATAAAAGTTCAGGAACCTAAGTCTGGTCACTTAGAGAATCTTTGTCATCTCCTCCTCTTTTCAAGCAAAGAAGAAACATTCTTTCCTTTGAACAATTTAAGCCCATTTTTTTCATTCAGTCATCTTTTGTTCATTAAGGATCATCTGTTGGAATTTAGTAGCAGAGGATGTTTGCTGATGGTATGAGGTGAATTTCTATGAAAATAAAGAAAAGCAAAGATTAATAGTTGGAAACCCAGTTTCTGAGTCCAGAGGGCAGCCAATCAAGAAGATTTCTAGGTGTTGGGCTTGAGGATGATGGTGGTGATCCAACAGATTTACTAGTTTGCAGTTTCAATGTCTCTGGTGATGGCACTGGGTGTTTATGGTGAAGTTTCTGAGTAACCCACCCAGGAGCAGGTGCAAAAATGATTTCTTTTAAGTTTATATCAAGTTTTCCAACTTTAGCTTGTAGGGCTTTGGGAAAATAAGCAATATTAATTTTTCATTACTCTAAGCCAGAGGATGGGAGAAAAATTGGAAATAATAGTTTGGAGAGTTGTAGCCAAATATTGGAGGAAACTTTTTAATAGAATAATACAGGATCCAGTTCAATTTGCAGATAGTCTTCAAGGACAATGAACAAGACTAGAATTTGACACACAGAGGGTATGTTATAGTTTTCTACTGAAACAATTTTCTCTTTAAAAATCACTCTTATTCCTATCAAAGATGATCAAAGTCAGACTAATTTGTTTGTAAAATAACTCTATTCAGTAAATGTGGCCTGATTGTTTACATAATAGCAAGAATATTAATATATAGGTTCTCTTTCAGTTTGCTTTGCTGAAACTTTTCTAAGGAATCTGATTGGACTTTTAAAAGCCTATTGAGGCTGGGAAACCAAGCCAAGGACTTGCCATCAGACTTTGCCAGCAATACCTATAGATTTTGATGAATTCCTCTCTTTTTGAGAGGGTCAAAGTTACTTAAGACCCAAAGCATCTTAAAGTTCCTGGGAGTGCCAGGAAGTGATCTACCTTACTCACATGTAAGGCAACCATGGAAGAGGGCCATGTATATGTGAAAGTTGATCATAGGAATTGGGTCTTTATTGTCATACCCAACTGAAACAGACTTGAGAAGCCAGGCAAAAAGCACTCAGGGTACATACATTGCTCCAAAGATGTAATTCTCTCCAAGCCTTACTGCTGAAATTGCTTGTTGTCACCTAAAACCCATTTTATCTATAGCTTCTGAACTAACTTGCTTGCTACAACTCTAGGACTAATATTGCCCACTGCTGTGGCTGACCAATCAAACCTTGGCAGCTCCCCAAACCCTTACTAGTGCCAATGAACTTTCTTAAAGAACAATAGGTAACTTTTCTCTTTTATAAAACCTCTAACCTTCTGTTTGTTCTTCAGACATACCAAAGACCACCCAATCTACACGTATACCTCAAATTGCAATTCTTCCTTCCCAAATAAAACATTAGAGACTTTTCTCCACATTTTAATTTTTACTTCAACATAAACAAGGTTCCAGGCCAGTTTTTTCCAAGGAACTTTATTTGCTCCATAATCCATAAGGTCAAGCTCAGTTCCTTACAGTTGTCTGGTCATACCCGAGAATATGACATTTCCGTCAAAGCCTCAGTAATATAACTGATGTCTCTAATTGTATATTGTTACAAGGAGAACAAATTCTTATTGAACTGATGCATATTACTATCTTGTCATGAAAATAATAATACTCACTAATAGTTTCTGAATTCCAGAGAGATCAGGGATAAAAAAGTAAGTTTCATCTTTGTTCACAAAGGTATACTTTACCAAATTGTTGTAAGCTATAGATAACTTAAGAGAAAAGCAAAAATTTCCTTAAATATGGGAAACCAAACATTAGATAATCAGCAACGTTGGCCATAAAATGGAATGAAGTACGGATCCATGCTACAACACGGATGAACATTGAAAACATTGTGCATAAGTCAAAGCAGCCAGATACCCAAAAGGCCACATATTGTATGAATCTATTTACGTGAAATGTCTAAGATAGGCAAGTGCAGAGACACAAAGATTAGTGGTTGCCAGATACTGGGGGAGGCAGGGATTAGAGTGCGTCTGCTTAATAGGTGTGAGTTTCTTTTTCCGGTGATGAAAAATGTTTCAAAATATTTTAAATAGTAAATTGTATGTTATGTAAATTTTACCTAATTTTTCAAAAATGTTACGATGTTACGAGATATATTCATTTTCCCAAGTTATTGAACTAGGGGAAAAAAAAAAGGAAAAAACATAAAATGGCGGCGGGCCCGCTCGGATCACGTGACCACCATTTCTTTCCTTCCCACCCTCCGGGAAGTCCTTCCCTCAGAGCGAGCGGAAGACGTAGCCCCGCTCATTGTTAAGCGAAGCCAAGGTAACCCTTCTTAGGCGCGCTCTAGTTCCAACCGCGTAGTGAAGGGGACGAGCGTATAGAGGCGGTCGGGGGAGCGCGCACGTAGAACGTCAACCCGTAAGCGCCGCTCCTCTGGGAGTTGGAAGGAGGAGAGAGGCGTGGAGGAAGAGGGGGAAGTTGGCGCATGCGCCTAAGGCTGACGGGTTTGAAATGGCTTCGCTGTTAGCCGGGACCCGACTCAGGTGAAGGTCTGGTCCGCGCGGTTGGAGCGGCGGGCGGCCAAGCCAGCCTTCTTAACATCCTTTCGGATCTGCGGAAGGGCCAGGAGCGACTTTTGGTAGCACGGCGGCCGGAGGCCGGCGACGGTGGGGCTCTTGTGGGACTGGGGCGGGAGGGACACGGTCCCTTTTGTGCGGGTCGGAGCAGGCCCCGCGCGGCCGGCCCCTCCCCCACCGCCTCGCTCTTTCCCCGCGGCCCTTTAGGTGCCCCCAGCGCCCCTCAGCCTCGCCTCAGCAGCCCTCAGTCTGCCGTCCGCCATCCATCACCGCCGAGCCGCTGCGGTTTGAGCCGCTGCGGTTTTAGCCTCCTGGTCTCCAGGCCCAGGGCATTGGGGCGGCTCGCGGCAGCATGCGGTTTGAGGGATGGAGGCTTCCTCCGTCCGGTCCAGGGGTTGAGGAGACCGCAGCTCTCAGTATCCCCTCGTTAGCGCTTCAGTCACTGTCGTGGGTCGGTAGATTCTGCTTTCCGTGTTCTACGGCCGGCTGGGGCCTGAGGAAGATGGATGGCAGAGCTCCGGCCCTTCCAAGTCGCGGCGGGCGGGGGGAGGGGTGCGCGGGCGGAGGTCTGCCTTTTCTCGTTTGAATTGGGGGGAGGGGTCTTCGCAGTGGTTCCTGAAGGGGACATCCGTTATCTCAACTGCCTTTTCCCTCGAGGGAGAGGACAGAAAAGAATCGGGTTCTTTACTAGAGAAAGTAAAGAGATGTTCGTTATTTAAATGATATTCTTTAAAACCTTTCTTGGGGGTCTCGTCCTAATTTCCGTTATTGGCTTCATCACTTCTCTGGCTTTACTCCCCAACCTATTGCCGTATGAAACACGCAGGCTATGTTTCCTGTGCACATAAAGTTGTGAACTTCTTTTTGTTAACAATTGGGTAGACACAGCAGACAGTCTTCCGTTTAAATGCGACAATTTGTAGTCGCATAAGTGCCTTTCTTGTAAGTGTACTCCTTAGGTCATCTTTTAAACTAGGGTAGTTTTGGTGATGTACTTGATGTAAAATGTTTTTGCTGCATTTCAGATGTTCTTTTGCCCTTTTTCTACTTCCAGTTATGTCTACTTAGATCTACGAAGATGTCCTTGATACATTAAACATTTCTTTCAAATATCATTTTGTGATGTTTGTAATTTGGCTGAATTTTAAAATGTGGATCGTTTCTTAATAGATCGCTGCTATAGAAGACAAACAAACGAAGGTTTTTTTCCCTGTGCATCATGGCTCAGTTTGGAGGACAGAAGAATCCGCCATGGGCTACTCAGTTTACAGCCACTGCAGTATCACAACCAGGTCAGGCTACTGAACACATGTACTGTAAATGTTGGGGGAGGACCCTGTTATAACTATATGGATTAGACTGTGCATGATACTTATCTGTGAGGATCCTTTTAAAAATGCACAGAAAAACTCGTAAAAAGGCTGTTTTACCTAGCAATTTGGACAGTATTACCGCTTAAAAATATCTTAAATTGATTAACTTTTAATTGATTTAATTATGTTAGAGGTTAGCAGCCACTCCTTCATTAAATAGAGTATATTTTGCATGTTAAGGTGCCTGTATTTACAAGTTATATTTAAAAGTAAATGTATTTGAATTTAAAGTAGAAAAACTAACTCTAAAGACTGTAATTACCAAGCAAAGGAAAATGATAGTTGTTAAAAGCAGTAAGTGAATATTGACATTTTCAAAATAAAGTCGACAAAATTTTATTTTCAAAATAAATGAAAAATGCTATTGAAACTGTTTCAATACATTTTTTTTCCCAATTTTCTGAGGAAGAATTTTTTACCATTTCTTGACCTACTGGTTGAACCTTAAAACATTTAACTCTTCCTTCTGTAGCTTTGCATTTTTTACTTAAATATAATAAACCAGTAGTGTTTAGGCATTTCAGATAAGTTTCCCAGGGATTCTACAGAATGAGATTTTGAGTACCCAGAAAAGTTGCAGCTTAGTCTGTTAATTTGAGTATATTTTTATTTGTGATATATCTTGTACTAGTGCTTAGCTGTGTTTTATTTGCTTAAAATATCTGTTTTGTCATTTGAGGTCAGTTGTAGAGACACTGTGATCTTCTAACTTTAGTGTTCTAAAATTTCTTTCTTTTTTTGTATGTCACTCTCTTGTCCCAGAAGTGTTCTAAAATTTGGTGGGAATGATAGTTATCTAGGTGACCTTTTTCCTTAAATGGATACTTTAGTGTTTTGGTTTTTTTTTCCTCTAGTCATGGAAATAGATAGTGTTTTTAATTACTCTTGATTTGGGTGATTAAAGGTCAGCATTTACTTCTGTTGACAAATGAAAATTATATGAAATAATCATTATAGATATACTGAATTCAGATCCAAGTATTTCTTTTCTATGTTACATAATGGGAAAACAGGAATTTACTTAGTTTTGATGAAACAGGAATTATTAGCAACGACTGTGTGTCCAGAAGCAAGTGCTGTGTGGTAAACAAGCATATTTTAGCTGGCTTTTACTACATATGATTTGTTTTAGATTCATGTCTGTATTGTGTCAATAAAATAGCTTTTATGGTACAAATCTGTTGTCCTTAGCTCTTAATATTTGTATTATAATTATTTGAATGTATGTTATATTCCTTTATTTTTATTTTAAGATTGAGCAAAGGAGACACCAGAGGTTTATAAAATTTGTCAAAAGCTAAGTCAATAGTGATTGTAGGTCTTCTTTTTCTGTGTTTGGATATAGAGATTCCATATATAAATAATGGGATTTTGTAAACAGCTTATATTTTATTTGTGCCTGAAATTATTTATGGGTTTTCTTTTTTTTTTTGAGACAGAGTCTTGCTTTGTTGCCCAGGGTGGAGTGAGTGCTGTGGCATCACCCTCGCTCACAACAACCTTAAACTCCAGGCTCAAGTGATCCTCCTGCCTCAGCCTCCCGAGTAGCTGGGACTACAGCATGTGCCACCATGCCTGGCTAATGTTTTCTATATATTTTTAGTTGTCCAGATAATTTCTTTCTATTTTTAGTAGAGACAGAGTCTCACTTTTGGTCAGGCTGGTCTCGAACTCCTGACCTCGAGTAATCCTCCCGGCTCGGCCTCCCAGAGTGCTAGGATTATAGGCATGAGCCACCATGCCTGGCCTATTTATGGATTTTCTTAGATCTATCATTAATCAGAATTTTTCAAAATCTAAAATTTGCTGACATCATTACTTCTGTAAGTAGGCAGGTGTTTTTTTAGTGTTTAGAGCTTAGCTTTCCTATGAAAATCCCGGAGTAGGTTCTAAATGGAACTGTCTGGTGACTTTGTTTTGATTAAAATATCTAATTTCTAGGTGCTATGTTTGGGCTACTTCCTGAACATTTGATATTTTCTTGCCACCTTTTTTTTTTTTTTTTTTTAAGAATCTGGCAACACCTGATTCTATAAAATAGAGTGAGTGTTCCCTCTTGCCTTGTTTTAAAGCCTTCTTGTGACTAATTATATATCATCTTAGTGCAGTTGATTCTCAGAGCCAAGCAAAGTTAATTTTTTTTCAATTCTGGGGCAGTTAAAGTTTGTCTTATTTATGCCTAATATCAATAGAGAACATTTTAACCTATGTATAACACCTTAAATTTTCTCCTGCATCTTCAAATGCAATTTGAGAAAAAAATTTCAACAAAGGACTTTCAAAGGACTTCAGGATAATAATGGGTGCCAGTTTCACTCTATTTAAAAAAAAAAAATGCAACCATTGAAACATACCAGATACAAACCAATGATCATAAGCAGAAAAAGCTTAACTGAATTATTCAACTCAAATGAAATACAGTCTTCCTCCTATTCATGACTGGTTCTAGGACGTGTCTCCCCATATCAAAATTCGTGGACATGCAAGTTCCTTATATACAATTGTATATAGTATTTGCATGTAGCCTATGCACTTTAAATCATTTCTAGATTTCTTTTTTTTTTTTTTTTTTTTTTTTTTGAGACAGAGTCTCACTCTGCTGCCTGGGCTAGAGTGAGTGCCGTGGCGTCCTCCTAGCTCACAGCAACCTCAAACTCCTGGGCTCAAGCAATCCTACTGCCTCAGCCTCCCGAGTAGCTGGGACTATAGGCATGCGCCACCATGCCCGGCTAATTTT
>CM052446.1:17779873-17830465 GCA_028533085.1 Varecia variegata | reverse complement strand
GAGACAGAGTCTCACTCTGTTGCCCGGGCTAGAGTGAGTGCGGTGGTGTCCTCCTAGCTCACAGCAACCTCAAACTCCTGGGCTCAAGCAATCCTCCTGCCTCAGCCTCCCGAGTAGCTGGGACTACAGGCATGCGCCACCATGCCCGGCTAATTTTTTTTTTTTTTCCTATATATTTTTAGTTGGCCAGATAATTTCTTTCTATTCTTTCTATTTTTAGTAGAGATGGGGTGTTGCTCTTGCTCAGGCTGGTCTCGAACTCCTGAGCTCAAACAATCCGCCCGCCTTGGCCTCCCAAGTGCTAGGATTACAGGCGTGAGCCACCGCCCCCGGCCTATTTCTAGATTTCTTATGACACCTAATAAAAGGCTGGGCTCAGTGTCTTATTCTAGTGTAATCCTAGCACTTTGGAGAGCGAGGTGGGAAGATTTCTTGAGGCTGGGAGTTTGATACCAACCTGGTCAATATAGTGAGACCTGGTCTCTATTTAAAAAAGTAAAAAAAATTAGCTGGGATTGGTCACACACAACTATAATTCCCAGCTACTTGGGAGGCTGAGCTGGGAGGACTGCTTAAGCCCAGGAGTTTGGGGTTGCAATGAGCTATATGATTGGGCCACTGCATTCTAGTCTGGGCAACATTGCAAAAGCCTTTATCTGAAAAAACAAACAAGACACCTAATACAATGGAAATGCTATAAAAACAGTATTTTTTTATTTATATTCTTTTTTCTTGTTTTTTTTTAATTGCTTTTTTTTCCCTCAATAGTGGAACCCACAGATATGGACAACTGACTGTATGTTGGTGTTTTGTTTTGTTTTGTTTTGATTTTGAGATAAGCTCTTGCTTTGTCACCCAGGCTGTAGTGCAGTGGCATCATAGCTCACTGCAACCTCAAACTCCTGGGCTCAAGGGATCGTCAGCCTTTGGAGTAGCTGGGACTACAGGTACATGCCACCACACCAGGCTAAGTTTTTCTATTTTTAGTAGAGACAGGGTCTCGCTCTTGTTCAGGCTGATATTGAACTCCTGACCTCGAGTGATCCTCTCGCCTTGACCTCCCAGAGTGCTAGGATTATAGGCGTGAGCTACCACACCTGGCCTGTATGTTGATCTTTGTGCCTCTATTTCTAACTCAATTTCTCTTGAGAGCAATATAAAAATTACCATTCTATTTCCTTTATGTGTATAACTTAACATGGGTTTGTCCAATTAGTACCTTTACTGTTGAATTTTCTAACAAGATTGTTTTGCATTTTGTACTAAATGAAAATTCTCGGTTAACAGTATTTGAAAATTTCATTGCATTCACACAGATGATACATTTAAAATGTTAAAAACTTATATGACAGCATGTACACTATCAGTTTAATGCTGAAATCTTGTGTAGAATTGAAGATTTGAATTGTACTTGAATTGTTTCTGATTAATTTTAATACTGAGCCTATTCAATTAAGGAGAGTTAGTAATTCCTAGGTGTCATCATCTGTCATCTTTCATTTTCTTTTTCTTTAATCCCCATACTCAATCACATATCAGACTTTAACTTTTTTCCACTTGGAAAATGTCTGGAATTTACTCCTCCATTTTACATTTAGGCCTCGTGCACTTCATATTTGGATAACTCCATCAGTAGCAGCTTTCTCTTTATTACAGTTTACATGCCAAATTCTCTCATCTAACTTTCAGGCCGTTCAGTACCTTTCCCAAACCTTTGTATCCTAATCAAAAGTGCTTGCCATAGATCTTTCACTTCTGTCAGGAAGATTTTTGTCCCATCTTTCACTTGGTCATGATGCTCTATCTTTATTATCCTTTTGTTTTAGTTGTAATTGCTTCCTTATATTTGCTTTCCTTTCTTGCTTGCTGTATATGTTACTAGTAAATTCTCTCCCAGCTCCAGTGTATCTGTCAAATATGATATTCCTAAAGCATAGTTTCTGTCGATATCACAGAATTTTTCAAAGCTGGATGAGGCCTGAACTAGATTCTGTCCCAACTTCTTTCTCAAAAACAGATAAGGAAATTAAGGCCCAGAAAAGTGAACAAATTTGTTGAGGTCTCACTTAAGGTCATAGAAGAGTCAATGTTAGGACTTCAGAATTGTGGTTCATTGTATTACACCATTCTCGTATTCATCTGCAAAAATATCTTCAAGGCGTTTTAGAATATGGTTTAAACTCCCTGGGATTGTATTCACGGTCATATATTTTTCCAGCCCCATTTTTCATTTCTCCTATACCCTGAAATGTTCTGTTCTTTTCTTTCTATTTATTCTATTTTTCCATATTCTACCTGAAGTTCTACAGTGTCTTCAGTGATTGTCATGCTAGGGACCCCAGAGCTTTTAGGTTTGAAAGTTTAACAGTTTTTTTATTGTGTATAGAGACATTGAGAGAAAGAACCAGGGAATTGCTTACTGAATCTTTAAATAGCCCTTAGATCAATTATTGAATATACAAGTACCTTCAATATATTTGATTCAAAATAGTTACATGTGTATCTTTATAACTAAAATAGCATTAAAATGTGGGGATGGGGATGGGCACAGTGGCCCACACCTGTAGTCCCAGCTACTTGGGAGGCTGAGGCAGGAGGATTGCTTGAGCCCAGGATTGAATAGCCATTGCACTCCAGCCTGTGCAACATATATGGAAACATCAATGTATGGAAATATCAAAGGATAAGACATTGCTGACCATTGCTTCAATAATTTTTCAAAAGGTTAAAAGAGAAAGAAGTTTCTTGGGACAATCTGAGGTTTTGAATTTTATCCATTATTTCAGAAAGTTGACACACCTTAACAGAGATAGAGCACTTATTTATAGTGAAGATTTTAAAATTTAACGGTAAATTTGATAAGATTGATGACAGGTTCCTCTTTTGTGTTTTAATGGTACGTTCACTGGTCAATAGATAATTACTTTAGTGGTATCTTATAACATGAATGTTTCAGTTATGAAATTGATCTTTGTTTTTAGAAAATAATGTATTTTACATTTGTCCTTAAAGATGGTTTAAGAAAACTTAGCCTTGCCTGGGTGAGGTGGCTTATGCCTGTTATCCTAGCACTTGGGGAGGCTGAGATGGGAGGATCACTTCAGGCCAGGAGTTCAAGACCAGCCTGAGCAACATAGTGAGACACCCCCCCCATCTCTACCAAAAAAAAGAAAAAATAGGTGGAGTGTGATGATGCACACCTGTAGTCCCAGCCATTTGGGAGGCTGAGGTGGGAGGATAGCTTGAGCCCAGGAGTTTGAGGTTGCAGTGAGTTATGATGACACCACTGCACACTAGCCTGGGCAGCAGAGCAAAACCTTGTCTCAAAAAAAAAAGAAAAAAAAGGAAAGAAAATTTAGCCCTTAAAATTATTTATTTGTGATAGTAGTAATACATAGTGATAAACATCTGTTTCAGATGGGTTATTAGACCCTTCATAATCATGTTGAATTGGGTACAGATAAATGAACAAACCCTTATATGTATAATTGAAAAAGATCTCCAAATGATGTGTTTGGCCACTTCTGTGGGGCTGGGTGGGATTAAATCAGAGATAAAAACCTTTATACTTTGCATGTTATAAAATTACCTTGCAGAATATTGATTCTAATAATTCACATTGAGACTGCAGAATGCACATAAACAAATATTCAAAGGTAGCTTCTCAGCCACAAAATGGGGCATTAATAAATATTCATAAAATATATTCATTGAAATTAAAATCTCAAATATAAATGATTTTTAAAAAGAACTGTTACAGATTTATAAAAACCCCACTCACATGCCCAGCAATTTCACAAAATTTGGATAAGTAGCTAGTGTGTGAAGCAACTACTGTAGCTGAAGGTTAATTACCTTCCCATCAATTTCTCTTAGCTGTCAAATCCTTCATTACCAATTAATCTGTCTTGTATTTTCTAACTCATCACATGGACTATCAAGAGTAGAAAAGAGACATGTGGGTATTGATTGTTTTCCCACCTATTTGGTGCTGGACTGCTGTGTGGCAGGTTACAGAACACTTATAAAAACTATGAGAAAATATAGACATTCTGAGAAATTGGCTCTGATCTCTTCTGCTGTGGCAACTATCAGTATTTCCCAGGAGTCTGGAAATTGGTACCAGCTGAGGCCAGAGCTCAGGTGGGTGAAGGAGATGGGCATGCTGTTTGAACCTGGGAGGTTAAACTTTTGTCAAGTACAGTCCATGCCAATCTTAGAATTTAAAATACTAGTAAATTTTCTTAGAGTCTTTCCTTATCTGCTATTTCCATGAGAATTTTTCTTCATTTATCCTAGAAGAGTGGTTCTTAACCTGTTTTGGGTCCATAATCCTTTTGAAAAATCTGGTGAAAGCTGTGGACTTTCTTGTCTGCAATTTTGCATACAATTTCAGGAAGTTAACAGGGCCCACCTTTTAGAACTTGTGCCCTAGATTTTGCTTCACTTTTTTTTGTATTCTCATTGCAGTTAACCTTATTTTGAATTTACATTGATAATAAGATATTCTGCACTTCTTTCTATTTAAATTCATTTTGTTGGTCCTGGTTTCTCCTTTCTGCCCATCTGTGACATCTCACGTACCTTAAAAAGAGTTAAAAGAGAATGTAAAAAATTGGTATGGTAATGACTAGCACTGTGTGTTTAGGACATTTGGAAAGATTTTTTCTACCATAGATTCCCCCCTTTTCTTAATTTTTAAAAATCAGTGTTTTTATAGAGTAATTTGGAATTTATAAAAATTCCAAACATAGTTTCTGGGATTTTTTTTCATTTGTTTTTGTCTTATTTTGTTATTGTTGGTTTGTTTTGTTTTTAAGTAAAATTAATCTGGACTTTTAATTGATAATGAATCTCAAATTTCTGGGGTGTTTTAGAGTAGGTTACCTTGCTTTATTTGGTTCATTAATGCTCTTTATTCTGTTCCTATAAAGCACAATGTTCTTTCTTCTATAGGGTTACTAATTAATAGCTATGAAGCAGCATTTTTTCAAGTTCTCAGATGTGAGCAAGATACTTTGGAGAAGGGAGTGTTCCGTGAGCAAATATTGCTTTTATAGCCACCCTTTTGAGATTCATAGTGTCATGTTGTAGGTTCTGAGAAATCCTACAGTAAAATGTGCTTAATTCACTTTCCTAAACTTTTTTAACCTTAACTCCCCTCCCCCCTTTATTAAAGCTTTCTTGTCCCAGAATGCTAGCAGTCACTGTTCCAGGAGATACAGTTTTGGGAAGTATAATGCTAGACTGTAAATTTTACTTAATTTTCTGCATTTCATTGAATTGCATAAAAATATCAAGTAAAGCCTTTGTCGTGTTCCCTTCATTGTTTAGCCTTAAGTGTGTATTAAATATTAAATACCAAAATAGGTCATTCTGAGCCCCTCTCCCCAATTATTTGACTTAGCAAATTATCATTTTAAGTCACTGCCTGGGTAAATTTTTTAGTCAGCAAGTAAAAATTATAAATTTTTTTGGTATACAAAATGATGTCTTAATATATATATATGTATACACATTATGGAATGACTAAATCAAGCTATTTAACGTTTATTACCTTACATGCTTATTTTTTTGTGTGGTGAGTATACTTAAAATCTACTCTCTTAGCAGCTAAATTTTCAAATATACAATATATTGTTATTAACTGTAGTCAACATGATATACAATATGTCTGTTGAACTTACTCATCTTAACTGAAATTTTGTGACCTTTGACCAGCATCTGCCCAGTCCTGCCCTCCTCCCCTAATAACCACCAGTTTTACTGGTTTCTACGAGTTCAACTTTTTTTTTTTTTTTTTGAGACAGAGTCTTACTCTGTTGCCCAGGCTAGAGTGCCATGGTGCCAGCCTAGCTCACAGCAACCTCAAATTCCTGGACTCAAGCAATCCTACTGCCTCAGCCTCCTGAGTAGCTGGGACTACAGGCATGTGCCACCATGCCCAGCTAATTTTTCTATATATATTTTTATCTGTCCATGTAATTTCTTTCTATTTTTAGTAGAGACGGAGTCTTGCTCTTGCTCAGGCTGGTCTCGAACTCCTGAGCTCAAACAATCTGCCCGCCTCGGCCTCCCAGAGTGAAGGATTACAGGCATGAGCCACTGTGCCCGGCTCGCGTTCAACTTTTTTACTCTCCACATATAAGTGAGATTATATCATGTTTGTCTTTCTGTGCCTGGCTTATTTCACTTAACATAATGTCGTCTAGGTTTATCCATGTTGTCACAAATGACAAGATTTTTTTTTTTCTTTTGGAGACAGAGTCTTGCTCTCTTCCTCTGGCTAGAGTGCAGTGACACGATCATAGTTCACTATAACCTCAAACTCCTGGGCTCACACATCCTTCCTGATTTAGCCTCCTGAGTAGCTGGGATTATAGGCACCAGCCACTGTGTCTGACTGATATTTTGTCTATTCATCTATTGATGGACACTCAGTGTTGATTCCATATATATATTTAATATTCATGGACATTTGATAGTTACAGATTTATGAGATACAAGTCATATTTTGATTCAAACATACAATGTGTAATGATCAAATCTGAGTAATTGGGATAGCTATCACATCAAGCATTTATCATTTCTTTTTGTTAGAAACATTCTAATTTCACTCTTTTTTTTTTTTTTTTTTTTTTTTGAGACAGTCTCACTCTTACCCAGGCTAGAGTGCCGTGGCATCAGCCTAGCTCACAGCAACCTCAAACTCCTGGGCTCAAGCAATCTTCCTGCCTCAGCCTCCCAAGTAGCTGGGACTACAGGCATGCACCACCATGCCCGGCTAATTTTTTCTATATATATTTTAGCTGTCCGTATAATTTGTTTCTATTTTTAGTAGAAACGGGGTCTCGCTCTTGCTCAGGCTGGTCTCGAACTCCTGAGCTCAAACGGTCCGCCCACCTCGGCCTCCCAGAGTGCTAGGATTACAGGCGTGAGCCACCGCGCTCGGCCCTAATTTCACTCTTTTAGTTACTCAAAATACACAATAAATTATAGTTAACTCTAGTTGCCCTATTATGCTACCATACTAGATCTTATTCTAAGTGTATTTTTGTAAGATTCCACATTTTGAAGATTGTGAATAATGTTGCAATGAACATGGAAGTACAGATGTTTCTTCAATATACTGATTTTATATTCTTTTATATCCTTAATCATCTTGATTTTTTTTCCTTCTCTTTTTAATATCATTTTAGCTGCACTGGGTGTTCAGCAGCCATCACTCCTTGGAGCATCTCCAACCATTTATACACAGCAAACTGCACTGGCGGCAGCAGGCCTTACCACACAAACCCCAGCCAACTATCAGTTAACTCAAACTGCAGCATTGCAGCAACAAGCCGCAGCTGCAGCAGCTGCATTGCAACAGGTGAATCTTTAATAGGTTTCATTTTGTGATTGTAGAAAACTTTATAAAATCTGTCTGAGTAGCCAAGGTTGCGACCTTCATTTTATGAATAATGAAGAATTGTGGTTTTTATTATGCTTATTGTTTTTTTGGGGTGATGAAAATTATATATGCCCAGCACATATAGAGAAGTATAGTGGAATAATAAAAATTCTTAAGTTCTTAAAGTAGGCAGTTCTTTTACCTTACTTATTTGAACAAAATTCAGTTCTTGATGGATCCCAAAGTATAAGTAATTGCCATTTTGTTTATTTTAGGTGAAATTTAGCTTTGAGAAAATTTCTGTTTAGGGTAATTGTATGTATTTATATATTTATATATATATACACACACCACTTTTTGAGAATGAATAAAAATATTTTTCTTTGAAAAATCTTTTTTTAATCTTTCAGCAATATTCCCAGCCTCAGCAGGCCTTGTATAGTGTGCAACAACAGGTTAGTTTATATTTTCCATTATTAAAAACTGATTTAAAATAGCCATTTGTTCCAAAGTTCAATTGATGTAGATTTTTATTCTTACCAGCTACCTTAATGTGTGAAATGAATTCTTTGGGAGGGTATGGGGGAAATGAGATAGGAAAAAAGGAATGTCTCCAACGGCAATGGGGATATGGGGGTGGTCCTAAAAACCTAGATTCTCAACTAGCAGCCAGTGTTAGTCACTTGTTTGTAAGAAAGTATGCAGAGGATAATCTGGAAAGAACCACCCTATTACTGAGTCTTTGGCCCTATACTCCTGTCTGGAACCTCTAGGCCAACTCTGCTGGACTAGACCACATGTGAAAATGAAAAGCTCCTTTTTGTGCTTGTAGCCTAAATCCTATATAGACCATTATTTTTTATCCTTCAAAGCAGTAGAACCTCCGCTTGTTATTTTATTACTGAAATTGTATAGAAATCTTATATATAAAATATTAAAATAGAATGGTTGAAAATGGGAGAGCCTCCCCTTGTAGTTCACACCCCTGCTCCCAAGGCATGGTTGAATAATCTGAAAACTCCTGATTTAGACATAAAGCAGTTTCGTTGGGTCTTTTTCCTTAGACTCATACTCTAATCATTTTCCTCAAGGTCTTACGTCTATGTTGGTCAGAAGAGGTTAAAAAAAATGAACCCCAAGAGAAGATTGTAAAGGAAAAGAGAGTTTGCCCTGCTGGAATCTATAAGCTCTAGTCTAAGTGCCCATTCTAAGCTTATCCAGGGCTAGGAGGTGATCTTCAGGCCTTTCTGGTGCCATTAGAAAGTTTTAGGAACATACAGGATTCAGGAGAGGAAAAAGGAATAAAAAGATAGGGATGAAAAACTGGATTCAAAGACAGTGTAGAGGAACATGAAGCTTCTCAATCCATAAACTCTTATCCCTAGATCTATGGCCTAGTTTCATTCTTGGCTTAAGCCCTTTAAGCCTTCAGAAGCATTGCATTTTCCCTCAGCATTATAGTATCCCACTAGTAATTGCTTTAAAATTCTAAAATACTGGCAAGAGATATCAAAGTCAGCTATCTTGTTTTCAAAATACTCTTAGACTTATTTTACTCTTACAAAATATGTTATTAAAAATTATAATGGTTTAGGTCAAACTATATGAAAATGGCATTACTCATTCTTGCCTTAAAAATGGCATTATTCAACTGTTCTGTACTTTTAGAAAAATAGCATTCTGGTCTGATTTTACCTCTAATACATGGTGACTTCAGGTAAACTGAGTGTTTTGAATTAGAACCTCATCACAGGACAGGTGCCTATAAAAAATTTTTTTTTTGGCAGTGGCTCACACCTGTAATCCTAGCACTTTGGGTGGGAGGCTGAGGCAGGAGGATAACTTGAACCCAGGAGTTCCAGACTGGCTTGGGCAATAGTGAGACCTTGTCTCTACAAAAAACACCCCAAAAACTTCGTATAGGTTTTGTCTTAGCCTAATTGAAGTTTATATTCTAGAGTTTTTAAATTCCCCCCCTCACACCAATTCCTTTTACTTTCTTGTAATGGCACACTTTGCTATTGCTAGGAAAACATGGGCAAAGTGTGTGGTCCTTCACGGTCCCCATGCCTGTGGCAATTCTGACCATCAGGAGTCCTCATTTTAGGGGATATATATGAATTAGATGACCAGTGATATTTTTTGATACAAATGACATAGTGATGATACTGAATCATTTCTGTAGCACACTGGGAAACTAGAAATCTTTGCCTTTAGGTACTTGTGGGGTTTTATTGTGGGTGTTATTCCTACGAAATAACAACAACAAAAATCAGTTTTTCAATTTTTTATTAAATGTAGCTAAGTGCCTGTTAGTGAATGAGTGACTTACATATATGGTCTGCAGTTGTTAGAAATAGTTGTAGAAAACCTTATACCTAATGACCTTTGTTACTTTTCACATTTTACTTAAAAATAAAGTAACTATTTAACAGGAATTTTTCCTTTTATAAAGTATCTATGAAACAACAATTCTGATTGATCTTTTTCCTTTTTCTTTTTATGTATTTTTTTTCCTATTTTCAGTTACAGCAACCCCAGCAGACCCTCTTAACGCAGGTCAGTTTGGTGTTACTTTGTTTCTTTTGGATATCTGATTGAACTGTAAAATTTTATTACTATTCTAGTTTTTCTTTCAGGGTTGAAAGATACTTACTAGATTCATATAATACTTAAGCAATATAATGCTAACTAAAGATGAAAGGTGTGCTCTGTTTTCTTTTATGTTTTTTTATTTCAAGTCCATCTGTGATATAGTTTGAATAAATATGAGGTTTTATTTTAAACTGAATAATTTTTGCTTTTGTTTTTTTTATAGCTAATATTTTTGGAGATTTTTTTGAATGTTATTTCTTTTTTACCTCATCCTCAGCAGGTCAAATTATTGTGTATGTTATCTTAATTTTTAAGCAGCATTCAAAAGTTTTGAACGTTTTTTTTCTCTTTTGTTTTGGAGATAAGGTCTCATTCTGTTGGCCAGGCTAGAGTGCAGTGGCATCACTATAGCTAACTGCAGCCTCAAGCTCCTGGGCGCCAGTGATCCTCTTCCTCAGCCTCCGGAGTAGCTAGGACTACAGGCTATCGCCACCATGCCTGGCTAATATTTGTATTTTTTTCCTCCTGTAGAAATGAAGTCTCTGTACTGTGAGGAAATACCAGAATAAAAAAAAAAAAAAAAAAAAAAAAGAAATGAAGTCTCGCTATGTTGCTCAGGCTGGTCTGCAACTCCTGGCCTCAAGCCTTCCTCCAGCCTCAGCCTCCAAAAGTGCTAGGATTATAGGCGTAAGCCACCACGCCTTGCCAGTTTTGAACTTTGATATGTAATACTATCTTGGGTTTTCTGGAGCACTTATAGTCTCTGTCACATATTCTGTTTTTACAACTCTTGAAAAGCATAAACAGGATTCTTAGGATATAAACTGTACAAAAACAGGCTGTGGGCTGTATTTTGCCCATGGGCCATAGTTGACTGACCCCTGCTTGTACATAGAGCGAAATACTATGTAGTGTTATAAAAACTGCAGAACCTCTTTGTGTTCTGTTATGGAATGTTAGCCCAGATAATATGAAGAAGAAAAGCTCCAGTGTGTATTATCTGCTTCCATTTATATAAGAGGAAGGAGAAGGGGATCTCTTTATCTGTATGTACATATTTGAATAAAACATTGCCAGGGGCTCTATAATAATAACTGGTGACGATCATTACTTCATGGTTAGGGAACTGGGTAGCTGAGGAACAGGGATAGGAAAAAAGCTATTCACTGTATGACCTTTTCTACTTTTTTGGTCTTGAATCTCTTATTTTAAAAAAAATAGTATACGTCAGTTGAGAAATCAACCTTACTCTGTTTTTATTAAAGAACTGAAGTCAACTAACACCTATCTCATATTTTCAGTCCTCAGCAGAATTTCCAAATAAAGTAGAAAAGCTGTAGAAATTTCTTTTTTTAGAACTATTTCCTAAAGTGTGCCCATAAAGCATTATTATCTTAAGATGTTAAAGAAATTTCATGAGAAAATAATTTTGTGGTCAAGTTTAAGAAATGCTGAGTTCCTTTGCTATATTTAGGAATTGCCTGATCCTTTATCATGCTAGCATGGATTTTGAATTTCTAAGAGGGGATTAAAATAGGCAATGTGGCAATGTTTTTTAAGCTCATTGCACGATGGTACCTTTTTTTCTTACAGCAACCAAGAAAGCACTCATCTAAGGGAACTTTATGATGAAATAGATTGAAAATCATTTATAATTTTTCAGGCTTGATGCTCACTTTCAAGATTACACGTTTATCTTCTAACTTTATATAAATTAATTTTTTTAACATTCTCGGTTAGTTTCAAGTAGTCATTTTAAATTCTTAGACAATTTCAAATCATTACCTTAATTTGATGTTGATTTTTTTTTTTTGTAGCCAGCTGTTGCACTGCCTACAAGCCTTAGCCTGTCTACTCCTCAGCCTACGGCACAGATAACTGTATCATATCCAACACCAAGGTCCAGTCAGCAGCAAACCCAGCCTCAGAAGCAGCGTGTCTTCACAGGGGTCGTTACAAAGCTACATGATACATTTGGATTTGTGGATGAAGATGTGTTCTTTCAGCTTAGGTAAACTTTATTATGTTTTGTCAAATGGCTTCTTGCATTTAGCATAAGCCACCTGCTTAATCGTGACAAAGATTTTAATTTAGCTATAATTTTCTTTATTTTTTTATAAGACCCATAAAAGCATAAGTAATTTACTGTTTTTATCATTTAGCTTGTATTATATTTGTACTTGTGACCTATTTTGATGGAGAATACAAGTAAAGATATCTTATGATTATTGAACAAACTAGTTTATGGAAAATTATTTATAAATATTTTATAAGTGTTATGTGGCATTTCTCACAATATTCTTGGGCAGATTTGTGAGGTTGGAAGTTTAAGTAGCTTTTTAACTTCATGTGCTTTTTAACTTCAAACTTTGTGTTTATATGCAGAAAGTGAAACATCACTTCTAAAGTGAGTCTATGAGGTAGATCTACTTCTTAAAAGAGATAGCCATGCTTCCATTTCAGATATAGTTTAATATTTTATTTTATTTTTGAGATGGAATCTCGCCATATTGCCCAGGCTGGTCTCAAACTCCTGGGCTCAAGCCATCCTTCTACCTCAGCCTTCCAAGTAGCTCGGGTTACAGGTGTGTACCACCACACCTGTCCAGATAGAGTTTATTTTAAAATACTAAGTATGTGCTTACTGAGAGAATGACTTTTAATTGTATTAATATTTAACTTTTTTTTTCTGTTTTTGTAGCGCTGTCAAAGGGAAAACCCCCCAAGTGGGTGACAGAGTATTGGTTGAAGCTACTTATAATCCTAATATGCCTTTTAAATGGAATGCACAAAGAATTCAAACACTACCAAATCAGGTACATAAAATATTGAGTTAGTTATTATAGAAACTTGATAATTGAGTCTTATAATACACAAAGATTTTTCTTTTTCTTTTTTAAATTTTATTTTATTTCTTTATTTTTTTGTTAAGAATCAGTCCCAAACCCAACCTTTACTGAAGACTCCTCCTGCTGTACTTCAGCCGATTGCACCACAGACAACATTTGGTGTTCAGGCTCAGCCCCAGCCCCAGTCTCTGCTGCAGGCACAGATTTCAGCAGCTTCAATTACTCCACTGTTGCAGACTCAACCACAGCCCTTATTACAGCAACCACAGCAGAAAGGTATCTTTGCTTCTGTTTCAGACTAATACATAATTCTTTAGTTGTTAAAATAATAACAATACACTTTTAATGACAGAAACAACCGAGACTTCCAGAAAACTTAACTTGAAACTTTAAAATCCTTAATAGAACACCTCTACTTCTGCAGCTATATGGAAGTATTTTTATTTTATTGCCCTTAATGATAAAAATAAGTTCAGTGACTAGCAAATTCAATGATGTCTTCTATGTGGACTTAAATATCAAATCTATTAATCCCCTGTCCCGTTTTGGTATCTTTTGATTTTTTTTTTTTTTTTTTTTTTTTTTGAGACAGAGTCTCACTTTGTTGCTTGGGCTAGAGTGAGTGCCTTGACGTCAGCCTAGCTCACAGCAACCTCAAACTCCTGGGCTTAAGCGATCCTACTGCCTCAGCCTCCCGAGTAGCTGGGACTACAGGCATTCGCCACCATGCCCAGCTAACTTTTTTTTTTTATATATATTTTTAGTTGGCCAGATAATTTCTTTCTATTTTTAGTAGAGACGGGGTCTCGCTCTTGCTCAGGCTGGTCTCGAACTCCTGACCTCGAGCGATCCACCCGCCTCGGCCTCCCAGACTGCTAGGATTACAGGCGTGAGCCACCGCGCCCGGCCTTTTTTTTTTTTTTTTTTTTTAAGACACAGGGCTGGCTTTGCTTTGTCATTGAGGCTGGAATATAATGGCTCAATCATAGCTTACTGCAGCCTTGAACTCCTGGGCTCAAGGGATCCTCCTGGCTTAGCTTCCCAAGTAGCAGGGACTACAGGTGTGCATCACCACGCTGGGCTAATTTTTGTTTACTTTTTCTAGAGATGGAGCCTTATTATGTTGCCTAGGTTGGTCTTGAAATCCTGGCCAAAGGCTGTCCTCCTGAGTTGCTGAGATTACAGGCATGAGCCACTGCAGTCAGCTCTTTTTGGTGTCTTATCTGTAATGAAAGACTGTTTTTGAGACTTACTTCTTATAAACATACCAATAATGTTTTATATACATGTAGAGTCTGATGGTTTAAATTACTTACTGAACCATAGTGCATCAGATGAATGAGCTGAGTTTTAAATTTTTCTTTGCAAAATGCTTTTTTTGATATGCTGAACATGTTTAAACAGTGTTTAAAATGATAGCCTTAGATTATGGAAGTCTACTCAATTGGCATTTAAAGAATGTAATTGTAGCATTTTCTTTTTTATTGTAAATTATGACATGCTTAATGTGATGGGACAGTTTAAAGTTTAAGGAGTTATTTTTAAATGAACCCTGTGTAATCAATACTCAGGTCAAAAAATAACATTGCTAACTATTTCTTTTTTAATAGTTTTACTCTCTATGCATCCTCAATATGCTTTAGCTTTGTCTGTTTTGAACTTAATGTGTGATGACATATATTTAACCTTTTGTGTAAAACTTCTTTTGTTCAATATTATGTTTTATTTTTTATTTATTTATTTTTTTTGAGACAGAGTCTCACTCTGTTGCCCAGGCTAGAGTGCCGTGGCGTCATCCTAGTTCACAGCAACCTCAGACTCCCGGGATCAAGCAATCCTCCTGCCTCAGCCTCCCAAGTAGCTGGGACTACAGGCATGTGCCACCATGCCTGGCTAATTTTTTCTATATATGTTTTTAGTTGTCCATATAATTTCTTTCTATTTTTAGTAGAGACGGGGTCTCACTCTTGCTCAGGCTGGTCTCGAACTCCTGAGCTCGAATGATCTACCCGACTCGGCCTCCCAGAGTGCTAGGATTACAAGCATGAGCCACCGCGCCTGACCTGTCACTGACCTTTTGAAGAAATTGGGCTAGTTGACTTGTAGATTCTTACAGAATGTTCAGTCCTATGGATTTCTCTTGAAACCTTGTGGTGTTTTTACCTTGTTCCTCTATCTGCCTTATAAACTGTAAACTGGAAGATAAGTTTAAAGGCTTTTGGCAAGAATACATTACATATAGGTGATGCTTTGTAGTTCATGTTATATCATGTTAGAAAGTGTATGTTGTCAGTTGTTCAGCTATTATTATTATTTTTTTCTTTTTTTTTTTTTGGGACGCGGGGGAGGGGAGGAGGGAAGGAGGGGATTTTTTTTTTTTTTTAGCTGTCCATATAATTTCTTTCTATTTTTTTAGTAGAGACGGGGTCTCGCTCTTGCTCAGTCTGGTCTCGAACTCCTGAGCTCAAACAATCCGCCCGCCTCGGCCTCCCAGAGTGCTAGGATTACAGGCGTGAGCCACCGTGCCCGGCCTGTTCAGCTATTATTGATGCTACATTTAATTACTTGGCCAAAGTGGTGGCCATAGATCTCTTCATTATAAGGGAATCTTTTTCCATGTGCAGATAATCTGTGGATAATACTTTGGTACTCTGTGAATATATTGTTGTATAGCAATCTTTGATTTAATGTCTATAGATCAGGGGTTGGCAAATCATAGCCGTTAGATTTGGCCCATGGCCTGGTTTTGTGTGGTCTTTTAGTTAAAAATGGTGTTTGTGGTTTTTAAAGGCCTCCTGACTAGCTGGGACCACAGGGCACATCACCATGACCAGCTAATTTTTTCTGTTTGTAGTAGAGACGGGGTCTTACTCTTACTCAGGCTGGTCTCAAACTCCTGAGCTTTATTGATCCTCCTGCCTTGGCCTCCCAGAGTGCTATGATTACAGGCATGAGCCACCACCACCAGCCGGATTTTTCTAATCCCCTTTCATCCTTCTTATGGTCACTAGTAACTGTCACTGTTCTGCAGAGAAGAGCTTTCCCTTTTCAAGTGGGGAATTCCCTTTACCAATTTGCAGGGTAAGGAGTTGGTGGTAAAACTCATCTCCAATGATGGCAATGAGGGTTTTTTTCTTTCTTGCTCACTTGTCTGTTTTATTATCAGTGTGGCCTCTGGATTCTTATGTATTCGCTGTTTTATACTCAGTTGTTTTTCTTTTTCATGCTTTAATTGTCCATTTATAGATAATTGCAGTGGAAATCTTTTCAAGCTGACTCCTATGTTCTTTTCTGGTGCCCTCATTAAGGCATCAACTACTTTCTTACTTGAGATGTCCCATTGAGGGTGTTATTAAGTTGAAAGCTTCTTATATGTTTCTGAGATGATACATTACAAGCATCAAGAAGCACAAGAATCCTGCTGACACACATTTTTTCATTCATAATAAAAAATCGGACTCATATTGAAGTAATTTTTTAGGAAACACAGTAGTTGAGAAATTTTTTTCCTGCTAAAACTCCAGAGGAGTAATTCAGATGATTACCTTATTAGGCTTCATACTGGGAATTAATATCATTTAAGACTGATGTTAGAAAAGTATTATCTAGGTGAGATATGGTGAATCTTTCATATGTTATCAGTCAAGAAGTATAAAATTATTTGTCCTGTATTCTTGTGTTTCTTATTTTCTATGATGTAGTTTTATCTACTTCAGAGATTTTTAATTTAAAATTTTTATTTGTTTTCATTTTTTTGGAGGCAGAATCTTGCTTTGTTGCCCAGGCTGGAGTGCAGTGGCATAATCATAGGAGACCTCTGCTTTAGCCTCCTAAGTAGATGGGACTTACAGGCACATGGCACCACCCCCTGCTAATTTTATTTTATTTATTTTATTTTATTATTTTTATTTTTATTTGTTTGTTTATTTTTTGAGATGGGGTCTCACTATGTTTCCCGGGCTGATCTGAACTGCCTTGGCCTCCCAAAGTCCTGTGGTTAAAGGCATGAGCTACCACTAACGGCCTAGTTAATCTTTTTAAAATACTTCTGTCAATAAATTATTTTCAGTTTGCATTGTATGCAAGAAGATAGATTTGTTATATCTTACATGGATTATATCCTATGTGGAGATAAAGTAAATATTTGTATTATTTCAAAACGAAATTGTTGATTTTCAGTAATAGGAAGAATTCATCAGACAGTACCTATTCTTTTAAAAAATTATAAATTGTGCTAACATTGAGTAAACAATTTTAGTGACTCCCAATTATTTGTCTGTGTTCATCTAATTAACCATGCTTTTGAACTTTGTTTAAACAAGTTAAAATTTTTTTTCTTTTATCTTTTAAAGCTGGTTTATTGCAGCCTCCTGTTCGTATAGTTTCACAGCCACAACCTGCGCGAAGGTTAGATCCACCGTCCAGATTTTCAGGAAGGAATGACAGAGGAGATCAAGTGCCTAACAGAAAAGATGACCGAAGGTGTGTTTTTAAAAAGTATATTGTGAATGGTGGTGATGACTGCACAGTAATGTGAGTGCCCTTAATGCCACTGAAATATACACTTAAAAGAGGGTGAAATGATAAATTTTATGTGATGTATATTTTACCAAATATTTTTAAGAGTTAAATATACAGTGGAATCTCGCTTATATTACCTATCATATTTCACTGAAGAACTGTTCCATAGTGTCAGAAATATTAGTGATTGTGGAAAATTTTGCTTTAAGTCGTGAAAGGGAGAGAGAAAGGCGTAGATCCAGAGAAAGATCGCCTCAGAGGAAACGCTCCCGGGAAAGATCTCCCCGAAGAGAGAGAGAACGATCACCTCGGAGAGTTCGACGTGTAGTTCCACGTTATACAGTTCAGTTTTCAAAGTTTTCTCTAGATTGGTAGGTTCCTTTTGTTCCCTCATTTCATTGAATTTACTAATTTTGTATAAATTGATGGAATGTGTTATAGAAATAGTTTTCTTGCAACATTTATTTATGGACATTTAGTGTTCTCATACAAGGGCAGATAAGCAATTTGAAGTAGTAGTTAGCTCTCTGAAAGGGTGCGTTATTTTTACGCCCTCATTAAAGATATCAGCTAGTATTGAAAAGCAGCCCCTCAAGGACATTCCTTGGTGATAAAGTTGTTCCTTAAAGTTAGAATTGTTTAATATTTAGATTTATTGATAACTTAAGTTCATGTATAGTCTGTTGTATGTGACAGAGGAGTAATTCAACAGTGATTTTCATTTCAAGTTTAGCTATGTCAGTCTAGTATAATAGAAACATAAACCTATATAACACACACACATATATGTATGTACCTAAATATATCATTCAGCCTTTGCAATCAGAGGTCTTGGGCAAGTTACCCAGAATTTCTGAGCTTCACCTGCAAAGTGGAGATAATATGAATTAGCAAAATTATTGTGAGGTTGAGTTCATGTATCTAAAGCACTTAACCCAGTGTGTGGTAGTTGTATATGCTCAATACTTAATGGTGGGTTGTGGTGGCAACTAAGTCATAGATTAACAGATGGAAAAAACAAATTGACAATAAAACAGGAAAATCACTTAAAGCAGTGTTCAAAGCTCTTTAGCATAGGAATGAATAACTGTATGCACTTCAGTGGCCTGAGAGGATAATATTACATTTCAACAAAGTGTAATAGCTAATATTCGTAATAGTAGCCTATAAAAAGTTAAAATTTCTATATATTCAGTTTTAGGTCTAGTAAACCAGTATATTTTATTTAAGGTTCTTAATGCCAAGAAAACTTTCTGTGACTTGGCTTAATTATGTTATGTGTGTAGTTGGTGTTCATTTACTCTTGCTTGTGGTCAAATCAGCAACGACTTTTTTTGTTGTTGTTGTTATCAACAGGGTCTTGGTCTGTCACTCAGGCTGGAGTGACATGCATCTGGCATGCGTCTGTATTCCTAGATACTTGGTAGGCTGAGGTAGGAGGAATACCGGAGCCCAGCAGTTTTGAGGTGGCATTGAGCAATGATAATACCATTGCACTCCAACCTGGGTGACAGAGCAAGACCCTGTCTCTTAAAAAAAAAAAAAAATAAGTGCCAAGAAATTTATCCTCTCTTTACATGATAATCGGGTGTTGATCTTAATCATTCACATAGAAAGGTGTATGGAGGTGCAGATAATCCAATATTTTATAATAATATAATCCAAATATTTATAATAATTTTGAGTGTTAAGTATACTTGATCTAGGAACTTAGTATAGTAAGAATGAAAGTTATATTTTTCTATACTGTATAAACCTGATTGAAGGGCACTCAAAAATACTAATTTGGTACCACTTACTCTGCTTCTATCCATTCTATATGAACCCTAATTTTCTCAAATAATGCATAATTCCAACTGAGGAAGAACTGCTTTTATTCATATCTTTTCTGGAGCTGGAGTCAAAGTTATTTCAAAGGGTCTTCTCTAATGAATTATAAGCTATACACAAAAAGTAAAGAAAAAAGGTAACAATTAGATACTGCCGATTTATTCAAAGCTTTGAGTATACATATTTGAAAATAAGATTTTTATATGTCTCTCTGCAAATCTGTAGCTCATTAATAATTGACTCTCTTTTTTCAGCTTTTTGCTGTTTCAGATTATATTTAGCTTCAAAATTGAGTGAATGTTTGCATAGCCTTTGATATTAAGACTATGTATTCACTACTTATGTCTGTTTTTCAGTCCCAGTTGTGACATGATGGAACTAAGGCGCCGTTATCAGAATTTGTATATACCTAGTGACTTTTTTGATGCTCAGTTTACATGGGTGGATGCTTTCCCTTTGTCAAGACCATTTCAGCTGGGAAATTACTGCAATTTTTATGTAATGCACAGAGAAGTAGAGTCCTTAGAAAAAAATATGGCCATTCTTGATCCACCAGATGCTGACCACTTATACAGTGCAAAGGTTTGTATTCCACTGTGGTTACAGCAGTTATTTATAATAAGAGGGTATGTGGAGTTAATCTTTACAAAGTGGTTATTTAATAGAAAACCTAAATACCTGTTTTTTTCATGACTGCCTAACTCTGTTTTATTTATATAAGTAATTTAATTTAACTCTCTTTGCCTCACCTCTTAAGCTCTGAAACTATGGTTTTTACAACATTTTAAACTTCATAAAAATGTGAAGATAAAGTTGATGTTATTGAGCTTTTTGGAATGTTATATGACTTTGGGTAGCCCCAGGGATGAATGCATTAAATTTTAGTCTTTAGGGTAATAGTTACTATATTGCATACAGTCAGCAGATGTTTCAGATGTCTTTTGATCAAGAAAGTGTCCCTTGAAAATTTAAAACTAAGTAGTTATAAGGTATTTAATATCATTTCTGCTATAGCATTTTATTTTCCATTATTATAAAAATTTCAGATATATAATATGTAAAGATAATTAGTAGTGCTTCTCATTTTTTTACATTACTTTAGACTTTTGACAGGATTGAATTATTTGACTATAATAGGTAATGCTGATGGCTAGCCCTAGTATGGAAGATTTGTATCATAAGTCGTGTGCTCTTGCTGAAGACCCACAAGAACTTCGAGATGGATTTCAACATCCTGCTCGACTTGTTAAGGTAAAATGACACATTTATTTTAACTTTAGGTGTATATTACTTTACTTAGTTCTAACTATACATACATAAAACACTTTCATTTTGTTAATTAGTTTAATAACGAATTTCAGTGTTGTTAAGGCACCTAGAATTTAATGATGTAGATGTTTTTCTCATTGTAGATTATATCTTATTTTTATGTCACTAGTTGAACTGTCATTGTGATGTTTTATATTTGTAGCATAGTAAAATCTTAGTGGTAATGGACTTCAGAGTGTCTTTGGATGCTGTTAAAGTTTAAATTATAGCTTGTTTCTTTAAAAGAACGCTATCTGAAGAAATATTTTAGAAGGATGAGTTATGATGTATAAATCCTATTCCATTGCTGAAATGCAGTGTGGAACACGATGAACTGAACTCTTCCTTGACTGACAGATACCAGAGGTAGTAAAAATGATATTGGAAAGGTTTGTACCTTTCCTTCTCAAGTATTTTATTTGTAATTTACAGATTGTATAATATATGTAAATGATTCTTTGTTTTGAATTAGTTTTTAGTGGGCATGAAAGGCAAGGATGAAGCTATGGCCATTGGAGGCCACTGGTCTCCTTCGTTGGATGGACCAGACCCAGAAAAAGATCCCTCTGTGTTGATTAAGACTGCTATTCGTTGTTGTAAGGCTCTGACAGGCATTGATCTAAGTGTATGCACACAATGGTAAGTACCAATTCATTTCTTGATTAGAAATATTTTCCTAATAGTTTATGTAGATATTCTTGTCGGTCAGCCTTTTTACCCCCCTATTTTAGCAACCCTGGTCATTCAGGTATTCTCAAAGGAGAATCCCCATTTGTAGCAAAGTTTATTTGGTGCCAAAATGTTTTGGGGAAAAAGGATTAAGAACTAATCAAAATAAACTGAAAATTTAAATGTTTTGTTACGCTGTACTTCGGAATTTGGATGTATGTTGAAAATACTTTTCATTTCATGCATAGCTGGAGAAGATCGTCAAGAGAGAACTTCATTTCGTTATAATTCTTTTGTTATAAAATGATGTAGTTGCTGATTATTTTTGTTCAGCCATATTTTCTCTTGAGGCTTATTTGTCCTGTGTATTTTAGTGTATTTCTTGTGACTTAATTGAGAATATTCTTTTTTAGCACATGCAATCTGAACAGCTATCCAGCTTCTTCAGGTATTCTGTAAAATATGGGTAGCTCTGTAATCAAACTTGCAAATGCCTTGGGGAAACATACTCTTTTAACCAATAAAATATTGTACAAATGTACCAAAAGAGGAACTATGGCTTCTATAATTTTTTTTTCTTTAGACCAACCTCAAGTTCTTGCAGCAAAATTTCTTTACTTGATGTGCTACAAGTGAACTAGGGTCTTTAAAATGTATTTTAGAATTTTTTTTCCAACATGCTTCTTCCCTTGCAACAGGTACCGTTTTGCAGAGATTCGCTACCATCGCCCTGAGGAGACCCACAAGGGGCGTACAGTTCCAGCTCATGTGGAGACAGTGGTTTTATTTTTCCCGGATGTTTGGCATTGCCTTCCCACCCGCTCAGAGTGGGAAACCCTCTCCCGAGGATACAAGCAGCAGCTGGTCGAGAAGCTTCAGGGTGAACGCAAGGAGGCTGATGGAGAACAGGCACTGAACGCTAATCCCTTTTTCTATTTCCGCTTCTCACAGGCACAGGAACACAGGCACAAATGCACATCACACACTACATAACAAACACACATGGAGGAACATAACTGGTTAACAGCGACTGGTAATCCAGCTTTCAGCAGTATAGTTGTATGTTCTTTTCTCTTAAAAATTCTGTCCATTATGCTAACTTTAAGAGTGCTGAGACCTCAAAGGAAAATAAGTTGTGCTTAAATTGCACAGAGTTTTGTTTTTATCATAGGTCTAGTTGCTGGAATCTGGGACCAGTTGTTGAACAAGATTCAGTATTAAGCCATTTTAAACATTTTGCCATTTTCTGAAATTTAAAAATTTTCTCTTTCACGGTCATCAGTTCTAGTCATGGATATTTGAAATTGGACAACCACAAGTCTGAGAGCTTTGAAATTTCAGGCTCTGTGGCAACGTCTTTGGTACATTTCAAAGGTCTGACTAAATCAGTTTTTGGGTGGCTTGAAAATTGGGGCAAGATCACACACTGTGTGGTTAGTGGAGACCGGCAGTGTTTGTGCATCCCTGATATCCTTTGTGTTGTAATTTATCACCCTTTTGTGTTTCACAGATCTGGCTTTGATTGGCTGATGAGTGTCTTTGTGATCAGTTAAAAGTGGTAGAATGTATGTACGTGGACTTGCCTAAATAATAACTTTAGGAGAAGACAATCTGAAACATTTGTGACCTTGCACAGATCAGCAACAGACTTTTAAAAATAAATTACTTTTATTTTAAGGTTTCATAGTGGTAATTACATTCTTAACTTTGTATATCAGGATGAAGAAGAAAAGGATGATGGTGAAGCTAAAGAAATTTCCACTCCAACCCATTGGTCTAAACTTGATCCAAAGACAATGAAGGTAACTTTGAAAGCGATGGTTAATTTGAAATCTCTGAACAGGAATAAGATTAACATTGGTCAGAATGAGAGCAATGTTTTTTCAGACAAACGCCATTCAAAATGAAGTCTGCCGATTTTATATATATACTATGTTGCATTATACCTGTATATATTTATATATGTATCAATTAGATACAGGGCAACTTTATAAATCAGTTTAGCCAATATCTATTGAATGTCTGCAATATAATACAAGGGCCTGTAGTGTGAGTGACATTGGTTTCTGGTTTGAGAACTGACCAAGAAGGTTGGATTATTGTGCTTAAATAACTGCAAAAGGGTAGGGAAGAAACATGAAAAATGTAATCTGTTTTTTAAAATAAATTTTTTTTTTTTGGCCGGGCGCGGTGGCTTACACCTGTAATCCTAGCACTCTGGGAGGCCGAGGAGGGCGGATCGTTTGAGCTCAGGAGTTCGAGACCAGCTTGAGCAAGAGCGAGACCCCGTCTCTACTAAAAATAGAAAGAAATGATCTGGCCAACTAAAAATATATAGAAAAAAAAAAATTAGCCGGGCATGGTGGCACATGCCTGTAGTCCCAGCTACTCGGGAGGCTGAGGCAGGAGGATTGCTTGAGCCCAGGAGTTTGAGGTTGCTGTGAGCTAGGCTGATGCCACAGCACTCTAGCCCGGGCAACAGAGCGAGACTCTTGTCTCAAAAAAAGAAATTTTTTTTTTCCGTGTAGTTATTTTTAAATGTTGTATACTGTTCCTAATCTAATTGATGTACTGATTTTTCTTGAGTATTACTCTATTAGAGTCTTTGTTCAATTTCTCATTTTGATTCTTTATTGGATGGAATGTTATACATAAATCTATAGTTTGTTTGTGGTTTTTTTCCCTTTATTTAGGATATTTTTTTAGGAGTAGACTCCTAGAAATTATAAGGTCAAGGGGCATTTGAGAAAAACTTCTAACCATCTTAAAACATGTTTCTGTCATTTTGCATTTCCACAAGCAGTCTATAGCTATGCAAGTGTCTCTTTCACCAGATTTTTTAAAAATCAGACAAAAGATAACTTTAGTTTGTTCTCTTTTTCAGTGTCCCTTTCTCTTTTTCTGTTTTTATACTTCATATATTTAGGTAAACGATCTCCGAAAAGAATTAGAAAGTCGAACTCTTAGTTCCAAAGGATTAAAATCCCAGTTAATAGCCCGCTTGACAAAGCAGCTTAAAGTAGAAGAACAAAAAGAAGAACAGAAGGAGTTAGAGAAATCTGAAAAAGAAGAGGAAGAAGAGGATGATAGGAAATCTGAGGATGATAAAGAGGTATGTACTCAGTCATTTAAATGTACTGTAATGGTATTAATTGGTGCATAGGGGTTCTTAGAATGACCTAAGTTGTACATATATGTGTATACTTTTATAAAGGTATAATTTGCATACAATAAAATTCAACCTTTTTAGTAAATGGTTCCTTAAGTTTTGACTAATGCACATGATTGTGTAACCACCATCAATCAAGATATAAAACATTTCTATATAAACAGCTTAGAGATTGAGCTCTAGTGTCGTGCCTATCCCAGAATTTGGCTGCTTCTAAGTGTGTTTGATTAGATCTTACTGCTTTAATACTCAGAGACTATTTATTCACGTTGTTTTATGCCTCAGTTTTCTGTCCAATAGAAAACTCACGGATGCATAAGGCTGTTACTTGTTTCCTAAATTTGAAATGCAGGGCTATGAGAAGTGTGTTTTACCACCAGTAATTGGATCAATTACATAATGTGTTTCCTATTGTTAACGCGTTTTCAAGTTTATAGCATTATTGGAAGGAAAAACTAAAACCTTGTTTTTCCTCTGCTCTCACACCACAATATCGGTAATCAACAGAGAAGACTTCTATGGCCCCAAAATATGTTGGGCTTTCTCCCCACTTGTAAGCAAGCAGTTCTGCAGTCAACATGGCTGGGTGTCCTCCCATTCAATTCCAAGACCATCTAGCTGTAGATAACGTCAAATCCCGCAGGTTGAGGGCTCAGTCCCCAAGACTGCCCCCCTCCTTCAGATACCCAGTCATAAGTCCAGGCCTCTGGAACTTTTGACCAATCAGCTTCAAGTTGGGGTTCCTGCAACCCTTTCTGTGGGTTCAGTTACTTTGCTCAGGGAAACATTTACGTACATTTGCCCCATTTATCGTAAAGATTAGTACAAAGGATACAGATAAAAAGATGTGTAGGACAAGGTATCAGTGAAGGTGTGTGGACCTTCAGTGCCCTCTCCAAGCAAGCCATCCTCCAGGAACTTCCTCGTGTTCTGTTATCCAGAAGCTCTTCAAAGCCAGTCCTTTTGGGTTTTTATGGAGGCTTCATTACATAGGCGTGATTGGTTAGACCACTGGCCATCAACTTATTCTTTAGCTCCCTCCCTTGACTGGAGGTTAGGAGGTGGGGCTGAAAGTCCCAACCCTAATCATGCCTTGGTCTTTCTGCCGATCAGCCCCATCCTAAAGCTATCAGTTAATCATTCATGTACAGGAAGACATCACTGGAGATCCCAAGGATTTTAGGAGTTGTATGCTGGGATACGAGTTGAAAACCAAATATATAGTCACAATTATTTATGAAGTATTCTTGGCAGAAACGTTTAATCTAAATCTGACTGTGAGAAAACAATCAGATATATCTTGAATGAAAAATTCTACAAAGCAGCTTGCCTGAACTTTTAAAAAAAATGTCCACATAATAAAAGACAAAAGAAAAATTATTTAGGGACTTTCTTAGGTTAAAGGAGATCAGTGAAAGTCAAAGCATTTTTGGGATAGTTGGAGAAATTTGTGGATATGGATATGACATTGGATAACACTGAAACGGTGTTCAGTTTCTTGAATGTGATAATCGTTTTGTAATTTTGTAGAATTACCTTGTTCTTAGGCAATGCATGGAATTGTGATTTCTTATTTTATTCAATGAGTTATAAATATTTATTTTTACGATGAAATTGTCCCAGAGTTGGCCAGTGGGAGTCCTTTTAAGTTATGTGCTCTTCTGACATGACCTTATTTTTTGAGGACTTCCTTACTCTCTAGCATGATAGGATATTTCATTCTTAGTACTATTCCTGCTCTAGCTCAGGAATCAACCATTTCCCCAGAAGCCCTGTTACTTTTTAGTGAAGAATGGTATTTAGAAGCCAAGATGTGCTCATTGTTACCAGATTGCTACTCCCAACCCCTCTCAGTGAACAGAGCTATGGAATATATATCATTCCATATGGAATATATACATATTTACATCTATATTTATATTTTACGTATATTGAAAGCTATGAGTTTACACTGGTACCTCCAATTTTTCCAATTCTAATTCAACATTACAGGGTTCATTTTAGTTTTATCCTTTTCCATTTGTTTAACTTTTTTATCTAATGATATAAGAAACATGGCCCAAGTGCAGTGGCTTATGCCTGTCATCCCAGTGCTTTGGGAGGCCCAGGAGGGAAGATTGCTTGAGGCCAGGAGTTTGAGACCAGTTTGGGCAACAGCAAGACCCCATCTCTACAAAAAAGTAAAACAAAATAAATTACCCAGGTATGGTGATATTATGTTCTTATAGTCCTAGTAATTCAGGAGGCTTAGGCAGGAGGATCTCTTGAGCCTAGGAGTTCAAGGTTACAGTGAGCTATGATTGTGCCACCAATGTTCTCTAGCCTGAAGAAGAGAGCTAGACCCTATCAAGAAAAAGAAAGAAAAACGTGGCTCCCATCATATTTAATATATTTGCTTACTTAGTTTTTCAACGTCATTCCTTCTCCTACCTGGATACTCCTTACTATACTTTGGTCTGATTCCCTACCCTATACTATCTGTACACACATAACCTCCTTGCTCCATTTGGGTTTCAATACCTAGTAACCTGCTAGCTCGAGTTTGCACTATGCCTTATGGCTTCACCTCTCTCCTAGACTGCATCTGCTATGTAGACACCTGCCTTGCTTGAAAAAATTGCTTTAAAACTGAATTGTTTAGGACAGGCAGAGAAAGCAAAAAGAGCCAATTTTCACTTTTTGATGTTAGCAGCCATTGGTGCTCAGATCCTAGATCTTTTGATACATTGGGGGTTGAAATATAGTGATATTCTAATCCTTTTTTTTTTTTTTTTTTTTGAGACAGAGTCTCGCTTTGTTGCCTGGGCTAGAGTGAGTGCCGTGGCATCAGCCTAGCTCACAGCAACCTCAAACTCCTGGGCTCAAGCGATCCTCCTGCCTCAGCCTCCCGAGTAGCTGGGACCACAGGCATGCGCCACCATGCCCGGCTAATTTTTTTTCTATATAGATTTTTAGTTGGCCAGATAATTTCTTTCTATTTTTAGTAGAGACAGGGTCTCGCTCTTGCTCAGGCCGGTCTCGAACTCCTGAGCTCAAACAATCCGCCCGCCTCGGCCTCCCAAGTGCTAGGATTACAGGCATGAGCCACCGCGCCCGGCCGATATTCTAATTCTTACTATTTTGTTTTCACATATTCTCCTTATCTACTAATTTGATTACCAGTAGTACAGTTTTACCTCGTGGTATATTCATATAGAATGGTCAGGATCAATTCTTTTCTTTTTATTTATTAGTTTTTTAAGATAATGAATTGGTTCCTTGCCATCTTCATTTGGCTACCTGTTTTTGGTTTGTTTTTAAATATATTATGAATGCATTGATTTAAACATACTTGAGTTTTAATTCCTTGTAAATCTTATCTTTATTGTAGTGCAACTTGTCCCCTTATGTCATACTGTAAATACATCTACCTAGCATGCTTTAAAAGAAATTTTTTTCTTTTTTTGGAGACAGGGTCTCTCTCTGTCTCCCAGGCTAGAGTGTAGTAGCATCATCTTCGCTCACTGCAACCTCAAACTCCTGGGCTCTAGTGATCCTCCTGCCTCAGCCTCCCGTGTAGCTGGGACTACAGGCGCACACCACCATGTCCAGCTAATTTTTTTTTTTTTGGTAGAGACAGGGTGTGGCTCTTACTCAGGCTGGTCTCAGAACTCCTGGCCTCTAATGATCCTCCTGTCGTAGCCTCCCTAAATGCTAAGATTACAGGTGGGAGCCACTTTGCCCAGCCTACTTTCTTCTAAATATTATGCTTCAATATGCATATCATTAAGGATTTTTTTCTTATTCTTTGTCTGTTTGGGTAAAACATATATACAATGAAATACAAAATTCCTTACCAGTATAGAACATTTCCATCTTCCATCCAGTCCTTTTTGGGATTGTCTTTTAGCAGGCCTACCTCCCACCTTCTACAGCCACTTCCATTAGAGAAGCTAAAGGGTTGATACAAGGATCACAGAATGCCTGTGTTCCCTCTAACATTTTCTTAATGTCTTTTAGCATATATTAAAAATAGTAAGTTTAAGGCTGGGCATGGTGGCTGTAATCCTAGCACTTTAGGAGTCAGAGGCAGGAGGATTGCTTGTGGACAGGAGTTGGAGACCTGCCTGAGCAAGAGGGAGACTGCAGGTGCTTACCACCATGCCTAGCTACCTCAGTACTTTTTTATTTGTTTTTATGTGAATTAAGTTTGCCCAGACTTTTATTAGGTTGTTTCCTTCAAATATTAATAGCTTTTCTAACTGTATAAGAGCTTTACTCTTAGGTTCTTTGTTTTCTTGTTCTATCAAAAACAAATGATGACTTGCTTTCTGAGGTTTCTCATCTCTATTGCCCTATTTTATCTGGGTCTTCTCCTGTGTCTCTATTATCCATGTCCTGCTCTATATTGTTTTGATTCCAGCAGTTTCTCCTGGTGGGGGGGCGGGGGGGGGGACGCTGTGCTGGAAGGAAGCCCTGGTAAATTAGCTTGGCAGGATCCTACGATAGAGTGTTCTAGAACCCTTCAGATCTTAACATGGACTCTGCCCTCACTTTCTTGTTGGGGGTAAAACTTTGCCTAGTTTCTGCTACTGTTCTTAAATTGACCTGCTGTACTTTCCAGCGTGTACCTATTGGCTGTTTTGTGATTTCCTTGTTCTCATGTACATTTTACAACCCATTACTTTTTTCTGCTTCCCCCACCCCCCACAGAATCCAGTAACATAGATCTTATGGCTTTTCCCATCCATTTGTGTATGGGTTTGTGGGGATACCTTGCCACTTAGGTTTGTTGTGAATGTCCATGAGTTTTTGGTTTTGATGTATGTATTGCTGTCTTTTAAGATGTGGTATTTTGGAAAGATACCAAAACTATGCTACTGCTACTGTTTTCCCAGAATCCCCTAATTTATATAATCTCAATATAGGTAATTCCCCCTCCCACCTTTAGAAGGTAGTTTTTATGCTGGGAAATCCAAAAGAAAATTAGGAGCCATAAAAGCTACTATCCTTTGTAAATTTAAACTTCCCTCCCTTCTCAACCCTATGTCTAGTGTAATCATTATGGGAACTTTGTTCTTTTTCTTTATATGGTATAATATTGTACGTGGAAGCTTAACCATGGCTTAACATTTCAAATACTTAGGAAGAAGAAAGGAAACGTCAAGAGGAAATGGAGCGCCAGCGTCGGGAAAGACGGTATATTTTGCCTGACGAACCAGCCATCATTGTACATCCAAATTGGGCTGCAAAAAGTGGCAAATTTGATTGTAGCATCATGTCTTTGAGTGTCCTTTTGGACTACAGATTAGAGGATAATAAAGAACATTCATTTGAGGTAATGTTTTTAATTTGAAATAGCAGCCATATAAGGGCTTCACATTGTGACTATTTAATATGTCTCTGAAGTCTCTTTGAGTGCCTCTTTAATTGCTTCTGTTTTTTTCTGGTTTTGTTGTTTTTTCTTTTAATTTGCTTTTTGGAGGACAAATACAAATGATCTCTCTTCAAAAGTTACTTACAGACTCATTTTTGCTGATTGCATTCCTGTGATAGTAGTTTGTTTTGTTTTGTTTTTAGATAGTCTCTGTTGCCCAGGCTAGAGTGTAGTAGCATCCTCATAGCTCACTGCAACCTCAAACTCCTGGGCTCAAGTGATCCTCTTGCCTCAGCCTCCTGAGTAGCTGGGGACTACAGATGCATGCCACTACACCTGGCTAAGTTTTTAAAAAACAGTTTTTTATAGATAAGGTCTCAGTATGTTGTCCAGGTTGGTCTCAAACTCTTGGCCTCAGACAATCCTTCTGCCTTGGCCTCGCGAAGTTCAGAGATTACAGGTTTGAAGCACCACACTTGGCCTCCTGTGATTTGGTTTATGTGTTCCTCTGTCCTCTGTATTTCTTGTAGATTGACAGCTGGATCTAAATTGTCACTCAGGTTCAGGTTCAGTTGTTTTTTTCCTCTAAGATTCTTTATAAGTAGTGGAGTGTTCTTTCATCAGGATATCCGTTATGTTTACTTGTCTCCTTTGGGGATTAGGCAATGCTTTATTATTTTCCATAGAATTAAAACAACATTTAATACCATTTAATGGGATTGAAAATTTTACTTTTGATTCGTTGGGTTGTAAGAAAAAATAATTGATGTTTATGTTTTCAGTGCCCATCTTTTTCTTTGTACCATTATTTTAGAGTAGCTTTACAACATGTAGTCATATTTCTGTTTTGAAAACAATTGAAGACTTTTATTCCTAAGTAATTGCTTTATTCTTTAAATGAAATAGAATTTCCAAAAATATTTTGTAGTACCCTACACAAAATTATAACTAAAATTATGATAAACATGTTCTATTATTATATCTTAACTTATCTCACATTTAAAATTTTTCATACATTAATTGGAAAAATTAGTCATACTTCCTTGATCCAGAAGGTCATTGTTCACCATGTGATAAGATGAAAATGAAGGAAAAGACTAGAGATGTTTACAGACAAATATAGAGGACAACTGAGGTGATTATAAAAGATAAAGTGCATGCTTATTGGTTTTGATATAAAATATGTTATAAGTATAAAAATATTTCAAAATTTTTTATATATTAATGGTCCTAGTAAGCAAGGGTCCTTAAACATTAGATGTTGTGTGATTTTACATTATTTTGTTAGCAGTTGCCATAAATTTAAATAATTCCTAATAGTGCCTATCATGTAATAATCACTCAAGAAATAAATAAATGAAAAAATAGTTTAAAGCATCTCAAATTAAATGCTACTCTGGTGGAAACAGCAATTTTTGAAGCTGCCCTTTGCTAGCAAATTGTTCCTTTATTTTTTCTTTCCCACCTAACATATCCTCTTGGTTAGTTTCATTTTAATCTACATTAGAATGCAGAAGTCATTTTGGTACATGAGTTTAAAAGAAATTCTGTAAGACAATATATCATAAAATTTAATTATAAATCTTTGGCTTATTTAATATTAATGCTAGATGTATCTTCATCTTCCATTGTTCATAGGTATAAAGCATGCAGAAATAATTTTGCTCTTCTGTTTACAGTTCTAGGCTTCTTTCTATATAATACATTGTGATTATTGCTTTCTATGTCTAGATAACGGAAAATAGAAAACTCTAGGTGAAAAATATGCTTCTTACTACTTACACAAATAGGGATTTTGTTTAATTTACATTAATGGCTAAGAGAAGGTAATTTTCAACATCTTCATGATCATTTTACTACTAATAGGTTTTTTAAATTTAAAATCTATAGAGATTATACATAAACCAAAGAAAAATAGATTGTAAAATCAATTGTAATTGTGATAAATTGCATTATCCTTTATGGTCAGGAAAATAGGCTGATTAATAAAGTATTTTACCAACTATAGCAGATTGCCAAAGATTACACATTTTAGAGCTGTGGTGAACCATTTCAAGTTCTAGACCCTTTTAAGGATCAGTTGAAAGCAGTGGATCTTTAACCTTAGAAATATGTATATAGGAAATTTAATATTTAATTTTAGGTTCATGAGTATGCTGTAGTTCATTATCTGTGGATCCCTGCATAGTAGTAATACACGCTCCCTACTCAAGGTTTTGAATTGTTTCTCTTGCCAGGAGTGCTCTTCTAGATGTGGCTCCTTTCCTTGCTTCCTTCTGGTCACTTTTCACGTGTCATCTGATCAAAGAGGCCTTGTTTGACTACTCTCTCTTGTTATTCTCTATGTGCTTATTCTGCTTTTTTTTTTCTTTTTTTTCCTTAAATTTTATGTTGATTTGGTTATTCCTTCTCTCCATCAGATTGTTAGCTGCACTGGGTGGGGAGGGGTATTGGTTTTCTTCAGTACTGTCTCTCCAGTGCCTAAAACAGGCTCTGTTATATAGTAGGCATTTGCTTTAAAACTTGTTGAGTATATGAATAAGGTAGGTACATTTATCACGAAGATTAATGGTTATGTTTGGATGATAGAAATTCTTTTTTTCCACTCACTTCCATATTTTCTATAGTAGGGCTATTATTTTATATATAATATTTGGCCAGAACTACACATGATATTTTTCTCTTAAGAGTATTCCTTTGAGAATTTTAAGCCTCCTCATCATCAATTATTATAACTGTATTTTAAGTGTACATAATTATTAGATGTGGCCAGGTTTTATTTAATAAATTCCTAACTGTGCTGGATTTATTCAGTATTTCTGTTGAAGTTGGTTGAGTTAATGTTAGTGTCTTTTTATAGGTTTCACTGTTTGCAGAACTTTTTAATGAAATGCTTCAAAGAGATTTTGGTGTCAGAATATACAAATCATTACTGTCTCTTCCTGAGAAAGAGGACAAAAAAGAAAAGGATAAGAAAAGCAAAAAGGATGACAGAAAAGATAAGAAAGAAGAAAGAGATGATGAAAACGATGATCCAAAACCCAAACGGAGAAAATCAGGCGATGATAAAGATAAAAAAGAAGATAGAGATGAACGGAAGGTCTCTAATTATTTCTATGCCTGTGAACCTACCTGATTTGGATGTTTTCAATGAGTTTTCTAGAATTTCCATGAGAATAGTAAAATGTGATGGACAAACTGAAAGATTTTAGTGTATTATTAGAAACATAAATCATCTGTTGCCTGGGCTAGAGTGCCGTGGCGTCAGACTTGCTCACAGCAACCTCAAACTCCTGGGCTCAAGCAATCCTACTGCCTCAGCCTCCCGAGTAGCTGGGACTACAGGCATGCGCCACCATCCCCGGCTAATTTTCTATTTTTTTAGTAGAGTCAGGGTCTTGCTCTTGCTCAGGTTGGTCTTGGACTCCGGAGCTCAAACCATCCACCCGCCTCAGCCTCCCAGAGTGCTAGGATTACAGGCATGAGCCACCACGCCCAGCCTTGTTTTCTAGTTTTAGTCACTTGATGTTTGAGATTTCTTGCTTAATTTTAAGGCATTTTAAATTACAGAAAGAAGATAAAAGAAAAGATGATTCTAAAGATGATGATGAAACTGAAGAAGATAATAATCAAGATGAATATGATCCAATGGAAGCAGAAGAAGCTGAGGATGAAGAAGACGGTATAATTCAAATTTATTTATTACTCTTTAGGATTAAAAATAACATTTTGTTTGGTGACTTTGTGTCCCTGAAATCTATAATTTTAATATTTTTTATTTAGAATAGAAACAGTAAAATATTCTCTAGTAAAAATGTTTATATTAACTAATTGTAGTTTTATTAGTTTTTAGGTGAAAAGATTGTTTTAAGACATATTTGTTATTGATTATCATATGTCCCATGTATAATTTTTTTTTGGGATAAGGTCTCACAGGCTAGGGTGCAGTGGCCTCATCATAGCTCACTATAATCCCAAACTGCTTGTCTGAAGCGATCCTCCTGCCTCAATCTCCCTAGTAGCTGGCACTATAGGTGTGAACACCATACCCAACTAATATTTCTATTTTTTGTAGTGATGGGGTCTCACTCTTGCTCAGGCTGGTCTTGAACTCCTGACCTCAAGCAGTACTCCTGCCTGAGACTTCTAGAGTGCTAGGATTATAGGTGTGAGCCACTGCACCTGGCCATATGTCCCATAATATAATTAATACTTACTCAACTTTCAGGAATAAATTTCCCTGAATGTGGTGCTGAAAATGTGACATAAAAGGTATAATAGTCCCCATTGTCTCATGCAATATGTTCTTTAGAAAATTAAGTTGGGCATTTTTAAATGAATACTATCATAATGCAAAAGAGTACATACAGAGTTTAAAGGCTAATAATTATAAACACCCATATACCTATTGCCCAGGTTTTAATAAACAGACTTTTGCCAATGGAGGTGATCTTCAAAATACTTTACAATAGATATCCTGAGTAATTATAGATGTCAGCCATCAGGTACCTCTAAATATCATACCTGTTCTTCTTCTCTGTGTAGATTTGGAGATTTTTTTTTTAATTATCTTTTTCTGAGATACAAAATCGTAAGTTTTTTTTTAGTTTGTATCTCTGGGGATTATTATTATTTAAGGTATATTTTGTTTACCTCTACATTTTCCTCTCTCTACCGTATCATTTTTTCCTCCTTGATGAATATATTCAAACATTTAAAAAGTTGAAATCCATATATATGCCATAATCCATCAACTTTGATTCAATAGTTGTTAATATTTGCCTTGTTTTCTCTGTGTTTGTGGTTTTCTGGTCCACTTAAAAGTATGAATTCTTCAACTTGCCTAGGAAAAAATATACACTTAAGTAACTGCAATTCCATAATGATACTTTAAAAAATTAACAATAATGTCATAATAACATCTCTTAATAGTATGTAATATCTAATCTTATTTGCCATAATAACTCAGTAGTGTTATACATAGACCAGTTTTTTTCTTTTATCTTTATTACTTGCTTTGCTAATGAAGACTTAGCCCTTTTTATAGCCTTATTTTCTTTCCCCTATCCTCATAATACTTTTTTTTTTAAATCACTGCTTTACTTATTAAACAGTGTTCCCATTATTTTCTCTGTATCAGAGTATCCTAATTGTCAGCTATCAGTTGGTCTTGTCTTTTCTACTTTCATTCCCTTTGGTGCTGTTCTCATCCATTCTTCTGGCTTTTTAGATACTATCCATAAACTAATAATGCTCAAATGTATATCTCAAGTCAGACCTCTCTCCCAGTCTCCCATATCCAACTGTCTGCTGTACATTTCTACTTAGTTATCTGACATTTCAAAATCAACATCTCTACAATTGAACTCTTGCTGTCCCTCTTTACCAAAAAGCAAACAAACAAATCCTCCGCCCTTTGCCTATTCTACAGCTCCTTAAATGGCAACTACATCTTTCTAGTTGATCAGGCTACTAAAACCCAGGAGTCATCTCTGACTCCTTTATTTGTGTCATAACCTACTTTTAATCATCAGGAAGTCATATTGGCTCTATTTTCAAAACATAACTAGAATCAGGCCACTTTTCACCAGCTCCAGTAAGGTTTCACCCTAATCCAAGCCACATTATCTCTTTCCTGGATTATATTAGTAGTCTCCTAACTAGTTTCCCTGCTTCCTCCCTTGTCTAGTCAAGTCTCTTCTCAATACAATTGTGGTGATCTTTGTGAAATTTGGTTCATTTCATTCTTTTGTTCAGATTCTTCCAGTGGCTCCCTATTACTTAACTCATAGAAAAAGCTAAAGCGTTTACAGTGACCTATAAGACCTTACCACATCATGTCTCCAATTTCATCTCTTACCACTCTTCCCCTTGAACCCATCACATATGTTCCTGTGTTAGGAGGTTTTCATTGGCATTTCCTTCTGCCAGCAAATTCTTTCCTGGAGATCTGCTGTCCTTAACTTCTCACACTTAAAATCAGTGTTCAACTGTCACTTTCACAGTGAAGCCTGCTCTGCACCCCATTCTATTTAAAACCACAGTCCTCTGCCCTGCCCCGCCACCAGTACACATTCATAGTCTCTCCTTATCTTGCTTTATTTTTTTCCCCCAAACAACTAAGAACCTATTCTACCATTTACCACTTACTTTTTTTTGCTTATTGTCTGTCTACTCCCCACTTGTATAAAAGCTCTTATAGAAGAAATAGATTTTTCTCTATGTTCTTCGCTAATGTATGTTCTAAGTCCCCGGAATGGTCTAAATATCTAAATAGGCTCTAAATATTTGTTGAATAAATATCATAATCTACAAAGCCAAATAGGATGATAGGATTATAGTTCTTTTTCTGTTTGTTTCCTTGGTCTTTCCAATTGTTGCTTGCTTATGCTATGTCATAGTTTTTTCTCCATATTTTATATCGTATTATCCTATTAAATTTCCTGGAGACTACTCTTTTTTCCCCTTTTTAAAATCTATTTGTTTTTACCTCTTTACTATTTTTTTTTTCTAAAAAGCCAAGATCTGAAGAGACTACTCTTTCTCCATTGAAAAATTGGAATTGGTGGTTCTTTAAAAATGAAAATACAGTGCCAGTTAATGTCTCAAATGGTGTTGAAGCTTGTTAGTAATTAGAAGAGCAGATAATAAGATACTATTTTTTCCCTATCAAACTGATAAAAATTAAGTTTTCCAATTAAAGGTAACACAGTTCAACAAGAATAAAAAGAGGTGCACTTTCATTGCTCTTCTTGGAGCAGTGTAAATTGTTATACCTTTTCTGGACAGAAATTTAGAAATGTGAAGTAGCCATATCATTTAAAATAACATGGATATATACTCCATAATTGTTTATAAAACAAAAAATTATAATCAATCTGAATATTCAGCAATAAGGAATTATTTAAATGTACTTTGATATAGCTGTGTAGTTAAATTCTGTACAGCCATTGAAAAAGATTTTGGAGAAGGATAATGACATAGAAAAAGATTATAAAATAGTTTTGGTAGAAGACATGTTCTTTTTTTTTTTTTTTTCTTTTTCTTTTTTTTTTTTTTTTGAGACAGAGTCTCACTCTGTTGCCCAGGCTAGAGTGCCATGGCGTCAGCCTAGCTCACAGCAGCTTCAAACTCCTGGCTCAAGAAATCCTTCTGTCTCAGCCTCCCGAGTAGCTGAGACTGTAGCTGGGACTACAGGCATACACCACCATGCCCGGCTAATTTTTTCTATATATTTTTAGCTGTCCATTTTTAGTAGAGATGGGGGTCTCACTCTTTCTCAGGCTGGTCTCGAACTCCTGACCTCGAGTGATCCACCTGCCTCGGCCTCCCAGAGTGCTAGGATTACAGGCGTGGGCCACCCCACCCGGCCAGAAGACATGTTCTATAGTTATTTAATATGGATAAATATATACCTGCAGGAAAAAAGTAGAAGGATATAATCACTGGTATAATTTTCTGTACTGGGATTTATTTATTTTCTGTGATGAACCCGTATTACTAACTTTAAAAAGTTATTTCCAAAATAGTAAGTTTCAGAAGACAAGGATGCGTAATTTCCCCAGTTATTCAACATAGTACTGGAAGTTCTAGCTGGAGCAATCAGACAAGAGAAAAATAAAGGGCATCCAAATTGGAAAGGGAAGAAGTCAGTTTATCCTTATTTGCAAGACAATACAATCTTCTATCTAGAGAATCCTAAAGACTCCACAAAAAAACCATTAGAACTGATTGTAGGATACAAAATCAACATTAAAAAATCAGCATTTTTTATATGCCAACAGCAAACAATATGAAAAAGAAACTCAGAAAATAATCTCACTTACAATACCTACAAATAAAATAAAATACCTAGGAATAAACTTAACCAAAGAAGTGAGAGGTCTCTACAATATAAACTATAAAATACTGATGAAAGAAGAGGGAAGTAAAAGTCATTGGAAATCAAGGAGCAGGAAGAGGGACAAAAAACTACCTAATGGGTTTAGTGAACAACATTCGGGTGATGAGCACACTAATAGCCCTGATTCAAACATTACAAAAACTATGCATGTAGTAAAAACATTTGTATCCCCTTAATATTTTGAAATTACAAAATAAAATATTGGTGAAAGTAATTGAAGAGGACACACAAATATGGAACGATACTCCATGCTCATGGATTGGAAGAATCAATACTATTAAAATGTTCTAAAGAAAACTACAGATTCAGTGCAATCCCCGTCAAAATACCAATAACATTCTTCACAGAAACAGAAAAAATAATCCTAAAATTTATATGAACCAGAAAACACCCAGAATAGCAGAAATCATCCTGAACAAGAACAAAAACTGAAGGAATCACATTACCTAACTTCAAATTATACTACAGAGCTATAGTAATGAAAAGAGAATGGTACAGGCATAAAAATGGATAAATAGACTAATGGAACAAAATAGAGAACCCAGAAAAAAAATCTACACCTCTATAGTTAGGTTATCTTTGACAAAGGTGCCAAGAACATGCAGTGAGGAAAGGACAGTCCGTTCAATAAATGGTGCTGGGAAAACTGGCTATCCATATTGAGAAGAATGAAACTAGACCCTTATCTCTTGCCACATATAAAAATCAAATCAAAATGGATTAAAAACTTAAATCTAAGACCTGAAACTATGAAACTAAAAGAAAACATTGGAAAATGCTTCAGGACATTGATCTGGGCAAGGATTTCTTGAGTAGTACCCCCAAAGCACAGGCAACCAAAGCAAAGTTATATAACAAGCTAAAAAGCTTTTGTACAGCAAAGGAAACAGTCAACAAAGTAAAGAGACAACCAATGAATGGGAGAAAATATTTGCAAACTACCCATCTGCCAAGGGATTAATAACTACAATATGTAAGGAGTTCCAACCACTATAGGAGAAAGTCATATTATCCTGTTAAAACATTGGAAAAGAATCTGAATAGACATTTATCAAAAGAAGACGTACAAACGACAAACAGGTATATGAAAAAATCCTCAACATCAGTTATCAGAGAAATAGAAATCAGTACTACAATGAGATACCATCTCACCCCAGTTAAAATGGGGTTTTGTTGTTTGTTTGAGACAGGGTCTCATTCACCATAGCAACCTCAAACTCCTGGGCACCAGCAATCCAGCTGTCTCAGCCTCCTGAGGATCTAAGACTACAGGCATGTGCCACCATACTGGCTGATTTTTCTGTTATCTTGTAGATACAGAGTCTCACTCATGCTTAGGCTGTTTTTATCAAAAAGACAGGCAATAACAAATGCTGTTTTTATCAAAAAGACAGGCAATAACAAATGCTGGTGAAGATGTGGAGAAAGGGGAACCTTCGTACACTGTTACAGGCAATGGGAATTAGTGCAACCACTGTTGAGAACAGTATTTGGTTCCTCAGAAAACTAAAAATGGAACATGACCTAGCAATCCCACTGCTAGGTATATATCTAAAAGAAAGGAAACCAGTGTATCAAAGATATCTGCACTCCCATGTTTATTGTAGCACTATTCACAATAGCTAATATTTGGAATCAACCTAAGTCTCCACCCACAGATGTATGGATAAGGAAATTGTGGTGCATATTTATAAGGGAATATTATATAGCCATAAAAATGAGATCCTGACATTTGCAATAAAATGGGTGGAACTGGCAAACATCATGTTAAGTGAAATAAGCCAAGGACAGAAAAACAAATCTCGTGTTCTCACTTACATGTGGGAGCTAAATGTTAAAACAATTGATCTCATGGAGACAGAATAGAAAGATGGTTACCAGAGACTGGGAAGGGTAGCAGAGAGGGGAGGATAAACTGTGGGTGGTTAATTGAGTACAGAAATAGAATGAACAATATTTGATAGCACTACAAAGTAACTGTAATCAACAATAAGTTAGGGTATACTTTAAAGTAACTGATAGAGTAGAATTTGAATGTTCCTAACACAAATGATAAATGCTTGAGGATACCCCAATTACCCTGATTTGATTAATACGCATTGTATGTCTGTATCAAAGCATCATGTGTACCTTGTAAATATATAAAACTATTATGTACCCATAATATTTAAAAATAAAAAATTTAAAAATATATACATGTTTCAGAGAGACAAAGCTTTATAAATGACAGCTTTCAAGATAAATAGTCAAAGTGTGTTACAACTATAAGATGTGAGTAAATGGAAAAAAAAAGAATTTAACGTTTGTGTAGTATATGGTAGACTCTTGACAAAAACTGTACTTAACCCTCATGATTTTACCCAGAGGCTAATGTTTTCTCCGTTTTATACTTGAGGAAATTAAAGCTTATAGTGATAAATGAAATTCTCCTAGGTAATAAAACTTTGAAGTGTCTGAGCCATTCTGTACTATATTATATATATAAAAGTAATTAGGTTGTGGGTCACATTCTGTTTTTTTAAAAAACAGTTTATTGAGGTACCAATATCACAAAACTCACCGATTTTAAATGTACATTTTAATAATTCTTAGTAACTTTATAGAATTATTAAACTATCACCACAATCCAGTTTTACAACATTTGCCTATTTCCTTTTTAAATAATGTCTTTATTGAGTACAATTCACACATCCATATAATTAACCCCTTTAAAACTGTAGGCATACTTTGTTTCATTCTGTTGGACTTTATTGCGCTTCAAAGATAACTTTTTTACAAATTGAAGGTTTGTGGCAACCCAGCATCAAGTCTATCAAGTGCCATTTTTCCAACTGCATATACCTACTTCGTGTCTCTCTGTCATGTTTTGGTAATTGTAATATTTCCAACTTAATATTATATCTGTTTTATTGATCTGAGGTCAATGCCATGGCTGGGGGTGGTGGCTCATGCCTGTAATCCTAGCACTTTGGGAGGCTGAGGCAGACAGATCACTTGAGGCCAGGAGTTCAAGACCAGCAGCCTAGGCAACATAGAAAACCCTCTCTTTAGTGATCTGTGGTCAGTGATCTTAGATATCACTATTATAATTGTTTTAAGGCAACGTAAACCATGCCCATAGAAGATGGCAAACTTAATAAATGTTGTTTGTGTTCTGATTGCTCCACTAGCCAGCTCTTACCCGGTCTTTCCCCGTTTCCTTGGGCCTCCCTATTCCCTGAGAGAAAACAATATCGAAATTAGGCCAATTAATAACCCTACAATGGCCTGTAAGTGTTCAAGTATAAAAAAAGGCACATCTCTCACTTTAAATCAAAAGGTAGAAATGATTAAGGTTAGTGAAGAAGGAATGTCAAAAGCTGATATAGGCCAGAAGCTAAACTGCTTGTGACAGTTAGCTCTGCAGGTCCTTTGATGGTGAGTTGTGAATTCAAGTAAAAGTTCTTAAAGGAAATTAAAAGTGCTACTCCAGTGAACACACATGATAGGAAAGCAAAACAGCCTTATTGCTAATACGGAGAAACTTTAAGCAGTCTGGATAGAAGAACAAACCAGCAACAACATTCCCTTAAGCCAAAGCCTAGTCCAGAGCAAGTTCCTAACTCTCTTCAATTGTCTGAAGGCAAAAGAGTTGAGGAAGCTGCTAAAAAAAAGTTTTAAGGTAGCAGAGGTGGGTTCATAAGGTTTAAGGAAAGAAGCTATATAACATAAAAGTGCAAGACGAATCAGCAAGTGCTAATATGGAAGCTGCCATGTGATATCCAGAAGATCTAGCTAAGATAATTGATTGACGGTAGCTACAGTAAACAACAGACTTTCTCAATAGTTGAAACAGCCTTCTATTGGAAGAAGACGCCATCTAGGACTTTCATAGCTAGAGAGAAGTCAATGAATGCCTGGCTTCAAAGGACAAGCCGGCTTTCTTAATTAGGGGTTAATGCAGCTGGTGACTTAAGCTGAAGCCAGTGCTCATTGACCATTCTGAAAATCTTAGGGCCCTCATGAATTATGCTAAAGAATTATGCCTGTGCTCTATAAATGGAGTAGCAAAGCATGGATGACAGCACATCTGTTTATAGCCTAATCTACTGAACATTTTAAGCCCACTGTTGAGACCTACTACTGAAAGAAAAGGATTCCTTTCAATATATTACTGCTCATTGACAATGCACCTAGTCCCTCAAGAACACCGATGGAGATATGCTAGGAGATTAATGTTTTCATGCCTACTAACACAACATCCATTCTGCAGTCCATGGATCAAGGAGTCATTTTGACTTTCTAGTCTTTTTATTTGAGAAATACATTTTGTAAGACTATCTACTCCTGTAGATAGTGATTCTTCTGATGGACCTGGGAAAAGTCCATTGAAAACCTTCTGAGAAGGATTCACCATTCTACATGCCATTAGGAACATTCTGTCTTTCTGTTACTCTGTCCAGAAATTCCTTTCTTACAAGGACATCAGTCATTGTATTAGAGCCTACCCTTAAGACTTCATTTTAACTTAATTACCTCTGAATAGACCTTATTTCCAAGTACAGTCACATTCTAAGATACTGGGGATTAGGACTTCCAACATATGAATTTTAGGAGACGCAATTCAACCCATAACAGATGAAATCTTTTTATAATAGCACTTATTTTTTTGGTTTTTGAGACAGGGTCAACTGTTGCCCACGCTGGAGTACAGTGGCTTCATCATAGCTTACTACAACCTCAAACTCCTGGGTTCAAGTGATCCTCCTGCCTCAGCCTCCTGCGTAGCTGGTACTATAGGCATGTACCACTATGCCCAGCTCATTTTTCTATTTTTTGTAGTGATGGGATCTCTCTCTTGCCCATGCTGGTCTTGAACTCCTGGCCTCAAGAGATCCTCTTGCCTCGGCCTCCCAAAGTGGTTGGATTACAGGCATGAGCCACTGTTCCCAGCCTATATTAACTTTATAACAGTGATTGTGGTTGTATAGAGGGTGATGGCTGAGGTCTTAGAGAACTAGCTAGCCAGAAGACAGGTAAGAGATGGAAGTTTATTTTTTGCCAGCTACTTTTGAATTTTGCACAAAGTTCATTACAGTCCAATATATGTATTAATAACAGAGGCCAGGTGTGGTGGTTTATGCCTGTAATCCCAGCACTTTGGGAGGCCAAGGAGGGAGGATTGCCTGAGGTCAGGAGTTTGAGTCCAGCCTGAACAAGAGCCAGACCCCATCTCCACTAAAAATTTTAAAATATTAGCTGGGTGTGGTGGCACACACCTGTAGCCCCAGCTACAGCTACTCAGGAGGGTGAGGCAGGATGATTGCTTGAGCCCAGGAATTTGAGGTTGCAGTGAACTATGATGACACCGCTGCACTCTAGCCGGGGCGACAGAGTGAGAATCTGTCTTAAAATAGTAAAAATGATAACAAAATTTTCTATTTTAGAAAATAAAATTAGTGTCATGACTTTTGTATCACTCAAGTATTTTTTTTTTTTTTTTTTTTGGAGACAGAGTCTCACTCTTGCCTGGGCTAGAGTGCCGTGGTGTCAGCCTAGCTCACAGCAACCTCAAACTCCTGGACTCAGGTGATCCTCCTGCCTCAGCCTCCCGGGTAGCTGGGACTACAGGCATGCGCCACCATGCCTGGCTAGTTTTTTCTATTTTTAGTTCTTTGGCTAATTTCTTCCTATTTTTTTAGTAGAGATGGGGTCTCGCTATTGCTCAGGCTGGTCTCAACTCCTGAGCTCAAGCAATCTTCCTGCCTTGGCCTCCCAGAGTGCTAGGATTACAAGCGTGAGCCACTGTGCCTGGCTGCACTCAAGTATTTTTGATAGTTGAATTTTCTTAAGACTATAACTATATAGATTTGGAATCATATTCCACAATTATGGATGTTCCTTACTAGATTTTTTTCTTTTTTTTCTTAATAATAAATTATCTCAGCATCCATCTTTTATCATGGGACACATGTCAGTTTGAGCAAATCTAGATATTAACACTATTAGAGGCTGGGTGCGGTGGCTCATGCCTGTAATCCTAGCACTCTGAGAGGCTGAGGTGGGAGCATTGCTTGAGCTCCGGAGTTCAAGACCAGCCTGAGCAAGACCAAAGACTCCACCTCTAGTAGAAACAGAACAATTTAGCTGGGCATGGCGGCATGCACGTGTAGTCCCAGCTACTTGGGAGGCTCAGGCAGGAAGATCACTTGAGCCCAGGAGTTTGAGGTTGCTGTGAGCTAGGCTGATGCCATGGCATTCTAGCCCAGGCAACAGAGGGAGACTCTGTCTCAAAAAAAAAAAAAAAACCCCAAAAACAAACAAACACTATTAGATCTTCTTAATTACTTCAAGAACATCTCGATTTTTCCTGTAGTGTTACTTTAAAATAATCTATCTGCAGTTAGCTTTAGTATGCTGGCTGTTTCTTGTTTTGGCTTTCAGAAAAATATGCTTTACCCCGTTTTGTTTTATTTAAAGTTTTCCTGTAGTTTTCAATTTTGTGCATAAAATTAATTCATTTTTTGGAAAATGTTCAAGTATTTATGGAATTAAGTTCTTTTAGTTGATTCAATAAAGTCACCTCTAGGTATAATCTCTTTTTAAATTCCTTATTTATAATTGTTTTTTATGATCCAAAGTTTTTTATTTTTATTCATATAATATTTCTTTGCTATTTTGTCATTTGAAAACTGTTCTGTAATGGGATAGTAGTTCTGGTTTCTACAGTAGTTGAAAATATATGGGGTTTTTTTGTTTTTTAAGAGATGAAGTCTTAATATGTTGTCCAGGCTGGAGTGCAGTGGCTATTCACAGGCACGGTCGTAGCACACTGCAGCCTCAAACTCCTGGCTTCAGGCAATTCTCCTGCCTCAGCCTCCTGAGGGATTACAGGTGTGTGCTTCTGTGCCCAACTTGAAAATATCTGTATTTATGAGTTTTTTGCTGCTGTTATATTTATTTTACAGATAGGGATGAGGAAGAAATGAATAAGCGAGATGATAAAAGAGATATCAACAGGTACTGCAAGGAGAGGCCCTCTAAAGATAAGGTAAATTCTGCTGAGTTGCACTGCATATAAAAAATAAAAAGTAAAAAAAAAAAAAGAATGAAAAAAAAAAATAAAGATAAGGTATTACTCAGTGCTGTATTCTTTATAATGTGATGATTCCTATATCTTACATATTCCAAACTGATTGAAATTAACAGTCAAGAAGTTTAGTAATACTTTGTATATCTATGTATTACCATTAAGTAAAATCCATTCAGTTGTTTTTTGATATTTGTGGCCGTCAGGTAACCAGTATATCTGATTCTTTTCTCCCGTATTTGTATACAAAATCAACTCATTTTAGCTAGGATGGGCAAAAGTCTTTTCAGATTATTGTTATTAGATGGAAACAGTCCCACTTTCTCACTTTTCAGGAACAAAAAAAGAATTGTATAGTATGTCTTCTACTTCTGCATTTTCTTTAGGAAAAAGAGAAGACTCAGATGATCACAATTAACAGGGATCTGTTAATGGCTTTTGTTTATTTTGATCAAAGTCATTGTGGTTACCTTCTTGAAAAGGATTTGGAAGAAATACTTTATACTCTTGGACTACATCTTTCTCGGGCTCAGGTAATTTATCTTGTTAATGTTTAATATGAAATCATCTTTTAGTGACTTTTTAAAAAATTACCTTTTCAAAAGAAAACAGATTAGTTTATTTACTTCTATAGATTGGTGCTTATCTTTCCTTTTAATCTCTACTGACTTTTTGATGTGTATAAAAGCAATATATAACGCATGCTGATTGTAAAACTGTCAAGCAAATCTGAAATGTATACAGTCCCCCCTCCCCGTTCCTCTAGTTCTATTCCTTGGAGCTAATATACAACCTTCTAGTTCTCAGATACTTATGATAGTTCCATTTCTATATAAACAAGACATGAAATCATTCTGTACATATTCATTGGCACCTTTTTTCATTCAACAATATATTATAGTCTTTATACTATGAAAATAGAGATCTACCTCATTCTTTTTATAGCTGCATAGTATCTCATTATATGGATGTATCATAATTGATTTAACTAGTCCCTATTGCTGGTAGTTTCCATTTCTTGGAATTACAAGCTAAGCTGTAATAAACATTCTTTTTACATATATTTTAATGTATGTGTTAGAATTTCCATCAATGTTTTTCTTTTTAACAATGAATTTTTTTTCAAATAATAACTTGGAACTTAGATTTATAGGGAAGACACTTAAAAAGCGTAACTGCTCTAATTGGGAGTGGATACTTGAGAAAACAAGTTTTCATGGATGTTCATTATAGGTGAAAATTAGAACACAGTTGTTCTAGGACAATCAAATAACATATTTTCATCTTTTTAATTTGTTTACTTACTTGCATATAAGGTAAAGAAGCTTCTTAATAAAGTAGTGCTCCGTGAATCTTGCTTTTACCGGAAATTAACAGACACCTCAAAAGATGAAGAAAACCACGAAGAGTCTGAATCATTGCTGGAAGATATGCTAGGTTTGAGTGCATTATTTTAACATCTTGCTTTTTTATAACTATATTAATTAGGTTAAGGTAAATAGATTACTAAAACATGGAATCTTTTATACTATGTTCTAGGAAACAGGTTATTACTTCCTACACCAACAGTAAAACAGGAATCAAAGGATGTAGAAGAAAATGTTGGCCTCATTGTGTATAATGGTGCAATGGTAGATGTAGGAAGCCTCTTGCAAAAATTAGAAAAAAGTGAAAAAGTAAGAGCTGAAGTAGAACAGAAGCTGCAGTTACTAGAAGAAAAAACAGGTAAGGGATGGCATTGACTATGTTAATACTTTCAGCACCCTGCTAGGGTATATATGAATGAGTACATACACATGACATACCTATACACCCATGCATATACATACCATGCATTTTAGTTGGGGCACATATGTAACTTTACTTTTGATTTTTTCTGTTTCAGCTTATAAAATTGCATAGCTTTATATGAATCTTTAGCCCTTCATGTACATCTTCACATTTATTTGTTATTTTATTCTGTCCATCCTCCTCTAGTTCCATGTAGTTTTTACCTGTTTTTACTTTCTTAAGCCTATACCATCATCTAAGAATGGAACCTGGGTTTAGAAATAATACTAGTTAAAATTTAAATTAAATGAGTATTACAGTGTGCTTTATAACTGATGAAATTGACATTTATGGTTATTTTATGTAATTGTATCAGCTTCTTATTTTCATAGCTTAAGCATTTTTTTCCCATTGAGGCATTTTATTTGCAAGTATGTATTACATCCCCAGAAAAAGAATCCCAGGATTTTCCCTTCTCTGTGTTTTCATTTTCTTCATGATTCATAATGGCAGCTGAGGGTGATCAGTGCAACAAAACCATACGGATGGGATAGAACAGATTATTCTGCCATTTTTCTAGATGTTTGACTTGCACATCAAATCTGGGGCTGATCACTCCACATTTGTTTCACCTGTCTGTGAGAGTCACAACAATTTTCCCAGCTGTGTGATCATCAGTGATTTCAAATTCACCATTGTGCCAATGTAACCAGGCTTCATTATTGCAGTTAGAAACCAGAGGATGACTTTGGAGCACACTCTAATACAAACCTGGTATTTGCCTCTTTTCAGCATTGTTGATGCTCTTGAGAGCATCATCCAGAGCATTCATGTACATGGAAAGAGGACAGGAGGGGCAAGCGCACCATGGCTTAAATATTTTTAACCTCAAAGTTAAATTGGAAATTTTAGGGAGTAACATGGTGAACTTGGGATTTTTTTTTTTTTAACAGATGAAGATGAAAAAACTATATTAAACTTGGAGAATTCCAACAAAAGCCTCTCTGGTGAACTGAGAGAAGTTAAAAAGGACCTTAGTCAGTTACAAGAAAACTTAAAGATTTCAGAAAACATGAATTTGCAATTTGAAAACCAACTGAATAAGACAATCAGAAACTTATCTACAGTAATGGATGAAATCCACATTGTTCTCAAGAAGGTTAGAAATTTTGTACTTTCAATAGCTTCATGGTTTATTTTATTTTTTAAAATCTATTTGTGGCATTCTTTTTTTTTTTAAGACAGAGTCTTGCTCCGTTGCCCAGGCTAGAGTGCTGTGGCGTCAGCCTAGCTCACAGCAACCTCAAACTCCTGGGCTCAAGCAATCCTTCTGCCTCAGCCTTCGGAGTAGCTGAGACTACAGGCATGCACTACCATGCCTAGCTAATTTTTTCTATATATTTTTAGCTGTCCAGATCATTTCTTTTCTTTTTCTTTTTTTTTTTTTTTTTTTGAGACAGAGTCTCGCTTTGTTGCCCGGGTTAGAGTGAGTGCCGTGGCATCAGCCTAGCTCACAGCAACCTCAAACTCCTGGGCTTAAGCAATCCTACTGCCTCAGCCTCCCGGGTATCTGGGACTACAGGCATGTGCCACCATGCCCGGCTAATTTTTTCTGTATATATTTTAGTTGGCCAGATAATTTCTTTCTATTTTTTAGTAGAGACAGGGTCTCGCTCTTGCTCAGGCTGGTCTCGAACTCCTGACCTTGAGCGATCCACCCGCCTCGGCCTCCCAGAGTGCTAGGATTACAGGCGTGAGCCACCGTGTCCAGCCTATTTGTGGCATTCTTTAATGTATTTTAATGTTATAAAGCGCTTAGTGATTTTTCAAAAAGCAAATAATGGTGCATTTGTCCTTCATGACATTAGTCAAAAGTGATGCCCATCCTAGCACTCTGGGAGGCCGAGAGACGGGTAGATCATTTGAGCTCAGGAGTTCGAGACCAACCTGAGCAAGAGCAAGACTTCCGTGTCTACTAAAAAAAAAATAGAAAGAAATTAGCTGTACAACTAAAAATATGTGGAAAAAATTAGCTGAGCATGGAGGCGCATACCTGTAGTCCCAGCTACTTGGGAGGCTGAGGCAGTAGGATTGCTTGAGCCCAGGAATTTGAGGTTGCTGTGAGCTAGGCTGACGCCACGGCACTCTAGCCCAGGCAACAGAGCGAGACTCTGTCTCAAAAAAAAAAAAAAGTGATGCCCAAAAGATTATATTTTCCTAAAACTGAATGTCAACATGATTAATGTGTACAAGCTTCTTAAAGCAAATTTTATTTGTCTTAATATTTCTTTCTATACTGGAGAGTAGATTTGAACTTCTGGAAGATAAAATCATTCACTTCTTTTTTAAACCCATTTATTTTTGGACAGAATTGAAGGAAAACTCTTTGGCACCAAGTCATTAAGATTAATTTATTAGTATTCTTTTTTTTTTTTTTTTTGGAGACAAAGTCTCACTCTGTTGCCCGGGGCAGAGTGCCATGGTGTCAGCCTAGCTCACAGCAACCTCAAACTCCTGGGCTCAAGCGATCCTCCTGCCTCAGCCTCCCAAGTAGCTGGGACTACAGGCATGCGCCACCATGCCCGGCTGATTTTTTCTATATACATATATTTTAGTTGGCCAGATAATTTCTTTCTATTTTTAGTAGAGACGGAGTCTCGCTCTTGCTCAGGCTGGTCTCGAACTCCTGACCTCGAGCAATCCTCCCACCTTGGCCTCCCAGAGTGCTAGGATTACAGGCCTGAGCCACCGCGCCCGGCCTATTAGTATTCTTTATAACTAGGAAAAAACCTAATAACTGAATGCCATTGTAAGCTACTTTCAGAGTAACTTTTAAGAGAATCTAATAAAATGTACTTTTTCCTTGCATATTGTTTTACAGGATAATGTAAAGAATGAAGACAAAGATCAGAAATCCAAGGAAAATGGTGCGAGTGTATGATAAAAATTCATGTACTGATGAGGAATGGTGTTAAATAATGTAATATATAAAATCATGATATAAGAATGTTTGAAGGTGATGCATGTTTGATTTTAGTAGTATAAATACCTGTTAGTTCAAATGATGTATAAAGTTTTATGAATGTGAGTCTCTGCTTTTGAAAATTGCTTGTAATTCCTAGCATTCAAATTATTAAACACTCCTTGAGTGAAATAATTTTGCATTGCAAAATGTTTTAGGATGAACTTTGTTATAGTTTCAACCCCAATAAAGTTCATCAATTTAATTGACAGTAGTATTTAATTACCAAATGTCTTTTATTAAAATGCCTAGAAAATTTTATTTATAGAATTATCATTATTAGGTTTTTGATTTTTTTAGTCCATCTTTTAAATTTTCAGTATAAATCATAAAATAGCATGCTGCTTGATTTTTGCAAGTGTTTTGAACTACAAAAGTTTTTTACTCGTCACCAAAAATTTCCCTCTAATTATCAGTCTCTAAAAGCATTCATTAAGAATTCAGTTCATCCAAAAGAAAATATTTCAAAAACTAAGAAAGCAGTAGAGAACTAGTATTTTTATTGTACACCTTAGGCTTTACATAAAATTAATTGTCCTGACGTTAATGTTACTGCACTCAGTTAATTTTCCTACCTTCCTAGAATAGCACCTATGTTGCTTTCAATTTTGAGGGTTTTTAAAAAATGCAGTATATGTCAAATGTACAGTTTAGTACCAAGCCAGTAGATGTCAGTATGATGCCTTAAGTTAAGTCTTCTTTAATTAAAAATAATTTTTTTTAATTAATCTGTGTACTTCCTTTAGGATTTTAGTGAATATTTAAGAGTTGATTTTTAACTATTGACTGAAAAGGTAGGAAATGTGATATACTCTAAAACAGTGGTTATCAACAGAGGGTGAATTTATCCCTCAGAGAACATTTGGCAATGTCTGGAGAGGGTTTTTTGGTTCACAACTGGGCGAATGCTGCTGGCATTTAGTTGGTAGAGGCCAAGGATGTTACTAAGCATCCTGTGTCGCATTGGACAGCCCCTACAAGGAATTATCCAGCTGAAAATGTCAATAGTGCCCAGGTTGAGAAACCCTGCTCTAAAGGAATATAAAGTTAAATGACATTTTGTCTTTCAAGTTATACTAGTAGAAAGTTAATGGAGTCGAGGCCGGGCGAGGTGGCTCACGCCTGTAATCCTAGCACT
>CM052446.1:17748910-17779773 GCA_028533085.1 Varecia variegata | reverse complement strand
TCAAGCTAAATGGAATCCACATGGCTCTTAATAAGAAATAGATAAAAATACCTCAAATTCCTTCAGACTAATTTTTGTCTTAAGTTGCTGTTTCTGTTCTTACAGCTTTTTAAACCTCTCCAAAGTCAGAGTATGGATTGATCCATAATTATACAGTTACTGTGTAAATGTTTCTCGTCTTTAAGGTGAGATGAAACATTATAGAGTTGTTGGAAAGCACTTTTCCTCAAAGGAAAAATTTGAAGATATACTTCGAACTAAAAGACAGTAATGATAGAGTTACTTTTAAAAGAGTTTGTTTTTCAATGAAAAAGATCATATAAGGCCACATGTCAGGCTTTTTTTCCCCTACATAAATTTAAATCAGACTAAAATTGGGATGATGGAAAAAAAGACAAAATCATTCCATTATATTGTTACTTAGAGGTATATTTCTTACAAAATAGTTTCATTGGAAGTAGAAATTGACATTACTAAGCAAGGGGAAAAAAACAAGTCACATACAGAAAAATTGGTTTTAGAGGAAATGAGGGGAGAACCTGTTTTGCCTTTCCTAACTATTTTGGATATTTATTTAGAAGTAAAAGTACAATCTCTTCTTCTCTCATTGACCAGGCCAGAAACTTTAATTAGATGATAAACTAGGGCTGGGCATGGTGGCTCATACCTGTAATCCTAGCACTCTGGGAGGCCAAGGTGGAAGAGTAGCTTGAGCTCAGGAGTTCAAGACCAGCCTGAGCAATAGTGAGACCCCGTCTCTACTAAAAATAGAAAAAATTAGCTGGTTTGAAGTTGCTGTGAGCTAGGCTGACCCCATGGCATTCTAGCCTGGCAACAGAGCAAGATTCTCTCTCAAAAGAAAAAAAGATAATAAACTAGGTCAGTGATGACATTTTATTTTCCTACCTTTTTTATGTTGTGGATGCCTGTTTTTATATTTATACATATATATATATTTTTTTTTAATTCCTCCCCTCTCACTTTGTTGCCCAGGCTGCTGGAGTTCAGTGGCATGATCATAGCTCACTGTAGCCTTGAACTCCTGGGCTCAAGAGATCCTTCTGCCTTAGCCTCCCAAGTAGCTGGAACTACAGGTGTGTGCCACCACAGTTGGCTAATTTTTAAATTTTTTGTAGAGATGAAGTCTCACTATGTTGCCCAGGCTGGACTCAAATTCATGGCCTGAAGTGATCCTTCTGATTATAGATAGGCATGCGCCACTGTGCCCAGCTGACATAAATTATATACTTAGTTTTTCTTGTGTGTTTGGAGGCATATTATGAGAGTAAGATGAGGTGCTATTTAAGTCACTGAGTTGGATCCTATTTCAGTCCCATTAATGGTAGGATCTGAATGTGATTATTTTATGCCTAATCTAAAACAGTGGTTCTCAAATTAGTATGTATCTGAATCATCTGGAAGGGTTGTTAAAACACAGATTGCTGGGCTCCACTCCCACATTTTGTGATTTAGAGGTCTGGGTTAGGGCCCAAGAATTCAAGCTTTTTTGGTTTTTTTTCCCTTCAATTTTTAAAGATGAGATCTTGCTATGTTGCCTAGGCTGCACTCGAACTTCTGGTCTAAAGCTATCCTCCTGCCTCAGCTTTCTGAGTAGCTGGGACTACAGGTAGGAGCCACCACACCTGGCAACAATTTGGATTTTTTTAAGAATTTGCATTTCTTACCCCGCCCCCACCCCAGGAGGAAAAGGCTGGCTTTATTTCATAGAACCAGGATAAATGACTAAGGAAGAAACAGGCAGTGCCAAGAGTAAAATTCAAGTCACTTGACAGCACTCTGGAAAATCTACACATTCCTAAAATAGAGATCTTCTAAAGAACTAGTTAAAATATTCCTTAATTTGTGAATATAAGTGAGTCTAACAGTTGCATAGGTCAGTCTGAAAGATGTCACTAACCTGGTGACTAACTGCCATGAGGACCACGGCCAGGGAATAAGGTCATCCATTACTCTCCAAGGACTCTAGCACACAATTTGCATTTCTAACAAGTTCCCAGGTACTGCTGCTGTTGCTGGTCTAGAGGAACACACTTGGAGAACCTCCAAACTAAGGTATTCACAGAAAGCAAGTTTCCCTACTTAAAATGAGATGAAAACTGGGAGAAGGGTAAGTTGTTTTGGAGATACTAACTCTGAGCCATTTGGGCTTTTTCTCTAGGGGCAAAAATAAACTATAGTTGACACTGAAATATACTTACTGACTTAATGAATGCAAGTCTGGGAACCTGCAGGTAATCACTTTGAAAAACTAATTTGTGATAGTTGCTTTACAGAAAGGGTCACAACTTTTTAATCAACCAGATTAAATAAGCTGGGAAAAACAATCATATTTTCTTTATTTCATAGTTTTATTTTTTCGTTTTGGGGGAGTATTTTTAAGACAGAGTCTCACTCTGTTACACGGGTTAGAGTGCATTGATGTCATCATAGCTCACTGCAACCTCTAATTCCTGGGCTCATGTGATCCTTCTGGTTTAGCCTTTTGAGTAGCTGGGACTACAGGTTCAAGCCACCACACCCAACTAATTTTTTTATTTTTTTGTAGAGAAAAGGGGTCTTGCTCTTGCCCAGGCTCATCTCAAACTCCTGGCCTCAAGCAATCCTCCCACCTTGGCCTACCAAAGTGCTGGGATGATTATAGGCATGAGCCATCACAACCAGCCCTAGGGTTTTGTTTTTGTTTTTGTTTTTGTTTTTTTTTTTTTTTTTTGAGACAGAGTTTCGCTTTGTTGCCCGGGCTAGAGTGAGTGCCGTGGTGTCAGCCTAGCTCACAGCAACCTCAAACTCCTGGGCTTAAGCGATCCTACTGCCTCAGCCTCCCGAGTAGCTGGGACTACAGGCATGTGCCACTATGCCCGGCTAATTTTTTGTATATATATATATATATTTTAGTTGGCCAGATAATTTCTTTCTATTTTTAGTAGAGACGAGGTCTCGCTCAGGCTGGTCTCGAATTCCTGACCTCGAGCGATCCACCCACCTCGGCCTCCCAGAGTGCTAGGATTACAGGCGTGAGCTACCACGCCCGGCCTTGTTTTTGTTTTTTAATTTTTCTTTTTTCACTCCTCACCCTCAAGCTGATATGATTATATAATTCCTTTTTGTGGTTTCAAATTATAAACGTGCTCTAATTAATGTGAAGTATCTGTTTGGTCAGTGTGGTCCTTACCTTACCCTGTCGGGTAGATAACAAAGTAGGATGCTGAGACATAATTTGTTAAATTGGTAAGTGCTTGGTTGGGAGACTAGGTAGGTGGTGAGGGAGCCTGTCTAAGCTGACTTGAGCAAGAACACTAGAGTAGGTTGCTAGGGTGAAGAGGAAAAAAAATTAAGAATTGAGATGGTCAGCAGGAGAAGAGGTAAGCAATAGGCAATGAAGCGTCTCGACACAATGGAGAGATCAAGACAATGGCAAGGCAGGTATTGGGTAGATGTCAGAAGCAGTAAGGGGGGGGATCTGTTGAAAAGATGAGAGTGAGTTTAAGTAAAGGCTTTCAATTCCAGGTTCTCTATGCGTCCCCAGCCAGGGGTTAGTCATCTGCCTGACTCTTAAAGGGACCTAACCTTCAAGCAGTGACTTTATCCTCTATGAAGCCATAACTGAAAAGACTGTTCTTTCCTTGGGGCAAAAGGGGAACTTCCATGACCAGTTAGGCCCTTAGAAATTGCTTTAAATGGGCAAAGTAAAATTTGACAGAAACTTAATTTGGCTAAACTAGATATGTTCCTGGGATGTTGCTCTATGGAGTATTTGCCTTTCTAGGTTCCAGAAAGATTACTCAGTTATTTAAGTTCAGGGGGTAGATACATGCATATTCTATCCTAAGAACTTTCCCTTTGTAATTGAAAATAAATTTTTAAGGTTCAGTTTCTAAAAATTAAACATACCTTTAAGGCCAGGCAAGGTGGCTCACGGCTGTAATCCTAGCACACTGGGAGGCAGAGGCAGAAGGATTACTTGAGCCCCTGGAGTTGGAGACCAGCCTGAGCAAGAGTGAGACTCCGTCTCTACTAAAAATAGAAAAAATTAGCCAGGCCTGGTGTTGCACATCTGTGGTACCAGCTACTTGGGAGGCTGAGGCAAGAGGATCTCTTGAGCCCAGGAGTTTGAGGTTGCTGTGAGCAAGGCTGACGCCATGACACTCCAGCCTAGGCAACAGAGGGAGACTCATCTAAAAAATAAAATGAAATGAAATGAACGCACCTTTAAATCTAAACCCTCAAATTTGTCGTTTAATTTTACCTTCTTTAGGAATATGCAGGGTGGGAGATAATTTCTTGAAATTAGTATGATCTTTGGAACCTCATGCCACCAGAATGTCATGCCAAAACCAAAAGTTTCCATATATTTTATTAATAGTTTCTCAGGCAAAAATTACGCCAAAGGTGCTTCTACCACCTCATTCTCATAAATACCTTTACTATGTATCAAAAAAGGGAGCTCTTTTCCCACAAGTGTTTCTGGGATGGTGACTTTTTAGAATGCTATGTAGGCGTCCCTTGAGGCATGTTGGAGTTTCAAGGGATAAGAATTAAGGAACTCAAGTATGCCCATAATCAGTGGGACTGATGATGCTTCTCCCCTACCCAGGGGTGGTTAACAGTCCAGATTGTTGTGTACAAGCTAACTTCACTGTCCAAAGGTCCAATCTTGTGAGTGGAAAGAGAGAGGGTGAGGAGAGAGGGTAGTCCTCCAGGCAGTTATCAGTATTACTAAAAATCACACAGATTGTAATCTTCTTTCCAGGGAAGTTTATCAGTTCGAGTTATACCTGGCCCAGGGCCAGGGAGACAGAGTCCAGCCCCTAAAGTAGAGAGGATTTGGAAATTGTCAGGGTCCCAACCACAGAGGCAGGATTCAAGCCTGGGCCCCAAGTTCAGTAAAAAACTTGGGCAGAGGCCAGGAACTGAAGTGCCTCACCCATATAAATTTTTTTTCCTTTCTCCACATATTCTCAACCATACAGATTTTGAGTGAAGAGCTTGGTGAACATGAGGCCATTTGGGTTCACACCATATTTAACCCAGTGAAACTAATTGTAAATCCATTGGTATGATGAACTAACTCCAAACTGTGTTGGACATAGTTTTGATTAGCTCAGGAACCTGGTGAACCTAAGTCTACAGTTTGATGATATCAGATACTTAAACTATGCAGGGCTGAAATGCAGGTTTAACTTGAGTGGTTTTTGCAGACATTTATTAATCAAAAAAATCAAAGCATTTTAATGTATTTAATATGTTTTGTTAGTGTGAGCCAGCCTAATTTCAAATTAAAATCAAATTCTAAGAATCCTACCATTATAGAGCTAAGCCTTCAGCTCTGCAGTTTATTTCTGTTTTCAGGCTTGGTCATGTTTAGCTCTTGGTTGCCTGGAACCTCCCCATTAGTCTGCAGATAAAGATCACCTTAGGAAACTGAGGCTCAAAGGTAATAGCTCTGATCCATGAGCTTCTTGCTTTGCCAGACGCATTCAGCATTGCTCCAGCAGTACTCTTGCTTAGAAGTGATGTCAAGACCATTAAGCAAAACTAATAATTTTTAAAGAGTCCATGTGTTTTCTGTAGGAGATCCTAAACTGATGGATCTTTGTGTGTTGAGAAATTTTGTTCATGTAAAGTGCATGAACCTGTCAGGAGAGCTTCCTTCAAATGGTAACAAAGTCTGATGGTGGGCCTCAGCTGGGATAACTAGTTTCTGGCTTAAGTCTCACTGGATATTTTCCCCTCATATTTTCTAAGTGGATATTTTAAAACATTCATTCTTTACTAAGGTATTTAAACTTTTAAAATATTTTGAAATCTGGGTTTGTATATCTCAATTACCTTTTAAATATTTAGCTCTTGGCATTGTTTTACAATGTCTTGAGAACATATGGCTTTCCAATTCACTGGTTTTAGAACCCATGTGCCCTAGACCTAACATCAAAGGATACCATATAATCACTTTTTCTCCTTTATTGCACTACTGCAGTTTCATTATTAACATGTGGATAATAGGGTGCTTCTTTGTATGAAGTTTGTTCTAGGTTCTCAAATTTGGGGAGTTCATTTAACCTCAGAATTAAACTTTTTCCAAACCCCTCCCTGGTTTTGGTTAATTAGTATTTGTGTTTTCATGGCCTTTGCCCTAACTAAAGTTGTCTGTGCTCCAAAATCAGGTGCAGATTTTGCCTTTGGTTGTATACATATTTATTTGGTTCTAACAATAATCGGTATTGTAGTGTTTGCTCTAGCAGTTCAAGCAAATGAAGCTTCATAAAGCGCAGGGAATAACTTTAAATGTGATCTATAGGAAACCATTAAATGGAGGTTTTTAAAACACTAATCTTGGAGTTCGAAACTTCTAAAAAAAACTTTCTCACATCTAAGGGAGACTAAATACGAGGAATTTGAATTATCTGGTTCATGATCATTCTAAATTTTCAAATTTAAGATAAACTGAAAATGTAAATTAGTCCTGGGATTAATTTGCTTTGACAAATTATTATTTGCAAGGGTCATATAATAGTTTGGAAAGTTGCTAATAGCAGTTAGTAGTCTAAGCTTCATCAAAAAATTGGTCTTTCACACAGCTAGTTAATGGCAAAGAATAAAAAATATAAAAAGTAAATTAAAAAATGGTCTTACTTTCCCCATTCTAAAGGTGAGAAAATGCAGCTAAAATAAAAAGGTTTTCCTTTGTGGTCTCCAGATTATGGTAAAGGGTTATGTTTCACATCATCTGGCCTCAGTAAAACTTCAGATCCACTTCCTAGTTGAACCTGCCCTCCAGTCCTTTTATAAGTGTGTTTCCAAATGGAGCTCATAGATTATCTGTAGCCTTTTTATCTTCCTTCAGGCAGGGAAAAAGCAGAATCTTTTAACACGTAAAGAATTAATGTTTAATGGCCATTCATTTTCTTTATTAGATAGATAAACATGTTGGAAGCCAGTCCCTGGCCACACAAAGACCACTTGCTGTTTCTGGCTATAACATAAATATTTAATTAAAGGAAAACTACTTTGAACCGTTCTTTTATAAAGCATAAAGTACACTAGCTTTGGGCTACAATTATGCCACTTCCCAAATACATCTGTTACTTATCCCAGGGTTTTTACCAGCTTTACAAACTCAGGAGGCATTCACCTAGCAGTTAGAAATGCTGCCAGGAGATGCATGTTTAAACTTTGAGCTGCTGTTTCCAGAAGAGAACCAGCCAACTAACAATCAGTGTAAGAATTTGAATTTGAAACCAGGTGCGGTGGCACACGTGTAGTCCCAGCTCCTTGGGAAGCTGAGGCAAGGAGGATTGTTTGAGCCCAGGAGTTCAAAGCTATAGTGTGCTATGATTGCTCCTGTGAATAGTCAATTGTACTACAGCCTTGGCAACATAGCAACACCTAGTCTCTTAAAAAAAAGAAAAGAAAATCTGCCATTCTGAAGCCAAGCCTTCAGCTTCACAGTTAATTTATTTCTGTTTTAAGGCATGGTCATATTTAGTTCTTGGTTGCCTAGGATCTCCAATAGTCTACAGATAAAGATCACTTTAGGAAACAGGTTCAAAAGTAAATCTGTGATCACAAACTTGCTTTCCCAGGCATTCAGTGTTGCTTCAGTAGTACTTGGTTTTTTTCCTTCTTTTTTCCCCTTAACTCTTTAGTCACAGTGAGGACTTCAGCAATACTCTTATTTTAAATTATTAAGGATTTCTTGTAAATAAGTTACCACCTAAAGAATTTTCTTTAATAAATAGCAGGCCAGTTACCAGGTGTGGTGGCACACACCTGTAGTCCCGGCTACTTAGGAGGCTGAGGCACACGGATCGTTTGAGCCCAGGAGTTAGAGGTTGCAGTGAGCTATGATGATGCCACTGCACTCTAGCCCGGGCACACAGTGAGGGCCCTGTCGGGGGAAAAAAAAGCAGCAAGCCAGCTCTTGCTTCCTGGGAGCCAATCTTTATCTGCTTGGATAAGACAAAGGTTTTAAATAAAGTCCTTACTTCATTAGAATAAGTTGCCCAAGACCCCGCGCGCCCACGCGTCTAGGTCGTGAAGCGGCTTCCCGCAGTCTCCTGCAAATGGACTCCGTGGCTTAGCGCCCCCGTCCCTGCCACCCGTGATCACGCGCCAAGGCCCACGAGGGGTCGCCGCCGAGCTTCCCACCAGCCTGCAGCCAGAGCATGGCGGCCATCCCCTCCGGCGGCTCGCTCGCGGCCCCCCAGGACTACTCTCGGCGCTGCCTGGGCTCCGCTTCCAGCAGCAGCTCGTGTGGGAGCGCCGAGCGCCCTGGGGAAGCCATACCCCACCACCCGGGTCTACCCAGGGCTGACCCAGGTCACTGGTGGGTGAACTTCTTTTTCGGGAAGTCCACTCTCCCGTTCATGACCACAGCTGTGAAGTCCCCAGAGCACTCGGAAGCCCCCCAGGGCTCCAGAAGCATGACCACCTGCGGCTTGGCCCCGAAAGCCGCGAGGAAGCAGCCCTGCAGCCAGCCCAGCACAGCGGGTGCTGGGTCCCCGTCCTCACTGGAGCCGTCACCACCAGCCCAGGCTCCGGGCTGCAGAGCCCCGCCCGTCCTGTAGAGCAGGCTGAGAAGTTGGGTTCTTTGGTAGCAACACTGCAGGCACCAACAGGAAATCGAGCAAGCCCTGCTCTTTACTGTCCAAGCACACTGAGTTTTCCTGACACCCGTAACTCCTCGCCGTGCACCAAGTGGAAAATAAACTCCAAGCGGCCAGCAAAAAAAAAAAATTGCCCAAGATTATGAAGTCACATATTTATATCTGCCAGAGGTGACCTTTATTCTGTTGAAATACCTATATTCCACGCCTGTAATCTCCAAATGTTAGGATGCCGAGGGTAGAAGGATCAACTTGAGGCTAGGAGTTTGAGACTAGCCTGGTCAATATAGTGAGACCCCATCTCTATAAAAAAAAAATTTTTTTTAATTAGCTGGGCATGGTGGGCTTCATTCCATGGCTGGTAAGGGGGCTGTCCTAGACATTTGGGTTGGGATATGGTATATCAAGATAAAAATGGTGAAATAAAGTCATTTTTGGCATTATCTTCTATTGAAGATCATTAAAAATACAAAAATAATGAAATGGAGGGAAAACTCCCACCTGCAAAGAAAAAGCAGTCACAACTACTGTGAAGTGAAAGTGCATGCTAAGAGTTGACACCTCCCCTCTCAGACCCTGAACAATCTTAAAAGGAGTATTCTCGGATTCTTAGAGCAATCCCAGAAAACAGCAAGGTCAAGCCACAGGAGAAGCAGAGAATGTACTTGTGGAGACCCAGTTTCTGTCCAGGAGGTGGAGCTGGGAATAAAGTAAGCCATCCCAGCCATTTTTATGCTCTCTTACCTAGCTTGTTAAGGGAGGAGCCTTAGAGGTGAAATGTGGTGAAGGAGGTGGTATGGTAGCAATAAGCAGACAGCCTGTGGCACAAAGGACTTTGTGTCAATTCTCATGAGCCCTGAGAGATGGGATTTCACTGTATTGCCCAGACTGGTCACAAAGTCCTGAGGTCAAGCCTCCCAAGGATCCTGATTCTATTAATATAGAAACATATGTCAACCCAAAAATGTTATGTATTTGCAATGAAAATTAGTTTACTTAAAGGAAACAAATAAATCTTAATATTCTGTATGTGAATCTTTGTCCTGTGAGGAACACTGTCACACTCTGGTATCTAGACCAGAATTTGCAACCTCCTAATCATTTAAAGGCTCATACCATTTCTTTCTGTTTCCAGTGCTGATTTTTTTTTCTTTACTATTTTTTGGGGGAGGAGGGAACAGGTAGGGAGGGAGGGTACCTGCTAGAGTTTATTGGAAAACAGACATTTTTCTCCTTCAAAGATGTTATTTAAAAATTTCATGTTTTTTTGTATTGGCAAGTATATTTTATAAGCATTCTGCTACCCAGATGTACCTTATTGTAAAAGGTGATTTCTGAGGGTTAGTAATAATTTTTTACTGATGAGCCAAAAAGAAAATCACAAAACTTATCCAATGCACTGATCTTTAAAAAATAAAGGTGGAGGAGCCAGGTGCAGTGGTGCATAGTCCTAGCTACTTGGGAGGCTGAGGCAGGAGGATCACTTGAGACCAGGAGTTCAAGACCAGCCTGAACTGGGCTTCAGCCTGGGTGATAGTCTCCATCTCTTAAAAAAAAAAAAAAAATTCTACAGAGGATCTAAACAAAATATAAGAGGCTTTATAGAAATATCTGTAACACAATAGGAATAAATACTGAGTCAATAAATTCCAGGTATTGCTTTGTGTAAGAAAGGGAAGGACACAAAGATAAAGCATTTCCATTAGTTCCAATAGCTTATGGTCTAGTATTTCTTAGAACTGCACAGTCTTCTTCAACAAATTGATGACAAGAAAAACAAACCCATGGCAGGAGTGGGGGTTGGTTGGAGGAATCTATAAATTAAAAGAGATTAAAAAGACATGTCAACCAATGCAATGGAAAAGTGTGAGCCTTGTTTGGGGCCTAATTTGAACAAATGTAAAACAACTTATGAGAAACAGAGAAATCTGAAAATTAGATATTTAATATTAAGGAGAATGAAAGGAAGAATGAACAAATATGTGCTTAAGATACCTCCACCTTTATCTATCTATCTATCTATCTATCTTATTTATTTATTTATTTATTTGACAAGGTCTCTCTCTGTTGCCCAGGCTGGAGTGCAGTGGCCTGATCATAGCTCATTGCAACCTTGAACTCCTGGGCTCAGGCGATCTTCCTGCCTCAGACTCCACAGTAGCTAGGACTACAGGCACATGCCACAACACTCAGCTAATTTTCCTGTTTTTTGTACAGACAGATCTTTCTATGTTACCCAAGCTGTTCTTGAACTCCTGGCCTCAAGCAATCCTCTGGCCTTGACCTCCCAATATGCTGGGATTACAGGCGTGAGCCACCTTGCCTGGCTGATCCAGGATGATTCTACATTCTGTGGAATGTTGAATGAACTAAATCTGTTCAGTTCATTCAGGTTCAGGGTTCATACCAACTTGATCTAGTCCTCCTGTATCACACTTTTGTTCTTTACCATTTTGTTAAGGGAAACATTTTCTTGCTTTTGAGCAGTACTGTAGGCGTGTTCTAGAAGATACATGGATAAGTAAGAGGATGCCTGTGTTCCTGCCATTAAGAAGCTTAAAAAATTGGTAATAGATAGAATGTGCGAAGGGAGAAAGAACAGTTTGTGTTCCGATCAATAATAATTTCAGGGTGTGAGGGAGGAGATGCCTTAAGAATCTTTTCTCTCCTCCTCCCAAGACAGAGCAGGGAAGAGAAACTTTGGGCTAGAGGGAAGGGGTTTCATTGGAAACAGAGTTCCTTTGAGATCTGGGCACCTGGAGTGGGGCCAGCTCATTTTTGAAGGGATTTGCATGTAAATAGTGGGATATGAGGCCCAGCTTTACACTCAGTACTATAATAAAACTGAAGACAAGTGGTTTCTCCTTTAAAATCCTGAAACTGGGTTTGGCATCTTGCCTTAGGCCTTCATACTTTTTTTTTTTTTGGTAGCCAGAAAGGTGAGTCTAATTTTCAATAATGTTTCAAATTATAGGAGTTTTGCTGACTTGCTCCTCAAGGTTGCTTGGTTACAGGCCTTCTTGACAGGCTGGTGCTCCAGCTTTCTTTCAGGAAGTAATATTTTCAGGCTCTGAGACCTGCCCTCTGACCCCAAGTTTAATGGGGTGATGAAGTGGTGGCATCTCTTCATTTTGGTTAGAAAGCTTATTGGCTTTGATGGTCCCAAGTGCAGGAGAGTCAGTTGCCTTAACTTCTTTCAAATCAAAAATTATTGGGGACTTTTTTTGTTGTAGAATTTTTGGAAAGTATAGAAAAGCTCAAAGAAATAAAATTGCTTGTAATCCTACCACCCAGAAATAATTTCTCTTCAACATAATGATCATTATTCCAGTTTTCCCCCCTTAAACAAAAATGGGACTATGGGATGTTTTAAATGCTTTATGAGTGTTAGTTCCTTTAATAAAGTCGGAAGGGGCAGGGTAGTGGGAAGTGTGAACTGGATCTTCACATCATAAGTAAAGGATTTCTAGTATTCTTAACTTTTAATTGTTCCAACTAAGCACCTTATTTTTTTCTCCAATAAATATTCTTGTGTTGGCCTCTTGCCATTGGAAAGACAAAGCCAATGAATTATTTAAGGCAAATCAGAATCAGCTTTGGCGAAAACTGGCTCTCAGCCTCTGATTTTGCATCTTTTTAGTACCTCATTTGACTCAGTAGCTATTTAAGCTACTTTACGGTTCTCATCTGGGGTGTAAAAGTGGAGCCTGTAGAATCATGAAGCTGGAAGGGACTCTAAGAAATCTTTCAGGTAAGCTAGGTATTTCTACTCCCATTTTACACACAGGGTTACTGTGGTCCAGAGATGTCTGTCTTGTCTAAATTCAGCAGGTAGAGTGAAGGTCATTTTTTTTTTAAAGAAAGAGCATTAATTGTCCTTCTCTAATGAAGTCTCCTTTAATCAAAACTTTAATCAGGCTCCTCAGAGTCCCTTCTGACTAGGTGCAACCTTGGGCTTCCCTCTCTGTCCTTGTGGAATCCACTTTTTTTTTTTTTGGTAGCAGCTTTTTATTTTATTTTTATTTTTATTTTTTTATTCCAGCTTATTATGGGGGTACAAAAGTTTAGGTTATGTATATTGCTCATGCCCCCCCGCCCCGAGTCAGAGCTTCAAGAGTGTCCATTCCCCAGACGGTGCGCATCACACTCATTATGTAGAAAAATATGGAACGCTTCACGAATTTGCGTGTCATCCTTTCACAGGGGCCATGCTAATCTTCTCTGTATCGTTCCAGTTTTAGTATATGTGCTGCCAAAGCGAGCACTAGAATCCACTTTGAGTAAGAATCCTGGCCTGGTGGTGGGGTGGGATTGGCTCAACACCTGTAATCCTTGAGAGGCCTGGGTGTGAGGAACACTTGAAGCTAGGAATTCCAGGCCAGCCTGGACAACATAGTGAGACCCCATCTTTACAAAACGTTTAAAAATTAGCCAGGCAGGTGGCACGCTCCTATAGTCCCAGATACTTGTGAGGCACAGACAGGAGGATTGCTTGAGCCCAGGAGTTTGAGGTTGCAGTGAGCTATGATCATGCCACTGAACTCTAGCCTGGAAGGAAAGAGAAAAAGAGAGAGGAAGGAAGGAAGGTGGGGGAAGAGAGAGAGGAAAGAAAGGAAAGAAGGAAAGAAAGAAATGAATAAATTAATTAATTGAATGTGGTCAGATACCAAGGGTGGGGGATTTTTTCACTAAACTGATTAAGGACTTTTTTTTTTTTTTTTTGCCTAGGCTGGTCTCAAACTCCTGGCCTCCAGCAGTCCTCCCATCTCAGCCTCCCAAAGTGCTGGGATTACAGGCGTGAGCAGCTACCCACAATATCTTATCACTCTGTCCTGCCTTCAGTGGGAATTCTGTTCAGCGGGCCTAGTGAGACTGCCCCTCACCCCTGAAGTTTCTTCTTAGTAATTTTCCATCCACCTACCCGACCCTGCTCCTTGGGTATAAATCCCCATTTGTCCTTGTTGAAGTTGGAGTTGAGCCCAATCTCTCTCCCCATTGCAGTGGTCCCCATACCTATAGCCATGGCTTGAATAAAGTCTTCCTTTACCAAGTATCATGAATAATTTTTCTTTCTTTTTTTTTTTTTTTTTTTTGAGACAGAGTCTTACTCTGTTGCCCAGCCTAGAGTGCCGTGGCGTCAGCCTAGCTCACAGCAACCTCAAACTCCTGGGCTCAAGCGATCCTCCTGCCTCAGCCTCCTAAGTAGCTGGGACTACAAGCATGCACCACCATGCCCAGCTAATTTTTTCTATATATATTTTTAGCTGGCCAGATAATTTCTTTCTATTTTTAGTAGAGACGGGGTCTCGTTCTTGCTCAGGGTGGTCTCGAACTCCTGAGCTCAAACAATCCACCTGCCTTGACCTCCCAGAGTGCTAGGATTACAGGCGTGAGCCACCGCGCCCGGCCAATAATTTTTCTTTAACATCCCCTGCCCCTCACCTTCTTTTTTCTGCCCTTTGAGTCAACAAGGTTGCTTGGCAAAGCCTCACATTTCCTTTTGAGAAACAGAAACAGGAGTCTCCAGGTTTGTTTGTTTTCTTGTAAAGGGAAGAAAGGTACTATAGAAGAGGAAATGGTCTTAATAAAGAGAATCCAGACAGGAAATGCTTTCTAAACCAGCCTTAAGTGTGAGGGGTTGATTTTCTGAGTTAAAGGAATTTTGAATTTTGGTGTGAAAAAAAAATTTGAGGCAGATAATCCAAACATCATCCTGAGTACAACGTGTATGCTGTAAATAGGCTCCAGGGAAACCCCTGAATGTGATGAGGCCTGTTCCTTGAGGCTTCGCCCTGGCCTTTGACTGTTGGACAACCAGGTGATTTACCCTCCAGATTCACCACCAGAAATGTCCTTGTGTGTGGTGCCAGCAGGCCAGTGAGAAAACAGCAAAAGCAGTGTTAGTTTGCATCAAGTACTAATTACATTGGATTTGTTCAGGTTGAACAAATCTTTGTACCAGGCACTGGGCTAGGTGCCAGGGCGCAGAGATGAATCAGGCAGGTGCCTGGCCTTCAAGGAATCTCAGGTTGCCTGATGAGACAGGTAACTAAATATTATGGCCTGTATCAGACAAGTTAACAAGGTTAAAAGGGTTAAAAGTTATATAATAAAAGGGTTAACAATGTGCTTGAGAGCAGATGAAATCTTGCTGGATGTGTCACAGACTTTATGAGCTGGGTTTTATAGGATACCACCTCACAACACCCCCCTTGGAAAAAAAATTAAAAAAAAAAGAAAAAGAAAACAAATATGATTTGAGCCAGGTGTGCTGGTACATGCCTGTAGTTCCAGCTACTGGGGAGGCTGAAGCAGGAGGATCACTTGAGCCCAGGAGTTCGAGTCCAGCCTGGATAACATAGGGAGACCCCCCCCATCTCAATCCATCAGTGAATCAATAAACAAACAAACAAATATGATTTGACTACTTATCAGCCTCTGTAAATACAGAATGATGTTAATTCTGTCTTCTAGTTTCTTTGGTCTGCAGAGACCACAAAGATGGCAACCTCTTGAAAGCTGTTTCTCTAGTTTTGCCACTTAATAATACAAGACCATTCAGGTTAGAAGCCTACAGTTTTCCATTTAACTTTTTAAGACATGCTCCATTTTGTAGGTGTTTGGGGAGTAGCTGATCCTTTGGGGGAAAATGTGGCTAAGTATTTAGCTATAGTTTAAATTTTTTCTCCTTGTATTCTCTCCCCCTTTTGTTAACTGGGTGCTTTTGTTAATTGCACTAGCTTAAGCAAAATGATAAGAGGAATTTCATACATCTGAACAAACAGTCCCAATGCTTAAGACAGTTCTACCTAATAATTTCAGGCCATAAAATCTCATAGCTGGGTTCTACCTCGCAGCATCCTTGCAGCTACAGCCCCTACTAAGAAAGACCTGTCTCTGTGTATTTCCAATTCAAATTCTTAGGAGAGGGACTCAAGCTCAGGACAACTGTTCACACCAGGCCACAGGTCCAGTGAGTCAGGGTGGTGGTCTCCTGGCTTGTCCTTTAGTCAGGTATGTGGGCAAGAAGACAATGGGGTCACTGCTTCACTATCTAGTAGCTTTGTCCTCATGGGCATGCTGCCTAGACTTGCTAAGCTTTTGTTTCTCTTGTGGAAGGTATGGTTTAATTATAATATCCCTTTCAGAGGATTAATTTTTGTATAAAAGTAGATCATACATGTAAAATCCTTAATACAGTTCTAGGGATAAAGTGAGCTGAGAGTAAATGGAAATTATCACCATCCTTACTATTTTGGGAAAGACACTGTACTAGATACTAGAGATATGTTGATCAAAGTTGCACTTCCCCAGCAGAAAGGGGATCCTGCAAGGTGAGAGCCATGATAGAACCCAGAGGAGGAAGCTTACTCCTCAGCGAAATTACACAGGCATAGGAGTTTATTGCATTTGTTCTCTGGGCCGTGTTTATCATCCATCCATCCAACTACCCATCCACCCATCCAAGAATCAGAATTCAGATGTCAGATGTTTGTCTCAGGTTCATGTGCTTATTTGAAGATGAAATCAGACATATCTGTCATAGAGAAGCCTGACTTGATGGGTGTCTGAGTCCATTCCTTACTACCTGTGTCACTGGGAAACACTTCTTAATCCGGCTGCTGCAATTCCTCATCTGTGAAAAAACAAAAAACAAAAAACAAAACAGAGATAGTAATAACAATAAACAGAGCTGTGAAATTAATGCTGCCAACATGTAGTATTCAATAAATGTTAGCTATTATTATCATTTATAATTCATTGTGTGCTCACTAGGGGCAAGGTATAGATTATCTCAAATTATTATAGTTATTGATGATTGATGAGCCAAAGGAGTGGGAAACCGGGAATGAGCCCCAGGTTTTGCCAAGCACCTTTGCTTCCTCATAGTACTGCGTTCTGGTACTAAGCACAATGCCCTTCATTTCCTTTTCCCATGTTCTCTTTTCAAATGCTCATTTTCATTTTCGTTAAGGAGCCCTCACCCAGAGCCCAAATCTGGGTTTCAGTCTCTTTCTCTTAGCATCCGAATTGTTTCCCCTCATTGCTGAGGCACTGGCTACATTCTGCTGAAACAGCAGATCACAAGCTTCTCTCCCTTCACCCCTGGGAGCTCCTGGGGCAGGACAGTGTCTGTTTTTTTGGAATTCCCATATCCAACTCAGGGCTGAATCCCACGGATTTCACCACTGCGCCTCACCAAGCAGGGTGACACCTCTAGAACACTTTCCTTTCCTCACCACTCAAGTGTATGAAATACCCCAGGGGCCAGAGCCTAGAACTTCAGAAAGTCATGGATGAAAGGGTCCTCAGTTTACTCTTCTGTAAAATGAGTTGTTGGGACAGTTCTGAGGTCCTGAGAAGGGAAATAAGTTGTGTAAAGCAGGCCAGCGCGCTGGCACGCGCCTGTACTCCCAGCTACTTGGAAGCTGAGACAGGAGGATCGCTGTAGTGATCGCGACTGTGAACAGCCACAGCACCCCAGCCTGGGCAACATGGCGAGACTTTGTCTCAAAAAAACAGGATAGGAGCACAACCAAGACTCAAACCTGGGTTTCCTGCCTCCAGTTTGAGCGAGGTCCGCGACACCCCAGGCTGATCCTTGTGGACTCTCACTGGGAACGACCCCCAAGGCCAGGGCGACGACGGCGACGCTAGTCGTCCCGGCTCTAGGGACTCCTGGCCCTGCAGTTCGCGCAGCGGTTAGAGGCTCTCCAGGGGGCTGCGGGACCCCCCCCCCTAGGACTTGGAAAAGCCCCTTGAGCGCCCATCAGGAGAAGGGGAGCTCTCGGCTGCGGGGCGACTGGGAAGTGCAGGGAGTCGCCTGGGGCTATGGTGTGGAGAATGAGCCGGGGAGCTCAGCACCCCACAGGGCGCTTCGCCAGCCAGAAAAGCGGCCGCCCCACCCCCGGCCCCGCCGAGCTCAGTCGGCCCCGCCCCCTGGAGCCCCGTTTCCCCGGCAGCCGGCGCCGCGCGCAGTCGGCCGATCCCTCCCGCCGGCGTGCGGCTGCCGCGCTCTCCCGTGCGCTGGGCTGTGGGCTCCTGGCCGCCCGCGGCAGCATGGCCCGGCCCGTGCAGCTGGCTCCGGGCTCGCTGGCGCTGGTGCTGTGCCGGCTGGAGGCGCAGAAGGCAGCGGGGGGCGCGGAGGAGCCGGGCGGGCGCGCGGTGTTCCGCGCCTTCCGCCGTGCCAACGCGCGCTGCTTCTGGAACGCGCGGCTGGCGCGCGCCGCCTCGCGGCTGGCCTTCCAGGGCTGGCTGCGGCGCGGGGTGCTGCTGGTGCAAGCGCCCCCCGCCTGTCTGCAGGTGCTGCGGGACGCCTGGCGGCGCCGGGCGCTGCGCCCGCCGCGCGGCTTCCGCATCAGGGCGGTGGGTGAGTGAGGGGCCCAAACGGGAGGGGCGCCCGCGCGAGCTGCGGGGTCCGAACTCCGGGCTGCGGGGATGAGTGCGGTCCCGGCTCCCGGCCACAGAGTCGAGGCGCCTCTATGCGGGAGTGGGAGCTGGGGCTGAGGGCTAGGCGGGGTCGCTGGAGGAGGGCTGGCTTGCCAAGATGCCCGGGCGACATTCCCTCCCGCTAGGACACCACAAGCTACAGTCTCTAGGGTGTGCGGGGCAGCTGCCAGGGCCAGCTTCAGGAAGCCTCTGTTCCTCAACTCTTAAAGCCCGTGGAGTGCTCAGGTTCCTGGCAGAAGGAACTTTCTACTTAGAAAAGTGATGCTCTGGAGAGAGAGAGAGGCTGCGCTCCATGGGGCGCTTAGGAAGGGTACTCTAGGGGCATGGCCAGAATTTGCCAAATCTGGCCGCAGCTTTTTCTTTTCTCTTTTTCCTTCCTTTCTTTCCTTTTTTTAAATTACAGACTTGGAGCAGATGACAGTGTGAGGTTTTCATGTCCTACGGTACTGGGTGGTGTGCTGGTCTTGGATCAGGGCCTAGCAGAAGGGGTCCTTCACTGCTTGGGAAAAAGAAATAAGTGGTGCTCTGGACATGTCCCATCGCATTAACTGGATAGAGAGAATTCCACCTCCCCAGTCTTTTCAGACTAACCGGTTGGAAAACAGACAGCTTTTTGCCTGCATAAAATAGTGTCTCATTTGAGGAAACTAAACCACTGCACCAGTGGTCTCTGACTCTGGCCACTAAACTGAGGCAGGCGTGTCAGCTGCCTGTAACACCCCAGTTCTGTGTGTCTGCATTTATGTGGGGTTGTGAGAGTCATTTGATGGTGTGTTGTTGACAAATCACCAGTTGTTCCAGCCCTCACTTTGACTCCTACCAAGGAACTCCTCTGTCTTAGTCCATAAATCCTCCTCCTCTTCCATCGGAGAAGGAACAGCATATAAAAAACATTTGTTTTAGTCCTTAGGGATAAGGGAACAGGGTAGCAAGAGACACCTGATACTTTGTCTCATCTGTTCAGAGATGGTGTCTCCACATCCCAGGCAGCCCAGGCCAGTGCCCTTGGTTGAACCTTGACTTCTCACCTCCATGCTGTCTGTCCCCTCCCCACCTACACCGCGCTTTTTCTTTCCTTAAGAGCAAAAGAGAGCTCCTTACAAAACCACACACACGTGTTTCATCTCCTTTTACTTGCCGGAGTGAAGAAACTAGGTTTCTTTCTCTGAGAGCAGTGAGCCAAGTAGCCAAGCCAAAATCCTCATGGGGGCAGGGGTCTTTCAGACAGGCTGGATGAAAAACTCTTTTCAGTTCTGTGTCCTCAGTTTTTCTGGTTTGAATTAGTGGTTACATTCTCTGGTTCCCCCACCCCCTTCCAAAGGGTGAGCATAGAGTATATTGCAGCCAGGGAGTGGGATGCAGTGGGGGTCGAGACCTGGGGATGAAAAAAAAGAGGACTGTGCTAAGTCAGGCAGCCACTACTCCCCTACCCGGGGGTCCAGTGAGCAGTGGTGAATGCTGGTATCTGGGGTGGTGCTATCTGCTGCAATCTGAAAGATGCAGCACATGTCACCTGGTGCCCCCTTTCTCCACCCACAGGGTAATGGTACCTCAAACATGACTCAGGATGCAACGGACATTGCATTCTATGGGGTGGGCAACCCAGTAGTCTTTCCCCCGTGGCATCACTCTTGACTTGGGTCTCTTGGCAGGAATGATTTTGATGATTTTAATAACTGAGTCCTGACAAGAAATTGAACATTTAGCTGGAATTTGGACAAAACCACCCATTCTGAATTTTGAGGTGCAAAATGGGGAAAGATCTCAATTGATGCCAAGTGATACATGCAGGTGGGGAACAGAAGGGTGGCTTTTGTTTTGAATAGGGTTGCCAATTGCTAACTAGAGGTGTAACTTGGGGTCCCTGGGTCAGATCAGAAGAGAACAGGCATCATGGCAGCTCTTAGGCCACCTTAGAGTCCCGGAGGTTGGTGAAGGCAGGAGAAGCTGCTTCCCCCAAAGGAATTGGAAGTTTTTTGTTTGTTTGTTCGTTTTTTATTCAGGATACAAACATTTTGGTTACATGTAATGCATTTGCACCGCCCAAGACGGGACTACAAGAGTGTCTCTCCCCCATACAGTGGGTTCCACTTCCATTAGTTGTGGCTTTAGCCCCCTACCCCACCCCTGACCGGCACCCAATGAGTATTATTACCATGTGAACACCTTAGTGTTGGTCAGTGAGTACCAGTTTGATGGTGAGCACATGTGGTGCATGTTTTTCCCTCCTTGTGATACTTACTTTGAAGGATGGGCTCAATCTCTATCCAGGATAATATAAGAGGTGCTAGATCACCATTGCTTTTGTAGTTGAGTAGTATTCCACTGTAAACATATACCACTTTTCATTAAGCCACTCATGTATTAATGGGCACTTGGGTTGCCACCAAATCCTTGCAATCGTAAATTGTGCTGCCATAAACATTCGAGTGCAGATGTCTTTATTGTAGAATGTCTTTTTTCCCTTTTGGATAGATGCCTAGTAGTGGAATTGCTGGATCAAATGGTATTTCCATGGAATTGGAAGTTTCTGTCTGCTTGCTCTCCCTACCCTGGCAGTATTGGCTCCTAGAAACCAAAATGGGCTTCCAAGAAGGGGAGGGAAGAGCTGCTGTGGACTGTTGTAGGCTCGTGCTCCATTCTCCCTGTTACTTCGCAGGAAAGAGCAAGATGCTAGAAAAGGACAAAGGATCAATTTGGTCTCTTCGCTGTAGATTTTTTTTAAAGGCTCATTTACTCCTGCATGAAAGCATTTGGGCACAGGGAGTGTGCTGGCCAGCTCAGACAGAAATGCAGGGAGGCGAGGAGGGATGGCCACCAGCTTTATGAACTCAGCTGTGCTCCCATGGGTCCTTCTGGGATTCTGGGCCTGGGGCTCATGGGGCCTCCTAAGACATGAGCAGACAGGAGTAACTTGAGCCCCAGGTGCAGACCTCAGCTTTAAAGCCTGCAGGGGTTTATGTTTTCTCTGAGTTTTGTGCCTTTTCTTTCCCTCTTCACTTTTCCCACCTCACCTTTCCTCAAGTGAGAAAAATAGTTCCCAGGTAGAGAGTATTTCCTTAAAAAGAGGGACATTGGAGCTTTAGCTTGATTAACAAGGAGCTGACTCTTTGGAGCTCCAGTCCTCAAGTGTTTTGCTTTTTGTTTTTCCTTGGTCAATGACATTAACAAATGAAAGGGTGAGTTCTGGAAGCTCCAGGGAGACAGCTGCTTACCCAGCTGAGCCACTGGGGGTGGGCTCCGTAGGGGTGTTTAGTGAGGAGGGACTCCTGTGTTTGTTTGGAAGAATCTGTCGCTACTCTGAGACCACACCTACTGGGATGCAAAAGGTTAATGGCAGGAAGCCTCTGAAGAGGGAGGGAGGCCACTTGGCTAAACAAGTTTGTTTCCTTCTCCTGAAATTTATAGCTGAGGTGTCTCCACCCTCTCACCCCAAGCAGAGCCTTGCATCTTTTCTTACTGAATAAAAATGCCCCAAATGCCTGTGCCTGTTTTTCTCTTTCTTTCAAGTCAGAGGATAATGTGCAGAAGGTTTGAGGGAGGCACATCTCACGTGGACACGTGAAAACCTATTTGTCACACTGCTTCTTTTTTTAATACTTGCTTCATGAATTTATTCATGTGCCATGTACTTATTCTAGGTGCCTCTGTGTCTTAATGCATCTTTCATTCAGATTTGCTTATGCTCAAGGAAAGTGGAGTCAACCTGTTACCTCCACATTCAGTTCAAGGGAGGATAGCTGAGTGGGAGGCTGTGTTCCCAAAGCTGGCTGGTTCCTACAGTCTTCTCCATCCCACAGTGACATGTGTGGGCCCTGCAGGTTTGCCTGTAGTTGGGCAAGAGTTCCCTGATGTGTGCTTTGGGGGGTACTGAAGATTGGATAGGTCAGGTTGGCCAAAGGGAGGTGATGGATCTTCCTGCCTCTCCTTCTGCCCTTGTTCCTGCTCCTGGAAGCATCCCTGAACACAGGCTTCCAATCACAGAGAGATATCAAGGCAAAATTGCAAGTGCCGTAAGAGTATAGAGACCAGTCACCAATGCTAGATGTCGACTGATTTCAGAATCTGTCCTGGGATCTGGTTTGGAAGAGGAGGTTCAATTCCAGGGTACCTGGTGCCTGGTGATGCAAGAGTTGGGCAAATCTCTGAATTGCTGTTCTTACTTGTTCTGTGACTTGGGGACTGTCATGGGGGAGTGTATAGAGATGGTAAAGAAAGAGAGTGGTCCAATTCCTACTCTGCCTTGTGTCTAAAGTTCCACCTTGAATGGCAGCAGGGCATCTTGTAGGGCTTAGTAGCTAGTGGAGTTTTTTAGGTGAAATTTATGTTTAGTGAAATGCACAAATATTAAGTGTACTATTTGATGAATTTTTCAAATGCATATGTGTGTAACCCAAATTTCTAACTGGATTTGGAACATTACCACTACCCTAGAAAGTTCCTTCTTGCCCTTTCCCTGTCAGCTCTGCCCCCATCCTCAGAGATACTGCTATTCTGATTTTTTTAGAACCATAAATTAGTTTTGCATGTTCAAGAACTTCACATAAATGGAATCATATGGTATTTTGAGAAAAACACTCCCCAAACTGTGCTTTCCTCTAAACTCCACAACAATCAACACAGCAGAGGGCTTCTGTGACCAAATTTGGGGTTCTTCCCCACACACCAAGGAGCAGACACCAGCTGGATGTCCTCTAATTCAGTTATGATACTGTCTACCCAGAGATAGTGTCAGATCTCACAGGGTGAGGTCTCCGTCTCCAAGACGCCCCACCCCCAGCCCCCAGACACCAGTCACAAGTCCCTGCGTCCAGAACTTCTGACCAACTGGATTCAAATTGGGGTCCCCATGACCCCCTCTCTCTTTGGGTTCAACTAATTTGCTGGAGCGGCGCACAAAACTCAGGGAAACATGTTTGCAGATTTATTATAACAGATAGTACAAAGGATACTGATGAAGAGATGGGTAGCTCGAGGTATGGGGGAAGGGTCGTGGAGCTTCTATGCCCTCCCTGGGCTCCCCACCCTCCAGGAGCCTCCTGGTGTTCTGCTGTCTGGGAGCTCTCCAAACCCAGTCCCCTTGGGTTTTTATGGAGGTTTCATGACATGGGCATGATGGACAACCTGTAGAAATATGATTGGGCAAAAAGCGCATGATCTAAAACCCAGCGAGGCCTGTCTGTTCAGATTCTTCCTGGCCTCTCTGTGCAGCATTCCTTCCTCCAGTGTGTGGGGCAGGACCCCGTCTGGAATGAGGATCTTTTGACCCACAATCACATTAGAGTCCTGCCTTGGGCAGGTGAAAGGAGGACAGGAGAAGGTCAGAGAGATTCTGTCTCCTCAGGCCTGCTTCTGAGGCCTAAAGTGCCCCAACATTGTAACAAGGACTATGGGAGTTACAAAGCTCCATAGGAACTGTGGATGAAAACCAATATGTATATCATAACACCACATATGATGTTATGTACTCATTTGTGTGAGGATTCTTTCTCTCAGCTTAATGTTCCTGAAACTCATCCCTGTAGTTTGTTCCTTTTTATTGCTGAGAAGTATTCCATTATTAATGTATCACAGTTTATCCATTTTTCCTTAAGTGAACACCTGAGTGTTTTTAGTTCATGACTATAAGCTGGAATAATGTATCTATGAATATTCATGTGCAATTTTGTAATGCTTTTATTTCTCTTGGGTCCATACCTAGGAGGAATTGCTGACTCATACAGTAGTTTATACTTAATATTTTTTTATTTTTTATTGTTTATACACGTCAGAGAGCTGCTTTATGATTATACTTAATTTTATGGAAACTTTTTCCAGAATGGTTGTACCATTTTATACTCTTACCAACAAAGTGAGACCGTTCTGGTTTTTCTACATCTTTGCCAACATTGGTATCAGTCTTTTTGATTTTACCTTTTCTGGTGGTATGTAGTGGTATCTTGTAATTTTAATTTGCACTTCCCTGACGACTAATGATGTTGAACAATTTTTCACGGGCTTATGAACTTCCTTTGTGAAGTGTCTGTCAGATCTTTTGCTATTTTTAAAAATTGGATTATTTGTCTTTTTGTTACTGAATTGTAGGAGTTCTTTATATATTCTGAATACCAGTTCTTTATTAGATATATGCTCTGCAAATACCGCCCAGCCTGTGGCTAACCTATTCAGTTTTTCTGTGGTATTCTTGGAGACAAGTTTTAAATTTTTATTAAGTCTAACATCTATTTTTTTTCCTTTGTGGCCTATATTTTTTTGCATCCTGTAAAAAGAAATTTTGCCTAACCCAAAGATTTTCTCCTGTTTTCTTTGAGAAATTTTATAGTTTTACACTTAGGTTTAGGATCAATTTTGAGTTAATTTTTGTAAATGGCATAAGGTATAGGTTGAGGTTCATTTTTTTGCACATAAGTGTCCAGCTATTCAAAACAACTTGTTGAAAAGACTTGCCTTGTAACTTTGATGAAAATCAGCTGACTGTCTATGTGAGGGTCTATTTCTGGACTCTCTGTTCCATTGATGTATGAATCTATCCTTCAGCAGTACCACTGTCTTTTTTTTCCCCTCATCACATCACACAGAGGTGATACCATACTGTCTTAATTACCATACTTTTTCTTTTTTTTTTTTGAGGCAGTGTCACTCCGTTGCCCTGAGTAGAGTGTCGTGGTGTCAGCCTAGCTCACAGCAACCTCAAACTCCTGGGCTCAAGCTATCCTCCTGCCTTAGCCTCCTGATAGCTGGGACTACAGGTACACACCACAACATCTGGCTAATTTTTATATTTTTGGTAGAGACAGGGTCTCGCTCTTGCTCAGGCTGGTCTCGAACTCCTGAGGTCAAGCAATCCTCTCTCCTTGGCCTCCCAGAGTGCTAGGATTACAGGTGTGAGCTACCACGCTTGGCCAAATTTTTTAAATTTATATTTCAGTAGATTTAGGGGTACAAGTGGTTTTTGGTTACATGGATGAATTGTACAGTGCTAATGCCTGGGTTTTTGGGTAATGTTTTTTTTATATTTTGTTCCAAGTTTATAATGGTTATTTGTAAAGTGTTGGTCTAATAGGATCTAGTCCACCACTACTGGAAACAAAAATCCCATGAACGAATTTTTTTGTTGTTTGTTTTTTGTTTTAATTTAAAGAGGTTTATCCTGAGCCATATTTGAGGACCATGGCCTGGAGTCACGCCCAAGAATCTTTGAGCAAGTGGACTCCATGAATGTTTTTAATTCATATCTTCTCAGCTGGGGGAAGTGGCTCACACCTGTAATCCTAGTACTCTGGGAGGCTGAGGCAGGGGATTGCTTGAGCTCAGGAATTCGGGACTAGCCTGAGCAGCAGTAAGACCCTGTTTCTACCAAAAAAAGAATGAAAAAAAAAAAAAAGAACCCAGCTGGGCATTGCAATTCATGCCTATAGTCCCAGCTACCCGGGAGGCTAAGGCTGCAGGATCACTTTAGAGCCCAGAGTTGGAGGTTGCAGTGAGCTACGATGATGCTACTGCAGTCTACCCAGGGCAACAGAGTGAAACTCTGTCACGACAACAACAATAAAAAAAGGCAACCAAACACCCCTCCTCACAACCTTAAGAAAAAAAAAATTCACGTATTCTCCCCTTTTAAAATGTCATTCTGTTGGTGAGAAATCTCTAGCCTTAGAGAAATGAATGGCCATGACAAGATCATTTAAATGGTCACCACCAACAACTCTGTTTTATCTTGTCCGCCTTCTGGACAGATCTTGGCATCTCTCCAGTGCTGTCTAGCTCAATTATCCCTTTTCTTTTGTTAGGTGGCAAGCTGGAATAATTCTGCCCATTTTGCAGACAGGAAATGGAATCAAGGCTGCAATGTGGCTGGTTCTGCTTGGGTTTCTTGCCTTCCTCTCTGTTCCCCACCAGTCCTCCCAGCTTCCCAGGAAGGCTCTGCTAGTTCTCATCAGCCAGCGCCTGGAACTCACGCTCCTCATGAGGCTGGCAGATTCCCACCAGGTCTTTGGGCCACTCAGAGGCCCCAGGGAAATGGCAGAAACAGCTGCTCTGACCACGCCTTGCTCTCACCTCCCTCCTTCCCCCACAGGATCTTCCCAGCCATGTTTTCCTAGTTTTGTTCTGCCAGATGTTGCCTTTTACCTTATTCTGCTCAGGGGCCACTGAAGGGTTCAGTCTGAAAGAGCCCAAAGGGCTCACAATGGGATGTCTTGTTGACATATTGTTGTTATCAAGCTGGATCATCTTTATGTAGCATCTGGATGGTTAACAAGTGTCCACAGCTCCATGGTTTTTTTGTTTTGTTTCGTTTTATTTTGTTTGAGACAAGGATCTTGCTTTGTCACCCAGCCTGGATTGTAGTGGCATGCTCATAGCTCACTGCAACCTCAAACTCCTGGGCTTAAACGATCCTCCTGCCTCAGCCTCCTGAGTAGCTGGGACTACAGGCGCTCACCACGGTACCCAGTTAATTAAAAAAATTATTTTCCAGAGACGGCAGCTCACTATGTTGCCCAGGCTGGTCTTGAACTCCTGGCCTCAAGTAATCCTCCCGCTCCCAAAGTAGTAGGATTACAAGTGTGAGCCACTGCACCCAGCCTCCATTCTGACTATTTCTAAGTGTATAGTTCAGTGCCATTAAGTACATTCACATTGTTGTATAGCCATTGCCTCCATATATTTCCAGAACTTTTTCATATTGCAAAATTGAATCTCTGTATTCATTCAATAATAACTACTCAATCCACCTCCCTCTCAGCCCCTGGTAACCATCATTCTACTTTCTGCCTCTAGAGAATATAACTATTCCAAGTACCTCGTATAAAAGGAATCATATAGTATTTGTCTTTTTGTGACTAGCTTATTTATTTCACTTAGCATAATGCTGTCAAGGTTCATCCATATTATAGCATATGTCAGAATTTCCTTCTTTTTTTTTTTTTTTTTTTGCGTTGGCTGGGAATCGAACCCAAGTCAACTGCTTGGAAGGCAGCTATGCTCACCACTATACCACCAACGCAGAATTTCCTTCTTTTTTAAGGCTGACTAATATTCTGTGGTATGGATAGACCATATTTTGTTTATTCATTCGTCTATCAATGGACACTTGTGGCTGGGCGCAGTGGTTCATACCTGTAATCCCATCACTTTGAGAGGCCAAGGCAGGAAGATTACTTGAGCTCAGGAGTTTGAGACCACTGTGGGCAACATAGCAAAGCCCTGTCTCTACAAAAAGTAGAAAAAATTAGCTGGGCATGATGGCACATACCTGTAGTCCCAGCTACTGAGGAGGTGGAGGCAGGAGGATCACTTGAGCCCAGGAGTTTGAGGTTGCAGTGAGCTATGATGACACCATGGCACTCTAGCCAGGTCAACAGAGCGAGACTGTGTCTCCAAAAAACAAAAATGGACATTTGGGCTGCTTTCATCTTTTGGCTGTTGTGAATAATGCTGCTATGAACATGGGTGTACCAATCTCTCAGTCCCTGCTTTCAAACCTTTTGGTTTTTACCCAATTCTCATATGAAAATTATAATTTTAATTTTTTGAGGAACTGCTATACTGTTTTGTGTAGTGGCTGCACCATTTAACATTCCCCAGGCTGAGCACAGTGGCTCACACCTGTAATCCTAGCACTCTGGGAGGCCGAGGCGGGAGGATTGCTTGAACTCCGGAGTTCAAGGCCAGCCTAAGCAAGAATGAGACCCTGTCTCTACTAAAAATATAAAAATTAGCCAGGTGTCATGGCATATACCTGTAGTCCCAGCTACTCTGGAGGCTGAGGCAGGAGGATTGCTTGAGCCCAGTAGTTTGATGTTGCAGTGAGCTCCGATGATGCTACTGCGTACTATCCAGGGCAACAGAGCAAAACTCTGTCTTAAGAAAAAAATAAAAACAAAAAAACTCATTCCCACCAACAGTGTACACAGGGTTCTAATTTCTCCACATCCTCACCAATACCTGATTTTTTGAGCATAGCCACTCTAATGGATGTAGGGTGTTGATTTTTTATTTAAGAGATGGGGTTTCACTATGTTGCTCAGGCTGGCCTCGAACTCCTGGCCTCAAGCGATTCTTCCTCTCAACTTCCCAAGTAGCTGGGACTACAGGTACTTGCCACCATGGCAGACTTTAAAGCCAAGCCTTGTGTTTTTTTCTTCTTTTTTTTCTTTCTTCTCATCTCCTGCCCTAAAGCCTTTTTTTTTTAAACACTTAAGGAGAAGCAAATTATTCAGAGTCATCCATGAGTTTTAGATGCTTCCATTCCTACCACTGCTGCTGGCTAATGGGTGGATGTCCCAGAAAGTTTGGAGACAGGGTCTTGCTCTGTCACCCAGGCTGGAGTGCAGTGGTGTGATCACAGCTCACTGCAACCTCCAGTTCCCAGGCTCAGGTGATCCTCCTGCCTCAGCCTCCGCAGTAGCTGGGACTACAGGGGCACACCACCACGCCCGGCTAATTTTTTTATTTTTGTAGAGACTGGGTCTCACTATGTTAACCAGGCTGGTCTCAAACTCCTGGCCTCAAGTGATCCTTCCACCTTGGCCTCCCAAAGTGCTGGGATTATAGGTGCGAGTCACCACTCCTTGCCTTTTTTTGTTTTTTAACAGATTGGTCATCTTCCTTCTTTCATTTTAACATGCACTGAGCCTTTTTAATATCCTTGTGAATCTGGGCATTACTACTGAAGAACACCAGTGCAAAATTACTTTCAATTACAGGCAGCAAAACAGACTTCAGTCACCACCGAAAACTGTAATTTAAAGTTTCCGAATCACCTAGAACCACTCTGGTTAGTGAAGAAAACTCGGGTTCTCATTCCTGCCCTGCCACTTATTAGCTATGTGACCTTGAGCTAGTCAAACCCCTTTTGCCCCTTTGTCTTCATGGGTACAATGAGAACAGAAATAGCTCCTTTGCAGGTTGTATTGAAGATAAGGTACCTGAGAGTATTCAGTGTGTGCCTGGGCCAGAGTCAATGTCAGGAAAACAATAAAACACATGGCAATTTCAAGCATGCAGGACAAAGAACCAGTCTCTGGATTCTTGTTCTCTAGACAGCCTGTCTCCAGTGAGGCCTGTGCTAATCATTGCTAGCCTGGCATATATTTATGTTTAAGCCCTTTGCCTGTCCTTTTGCCCTGTCCTTTCTGTCATATGCCAGATTCCTTAGTGCTGGTCAGGCCCGCGGCCCCTCGTTGTCCTGTGCCTCAGCTCAGATCCCCGAGGGTACCTGGTGCTGTGCAGGGAACCTGCACTGGGATCCGGATGCCTGGGTTTGGAACCAACCCTGTTGCTATGTTGCTGAGAGCCGGCTGGCCTGTCATCTCACTTCTCTAAGCCTCTGTGAACAGCTTCCCGCTTGCTTTGGCTCTGTTGACTGGCTGAGGCTTCCCAACTCCCGGCTTGGCTCTGGCCTTGGCTGGGTCAGCCTGCCAGTCACCTGTGTCAAGAGGCCCAGGGAAGAACAGACAAAAGCTCACACTGAGGTTTCCTAAGATATTTTCCATAAACAGGGAGGTTGTACCTTCCCCTTAGTCCTGCCCAGACATCTCAATTCTCTAATACCATTCTGCTTTGGGGAAGCATCCAGGGCAACACAGTTGTTGAAGCAGCCGCAGCATGCTGGGCCTCCCTTGCTCACAGGCTCATTTGTCAGGTGTGTATTGAGCATATTCTGTGTGCCCAGCTCTGGGGTGGTCAGTTCATACAGAGGGGCAACAGGCTCATGCTCTAACCTGAAGGAGCTCACAGCCTAGGGGGCAGATGGATGAATAAATGATACACAGTTATAGGGAGCAATAGAAGGACAGCTGACCAAGGGTCCCATGCATGTGTACCTATATATTTGGAGAAGGCTTACTGGAAGAAGTGATGCCTCAACTAAGGTACAAAGAATGAGTAGATGTTAGCTTAGAGAGAAGCACATTTTAAGTAGAGAGGGAGGGCCTGTGTCCCAGTTGTATGACCCACATGGGAAACTGCAAGCAGCTGAGCGTCACAGAGCATGGAGTAGGAGGTGGGCAGTGACACAAAAGCCTGGAGAGGGGCTGGTTGGGATGGGCCTTGACTGCTGTACAAGGGTGTGGTTTTGAGCCTGAGGCCACTGAAGAGTGTTAAGCAGTAAGGTGCATGTGTGTGATTACATTTATAGTCCTGTTTACATGATGTCCATAGTAGATACTTCCCAGCCTGATGTGTACATTATCTTCCATCGACATTGTTGCCTGCAGCGGTGTCTGGTGCCTTTAAGGGGTTATATAAGCTCCCATGGACTTACCGGTGTTTATGCCTTGGTGCTTGTTAAGTGGCAGGTCTGACATCCTAGGAAGGCTCTAGAAAGAGCTCAAAGGCTGTGCAGGACACCCAGGATCTAATCCTCCGTCACTAACCAGCTGAGTGACCTACTTCTCATCCAGTCCTCTTGGGGCCTCGGTTGCCTCTTCTGTGGGACAGCATTCCACCTGCCCTCTCTCCTTCACAGCGTTGACCTCAGGCTCCAATAAGATACCATCTGTGAAAACACTTTGGAAAGTATAGTACAAACACCAGCATGTCCTTCCATATATCTGTGTCTTCTTTAATTTCTTGCATCAGTGTTCTGTAGTTTTCAGCATACAGGTCTTTCACCTCCTTAGTTAAGTGTGTTCCTAAGTATTTTATTCTTTTTGATGCTGTTGTCAATGGGATTGTTTTCTTAATTTTCTTTTTGGATTTTGGATAACTCATTGCTAAATATATAGAAAAACAACCGAGTTTTTGTATGTTGATTGTGTATCCTGCAGCTTTACTGAATTTGTT
>CM052446.1:17691721-17738358 GCA_028533085.1 Varecia variegata | reverse complement strand
TACTCCATGGTATACATATACCACATTTTACTAATCCACTCATGTATTGATGCGCATTTGGGTTGTTTCCACATCTTTGCAATTGTGAATTGTGCTGCTATAAACATTTGGGTGCAGGTGTCTTTTTTATAGAATGACTTATGTTCTCTTGGGTAGATGCCCAATAATGGGATTGCTGGATCGAATGGAAGGTCTACTTGAATTTGTTTAAGGTATCTCCATATTGCTTTCCACAGGGGTTGCACTAGTTTGCAGTGCCACCAGCAGTGTATGAGTGTTCCTGTCTCTCCGCATCCACGCCAACATGTATTGTTTTGGGACTTTTTGATAAAGGCCATTCTCACTGGAGTTAAGTGATATCTCATTGTGGTTTTGATTTGCATTGGAATTCTAAATTTTAAAAAGTTTTCCAAATGGATCTCTGTTGCTGTTAGCGTCCTGATCATGACCCAGTGAAAGGCCTAGAGAGAGGATCAGCCCTCTCTGGTGACAGCTGCACTGAATAATCAGACTGCCTTCCTGAGGTGTGTGTACCAGGAGAAAGGTGAGGGAATTGAGTCATGCTAGCCACTAGCTGATTGTTGATGACCTCTGCCAGAACCCGAAAAGGCACAACTTGCCAGACTGCACAAGTCAGAAAGGCCAAGCACAAAAAGCCAATAGCAATGAGATCTCCCTGAGAGGAGGTCCAAAGTCCCACCTGACTCAGTCTACCCAGAGTGGGCAGAGGGACCATGCTTCTTGCCATTTGATCTTCTCTGCCTTGCAGCTTTGGATAGAAACTCCACCAGGGAAGAGTCAGGCTCTGTCAGCAGTGGCCTCATCAGAGAACAGCCTTTTCCATGGGCATGTCTGTGCGATCCAGACAGGTCCCCAGCATCCACGATTCCTTCCACAGCTCATGGCCCCACAAAGGGGTGTCTTTCAACAGTCTCAGAGTCTGAGTCCTGTGCACTGAGCAGGGCGACCACACACCTGTTTTCAGTTTAGGATTCCTGAAAACTACAACAGGCATGGATGAGCCAGGCCCAGGCAATCGGGGGAAACCTGGGAATCTAGGATTGCCCTGATCCCTTGGCTTTTCCTTGCTTCGGGCAGCAGATGGAGATAGCTGCCCCTTTCTCATGCAAAGCTGAGAGGCTGCCTGGCTAGCTAGGCCTTTCTAGTGAGGATTTTTAAAGAAGTTCTTTTCACTCCTGTCAGTCACAGAGACCTAGTTGACCCGCCTCGAAAATGGGCACATCTCATTTCCACCAGAGCTCATTAGCAAGCTTAAGGGCTCCTTTTCAAAAAGACATGTTTCTGGTAACCACTACAAAAACTCCCAAAAGTGTACCTCAATCTGGAAACCGCTCCCTTGCTATGCTCTTTTGGCATAGTGCCTTTTTTAGGCAAACAGAAGGGCAAAAATCTGCACAGGGACTTGTTCTGTCTCCCACACCTTGCGTCTGATAAGATTTTAGGCTTCCATTAGTAGTAAGAAGCCAGAGGTTTTCTGATTACCTCCAGAACCCCAGGGGTAAGAGGCATTCATCGCACCCACAGGTGGCAACAGCAAAGACATTGATTCACTCTTTGCAGCTTCCCTGATGGGACAGTCCCTCGTTAGCACTTATGACAAGCATATAACATCTAAATCAGTTTCTGCCATACATTTAGACACAGTAGCACAGAAAACAATACAAAGCCATTTTAAAACTCCTCTTTTTTCCCCACAGCAAAGTAAACCCCCGCATTTACAGAGATAAAACCACAGCTGCAGGCAGAAGCTGTTTCCTCCCTCCTGGAGGAAATGCAAAAAGGGAGGCGAAATGTAGGCAACAGGGTGGCATTTTAGAGCTCTCCTTCACCCCGTATGGCCCATGTGAGAGAAGGCTCCAGGACTCCTTCTGCCCCTCATGGAGGTTTCACTCCACATTCCTCAGCATCTCCATCTCCCCAGGTTCCGTGTCCCCTCTCCATGTGGGCACATGGTTGCTAGCATCCAGCAGAACCGTCAGCATTCGAATTTCTCCCCTCCACTCCCATTTCCCCTGTGTGAGGGGACTAGTGCAGTGCCTCCTGGGACAGGAAGACGGGCTGCAGCAGCAATGGAACTAAGGACAGTGGGGAGCAGAGAAAGTAAGCCAGACACATTCCGTGTGTGGACTATCCTGGTTCTGCAGTCCTCCTAGAGCTGCCCTGGCTGTGGAAGCTAATGAACCTACTCTCCTCTCCCCTGTAGGACAGAGCAACGGACACTTTTTGTCCCACCTAAAGGCCACCTCCAAGAATTCCTGGGCCCCTTCCCCTACCACCTGCAGGGGAGAGCAAAATGAACAGTACCATTTGGGCTGCATTTTCCAAGCCTGTATCCTAATCCCTGGCTAACAAACTTCCCAGTCCTTTCGGTAGGTCTGTGCTGCTTTCCCATGGATATTGCTTAAATCCTGCCAGCCAGCCACAGGGCTCTCATTTGTAAACCGTGTGACAAATAGGACCCCATCATCCTTGCTGCCATAACTGTTGAGCTTTTAATATTCACCTTTATTAATTTTATTCTGAATGCACACAGGAGGTGTTCTGGGTCAGAGACAGATTAGTTACTTACATACTAAGATAACATAATATCGTGTGAATGATTGCAACTGTGTGGGCACCCCCTGCTCCAGTGCTTACCCCAAGGTGGCATGATGAAAGCCAGATGGAAAAATCTCTGGCTTGAGTGGGCAGATATGCCACAGGTGAGGGACAGAGAAAAATAGATTTTCTTTGTTTATATTCAGGAGAAAAAGGCAACTGCTTCCTTCTCCTCCTCTAAAAGGAGGGAGGAAAAATTTTTGCTGCTTGGAGACAGAATGGAAAAGAACTTAGGTTTTCCCTTTAACCTTTTGGAATATAAATACATTTTCCAGGAACCAGATTGGCTCTGGTGGCTCCAGTTTTTATGACCTAGACATGTCTCCAAGGTCCTGGGCCTCATTTTCCCTTGAAATATAAACACACCTTCAGAGTTAGGTAAATCTCTCTAGAGTCTCTCGTTATACAGTTATAAAATAACTTAGCTGAGCATCTCAAGTTTTCAGTGACACGTCAAAAACACCCCAATCCTTCAAAGACAAAGATTCTGCTTCTCTTGCTAACAATTGCCCCATTAGGCCACGGCAGAAGCAGGACAGGTACATGGGTCATGACCCAGCAGTCTCTGTGGCTCTAGGCTCACAGGAATTGGCTTTGCCCCCTGAAATTGGAGCTGAGGCACCATGCACTGGGCAGCCAGGAAAAAGCCTGAGGTGGAGGTAGGAAGGGGAGGAGGTGGCCAGGGCATGAGGGTTGGTGAAGTGAGCTGGAGTTGAGAAGACCTTCAGAAGTGGGAGTGCTGTCTGTAGGCACTTGGAAGAGGGGATATTTCATGAGTAAATGGAGAATGTCAGTCTTAGGTGCCTAAAAAGGAGGAAGAGGGGGCTAGGAAAGCAATAAGCCAGGAAGCAAGCATATTTAAAAGAGATATTAGGGCTCCTTTTTTGGCTGAAACCCAAGAGAGAGGAAAACAGTACGAGTGCTTGTCTGGAGTGGGTTGGGGAGCCATGTCAGTGTGCAAGGCCAAGGTGGAGGTCAGATGACCTCTGCACATGGACCTAGCAGGCTCTGCCCAGACACACTGAGCAAACCTTCAGGATGGCCGGGTCAAAGGTGCAGTGATGGATGGCGTAGTGTGAAGTAGGTTGCTCCTAGAAGCAGCAATCAGGTTGCCCCTCCAATGCAGAGATGCAGAGATGAGAGCCGCTGACCTATACAGCCTCTCTTAAGATTTCTCAGGGGTTGTGACCTTTATATTTGCTTTGTAAGGCAGAGAGCTTGTGAAAATATGCTGAAGTCCTGCTGAGATGCAATCACACATCTGCCCAGATGTTATATGAAGCCTTCTATGCTGAAGAAAAGGGAATTCACAGTCTTAAAGTTGAACAGTTTGTGTCTTAAAATTTTCTAACAGGCTGGAAATGCTTTTTAGTAAAACTACATTTATGTGAATTGTATCCTGAAGTGGCTTTTATCTTTTAAAGTTAATATTTCAGAGGCCAAAAGAGTCTGTAATCAACTTGAAAGCAGTGGGAGCACAGCAGACAGTCTGGAGACTGAAAGAGACCATTGATGCAGAAACTCAGTGATGCTTTCCAGATTGGGGCGCTAGCAGTTCAGAGGCTGGGAGAGAGGGCGTCCGACAGGGCAGGGCAGCCCTGCTGAGGGGGCACGAGAAAGTACCTGTGGACATGCAAAGGCCTCCCTGGACTCTGGGGCAGCTCCTGCTCATTATTCTGGGTCACCCAATCCCCACCTCCATCAGCAGGAGAGGCACGGGCATGTGTATATGTGTATGGTCTGGGGTAGAAGATGGCATAATGGGCGTTTATCTTGTGACGCAAAGCGGAGCCGTCTCCCAGCTCCTGTCACCACACAGCCCCAGTCCTCTTGGAGCAGGAGGCCTCTGCTGGGCTTAATCCACCTCCAGGATGACCCAGCCACAGAGACCTGGGGCTTGGGTGGGTTCAGGCTCTTTTGAGACGGAAGGCAACTTTCTTCAACAAATGGCAGGGCTTACCCACTTCTGAAATAGAAATGAGGTTAGTCAGTATTTGCCTCTTTAAGTCCTGAGTTAATCCAGCACTGATGCTAAGGTGATGCAGGCTTATTGTCTTCATTTCACCAGACTTCATTTCAGGAGCCACTGAAAGGCATCCTGTTTTCAGGGCTGTAACTGTAGACACCCATGTTGAGAGTGCACTGTTCTGTGGACAGCTGTGACGGTTCTTATCTTCCCCTCTGTGATTTCTACATGCAGTAAGGAAATCCTTCTTCATCCAAGAGAGTGCCTATCGTTACCTTTTCGGTACAGATTTCCCCAAGCAGGTAAAAACTAGCAGGACTAGATGAAGCTTCTGTGCCTCGTGCCCAAGCTTCTGCATTCCTAGACCTGATACGGTACAGGTAAAGCAGCAGGAGCCCTGATACCGCTTCTGCACATACCCATCAGCGTGGCATTCTAGCTTCTGGCAATTAAAGTGTTGAAAAAAAGCATCTACTGGTTGCCAGATCTAAAATCTTTAATCAAGCCCTTGGCAAGACAAACATTTGCTCAAAGTCGAAAAAAATGAGGCAGTAAATGTCAGATGTCTTTGACTAGGTATTTTGGTTAGAGATGTGTTTTGTTGCAGCCCTCTAAAAATGCCTTGCACAAATGAGGGGTAGTTTGTCTCACATAGCAGGAAGTTTGGAAGTAGGTCACCTGGAGCAAGCACAGCACAGCAAGGCTGTCAGAGATCTGGGCTTGCACTTTCTTTCTGCTGTGCCTGCCTTAGAGGGTGGCCTTTTGACATTGTGCCCACCACCTCATGGTCACAAGATGGCTGCATCCTCTTCAAGATCTAAGCAGGAAGAAAGAATCAAGGAAGAAAGGATAAAAGATGAAGGAAGAGCCTCTTAACAAAAAGTCTCTTTGACCACAATTATGTCACATGTCTGCTAGTTTTAAGTGAGGCTGGGAAATTGACTATTAAACTTTCTTGCTTCCACACTAGAGGAAGGCAAGGGAAAAGGAGATCGGGAACATGTATTGAATGTGCCAATTTATGTTATCTGCCACAAGGGGTCACAATAAAATGTCACTGGATAGGATGGACTATGAAGGTATGCCTCTCAGAAGCAAAGAAGGGCTAGCAGTAGGCTTTGCCAGCATATAAATTGTTTCCTTCCAGGTGGGCAGAAGGTCATGGTCAGGACTGGTGTCTGGTCAAATAGGCTATGGGAGTTGGGAGAGGAAAAGTCAAGATTGTGTTATGGTTTAGAACGTGAGAAAATGACCACTTAAAAGTTGAATTGAGCCAAATTAGGAGTCTTTATTAGCTGGCCAGCGACTACCCTCTGCACCGCCAAAGATGGCGGCACAGAGGGCACCGCTCAACCAGAAAAGAGGAAAGGTTTTTATAGTATTCTATATTGGGGTCTTACATGACTCTGAGTACACAAGGTGGAATCAGTTTTGCGATAAATTCCATTATCAGGGGGCCTGGGACCAGCCCTAGATCACCTGTTTTGATTATAATTTATACGCAAGCAAGTTCACAGAAGCAGATAGCATCAGTTAAGTCAAGGAACATTTCTCAAGCATAATAAAATTTAACTATATACACTTAGTGATTTTAAACAATTAATTACAAGTTAGTCACTATTTTTCCTGTTTTCCATGTATACTTTCCCAGCTCATAGGTCACAGGCTCATGAATCACACAGCAGCAGTGAGCCTGTACACAAGATGGCTCCACTGTGGCTCACAGAGCTATAGTGATTACTGCGCCTCATCACAGATTGGCCAAGAAATCCATCCACCGGCCCAACCAGGGCCCTACAGGAAAAATTTGGAGTACCAATAATGACATGGAACAAAGGATAATCAAGTTCATATACCTAATTTGGGAAGAAAAGTTAAAGACTGCTCATATCGGTGGAAAGACTAACGTGTCCAATCTTATTCCAGCTATTTTCAGATGTCTTCCCACAATAACATTTGAGCCAGGTGCTGTTATTCATCTTAAACAGTTGAGGTCACTAATTAATACGCAAAGAGTGCACACAGTTAAGTGGAAGTGGAGAATTTGAGCCCAGGTCTGCCTGACCAATTCCAGGGCTCCCTTTATTATCCTGTGTTGTCTTAGTACACAGAGCCCCACAGGGATAAATCTGGCTCTTCTTCCTCATGATGGTCCTGCCCAGATGTCCACAGACTTGTAAGAACAGTATTCAAGCAGGGGACCCAGGAATACTGAGTCCCAGTCCTCCCAGTTATAACCCTCAGATTGGGTTATGTTGCCTCCAACCTTTGCTCCTTCCACTAGAATTGAAGCCCTTGAGGGCCAGGACTGTGTCCTGTTCGCTATTGTAACCTTGGTAACTGGCATATAGTAGACACTCAATAAATATTTGCTGGATAAAGAATGATTGAGGGACTGTGCCATTAAAATGTCAGTGTACTATGAGTGCCTAATGACAAACCTTGGTGGCCGCTCATGAAATATTTCTTAAGTGGGACATGTGAAGAACGAGAATATATTTCCAGCCAGTGGGCTCAGAGAATATTCATGATAGAGTCACTCAGCATTTGAGTCAGTCTTAAATGACAGGGAGGATTTTGAAACATTGAGGTACGGGGACGAATGCTGTAGGTAAAGGCCATAAGGACAAGGTCACAGATGTGGGAAGGTCCAGACTATCCAGGGAGAGGCCAGTTTGAATGGAGGAAAGTCACGCTGAGGAGTTTGTTGTCAAATATGATCAGAAAACATTGGGTTAAATAAGCTAGGTTGTTGCTCCTTACAGACATTTCCAGAGCCTTTAACAATACTACTGTGACTCCAAGTAGCATTTCTCAAACATTTGGCCTTGGGGACCCTTTTTCTTGCAGAGCATTTCATGGAATTAATGTTGCACAGAACACATTTTTGGGACTGCTAGCTCAGTCGCACACACAGAGGCAAGGGAATTGAGACCCAGAGAAGAGTGGTGGCTTACTCAGGGCCACGTAGCAGAATCTGGATTGGAGCCCTGGTACCTTGTTCATATGGCTTGACTCCCAGTGTGGGGCGCATTTGTGATGTGAGGACTATGTGAATAGAAAGGACAGCTTTGAAAAACATCGTAAGGAACATTTATTTACATTATTACATTATTCAAATAACAACTTTGGTGCTGGATTTTTTCCCCCCAGCTTTGTACAATGGCATTTTATATTCACCACTTGACTGACAGAGATGAGCTGCCAGTCACTGTCATTTGTTTGTGTGGCCTCCAGAATCTTGGGAAGAAAAGTCACCTCTAATCTCCCCAGGTTTTCCTGGAGGGCAAAGAAAGGATGTTCTCCTGCTGTAACCATTTTTATAAGCTGTACCTCTCTCCTTAGTTATTCCTTGCCCCCAACCCTTATAGCTGGTGTGGTAAGTGGGATGGTCCCCCAAAGATGCCCACATCCTAAGGGACTTTGCAGATGTAATTAGGTTATGGACATTAAGTTAGGGAGATTATTCTGGATTCTCTGGGTGGGCCCATTCTAGTCACAGGAGCTCTTAAAAGCAGAGAATTTTCTGTGGCTAGAAGCAGAAGTTACGCAACAGAAGGGCAAGTCAAAGAGAATCAAAGTGTGAGAGGCATTCAGTGCTGTTTTTGAGGAAAAAGGGGGCAACCTGATGACAAATGCAGGTGGCTTTAAGGTGCTGAGAGAGGCTCCCATCTGACAGCCTTCACAGGAATGGGAACCTCAGTCCTCAGTCCTACAACCATAAGGAACTGAATTCTGCCAAGAACCAGAATGAGTGTGAAAACAGATTCTCCCCCTCCAGTCTCCAGAAAAGAGCTCGGGCTGACCACCAGTCTGATTATGGCTCTGAGACCGGAGCAGAGGAACCAGTCAAGCTGCCCAGACTTCTGACCTATAGACTGTGAGATAATAAATTTGTGTTGTTTGAAGCCACCGAATTTGCAATAATTGATTTCGACAGCCATTGAAAACCAACACACTCGGATAGAGTCAGTAACATATCCAGAGTGGAAGTCTTCCTTCTCCTTTTTTTTTTTTTTTTCAGAGTGGAAGTCTTGAAGGGAAAAGTGTTTAGGGAAAGGTACCTCATGGCCTGAAGGGCTTTGGGCTGGATGTGAATCATTTTAATGTTTTTTGAAAACCAGCTGGTTTGAGTCACCTCAGTCTTCCCTGTTTCTATGTGTTGTCTGACAACCGAATCATGGGGTCTGTTATAGTTGGTATAGGGCCTCTGTGACTCAACTGATAGTGTGGATATTAGTGGATATATCACTTGGAAAGACGGAGGCTGCTAATTCACAAAATCCTGACAGGTTGAAGTGTGATTATTAAAGAAGATACTACTAAAGGCTCCTACTGTTGAATAGCCCAGGCTTCTAAGGGAAGCCTTTAGCTTTTCAGCAGAGGGCATGTCCCAGAAGGGAGACATTTGTCTAGGAGTCCAAAATAAACATCACGGTGCTTGAGAAAGAATTTCAGCTTCCATGGCAGATAACCCAATTACCCTTAGATCTACAGCCAGCTTCTGAGTCTTGGTACTCTTTTGTTTCTAAATGTGGAGGAAAGTGTTTGCATTCTTTTACTTTACCTAAATAAAAGGGAGACATGGAAAGGGGCTTGGGTTTGCTGGCCTGAAACTTTTCTTCTTTTTGTTTCCATTTCGTTTGATTTTCTGAACCTATTTGATGTTGTAGCACAATAGACCTAATTATTTAAAGCCTTCGAAGCTTTTGCACAGCATCTTATCTCTGATGAGGAGCATGTTGTTACAAAATGCTTTCATTTTTAAAAGTGCAGGATTAATTTTAATGTTAAAAAAATTTGGTGGAAATTCTGTACTGGATAAAAGAACGGTTTAAAAATCAAGGAAGCTTCTTGGATTACTTTGAACAAAACATCCTTTTTTATTAAACTTGAGTGTATCTGCAGGCTGTTTTATTCATGCTCTATTGTCATCTCTAATGCACATAGAAGATACCTTTCCCACAGTGTGATTCAATACAGGCGCCCAAAAAGATGGTCTCAGATTTCATGTGTCCGGGTAATTAGGTGAGTTAGAGCAGCTCAGTTAAACCACTTGAAGGTCAATAATGCATGAATTTCTGGCAGACTGCCTAGCACAGAGTCCATAAACACATTTGTATAGAGACTGTTTTTATAGTAAGGTTTGTGTTTTAAATATGAAATAAGTAATATTAGGATTAGTTTTGCCTAGAATTTAATTCTATGACAATTCATGTTTTAGTATGACACAAAAAAGTGTGGATGTGCATGCTTTCCAAATTTCCAAAGAAATCTTTCCTCTGTTTTGCATATTTGTTAGCACAGTCTCTTATGGACCTTAAATAAAATCAGATTCAAGCGTCTCAAATCAAAACGTCAGAATTTAAATTCCAGATCCCTCTTGGAGTTTGTTTAGGTGCCTTAAAAGATGTAAGATAAATGTAAAATAAGCATGGTAGTTAATTTTTTTCCCTTAAAGGTACAGTTTTTATGTAAAACTTTAATTTTGTCCCTAAAATTTTACTCAAGCATTCAGATATCAGAGTAAATAGACTCAGTTTTGATGAAGATGCTTTTACTTCCAAGGTGTTCTCAGTGGACAGAGCAAACACAGGATTGAGCCAGGCAGATTATAGTGATTTTGGGTCTACCTTTTTTTACTTGATGACCTGAGATCACAAGCTTTCTATGTGTCTGGCAGTGTTTCCTCTAAAATGCTTAAGATGCCAAACCTCACGTTAAACTGATTTTTAATCACCTGCAAGACATGGCGTGAATATGCTGTTTGAACCCTGGCATTGCTGCCCCGCGTCAGACCTTTTCTCGGAGTGTTGGGCCTCGTCACGGTCACGCTCCCATTGGCTTGTGGCTCTTTGCACCCACCACCCCTGGGAAAATGACTTCACAAGTATGCTGATGCCCACTTTCCCACTTTAGAAGAGTGCCAAGTTTAGGCTGATTTTAATTTTACTAAAGCTGCCCATTGATAATCTGTGACTGGCAGATTTTAGGAGTCTATGGTCCTGGTTGATGATTTCTCCAGTGCCACAGTTCTTGGGGAGGGCTTGCTTGGTCCCTCCAGCTGCCCTGCCGGGTCTGGTGAAAGGCAATCTCGCTGTGTCCACATTTGTCATAGGCATTCCTCTTGATATCTTACATTGGGGTATGAGTATTCACACTTCCTGCATTGGCCAGGAAATATCTCTTTGGGCCACTTTCTTTACTCATAGAAAACAGCCGGGATAGGGTATTCTAGAGACCTTCCACATGAGGCTTGTGGAGAGGGCCTCTGTGTTCTTGCATAAAGAAACCACCTGTTTTCCTCAGAACTTTGATGAGGTCTTGGATTGAATAGGGCTATTGTTGCGCTATTGTCACCAACTCCAAGAGCAAGTCACACTTTCCCAAAGGTCTGATCCTACTGGCCAGGGGCTTTCTAGGGCACTGTCATTAGGCACCAGGGGAGAGTGGGGGAAAGGGACTGATTGCCTGGGGTTATATGGATCTATGTCCATCCTGCAGGAAGCTGATTCTGGGATTGTCAGCCAGGAACGCCTGCCCTGAACTTTATTGGATGTCATCAGCTTTTGACAGTGAAGAGCTCAGTAGTTTCCTTTGGCTGATTGGGCATCCACATGCTACATACATTGAATTTGCCTTGCACTGTTCTTTTTTTTTTTTGGCTTCAAAAAGTGGACTTTTAAAAGAATAATTGCTTTTGGCCCAGTGTGGTGGGCCTATAATCCTAACACTCTGGGAGGTGGAGGCTGAGGCGGGAGGATTGCTTGAGCTCTACTAAAAATACAAAAAATTAGCTGTGTGTGGTAATGTGCACCTGGAGTCCCAGCTACTAAGGAAGCTGAGGCAGGAGGATCACTTGAGCCCAGGTGTTTGAGGTTGCAGTGAGCTATGATGATGCCACTGTACTCTAGAAGGGATGACAAAGTGAGACTCTGTCTCAAAAAAAAATTGCTTTTAAACTCATCCTTTGCTTTCATCATGACTTGGAAATTAAAAAAAAAATCATACACAAATTAAATCCTTTTGAGTAGACCATGGAGTCAATAAATTAAGAACAAAAACCCTTTGCGGAAAATGTAGCAGGCACAAAGGGCCTCATCTATATGGTTCTACTTTGTTGGTATTTTTTGTGAAACTAGTCTTGCAGCTTAAGCACTTTTTCCATTTCTGAGGCACACAAGAGTACAAGACTGTGTAAACAGAGGGAACATTGTTGTCAACTGTTTACTCTCTGGCTCCCAGTCTCTCCTTAGCCTTCTAATTCCTGCCCCAGATCAACGGTCAAAGGTCCATGGCAGGCCTACACTTAAGGATACTCACTCTTCAATTTACTCCATAGTGATTGAAGACAAAGCCACAGAGCTGGCCTTCTCTTATTGTGAAATCTGGTTACATCTATAATACCTATAAGTGGAAACTTCTGCATAGAAAGTTAATTTTTGGTGGAAAACTCTCCAAGAGTTACATATTCCAAAACCAAAGGAGTGAAAAAGTAACTGAAACAGACTATGGCTGTAGCTTGAAAATGATTTCCACATCTGTCGTTAGTGTTCTCCTGGCAGGGTTCACTCTGCTTTCCTGCACAAAGAAAAGTCCTGATGATTTATGCACCTGAAGGACGTATCTTAGCAACGGCTCTGAAGGAAATGTACCCTGAAACTAATTTTCTGTAGGCTTTGCCTAGAGGGAGCGCCACCACAGAGGTTAAAAGCGATTTAAGGTATCCTCTAATGTGCTGTTTACATATAGTTGCATTAATTTTAAGAAGGGAAAAAAAGGCAATTAGTCTTCCTAGTTGGTAGTACATTTGTTTACTCTTTTAAAATACCCATCCCAACACCATGGTAGGAATTAGGAATAAATTTTCTAAGAGTATTTTTAGATTTGGCAAGCAGTGTTAGGGTTCTTTTAAAAAAGTTGTTTGGGGTTTTAAAACAGTAAGAAAAAAGTTCTGAGAAGTTAATTAAAAGTAACACTTTCTGAAAGATCTGTTTTTTCACTTTTATTTTGAAATAATTACAGATTCATAGGAGGTTGCAAACAAATGTATAGGAAGCCCCAGGCACCTCTCCCCCAGCCCCATGAAAAATCAATTTTGACTATTGGTTTTCCTATGAAAAGAGGAAACATACTTAAGGATTGACTAGAAAATGGGTTGCTTCACTTCTAGCCCAAAGGCACAGTGGGAGCACGGGACAGACTTAGGCAGCCATGGCAGGTGGGTGCAGCAGGGACACCAGACAGCAGCACACTGACTTGTCCAACCACTCAGCTCTTCCTTTTCACTCCGTCCTTCCCCACCCCGTCTTGAAGTTCAGAGTGCCTGGGTTTAGGGAAAAGGTGAGGTGAGGCTTGAATGGGTACTGTGCGGTTGAGCAAAGTCTTTTTAGGTTTTGCCTGCACTTCTTGCCTTTGTCTTTCAAGGAGGGGTGACCTTTTTCTTCCCCTTTTTAAAAATTAAGGGCCTCTAGTCCAATGCAGTGGGGACGGGTAATCAATTCAAGATCACATACAAGAGAAAAACCTTTTTTTTTGGAGGTGAGGAAGAGTGATATAAAAGTTTAATTAAAGTCACTTATTTTAATGAAGCACATAAAGTTATATTAAGGAAGCATAAAAATATTTAAAATTGTACTTTAGTTTCACATTTTGCCTGGTTGAGGAGGGAGATGAAAGAGTGTTAGAGCAAGTGTTACAGCGAGTGGTCCCGAGGACAAACCGAGCGGCACACGGAGAGTCGGAGAATCAAGGTTTATTCGCCAGCGGGCTCAGAGGGGTCTCACCACCAAATTCTGAGCCCCATCTACCCAATTTTTCCCATTTTTATTAAGTTGAGGTGATCCAAGGGGAGGGGTCTCAGGTGACTAATGCCCGCCAGGCAATAGGTTTAGTGTCTGCACCAGGTAATAGGTTTAGTGTCTGCACCAGGTAATAGGTTTAGTGTTATGCTGATGTGCCAGATGTTAGGTTAGTGATATGCTAATGTGCCAGGTGTTAGGTTAGTAATATGCTAATGTGGGTCTTCCGTGAGGGGTGGGGGTCTCAGGTGGCTGCTGTGCTAGGTAATAGATGGGGGTTTTCCTTATCAAGAGAAGAAAATAAATCTCAGATGTGGAAAGAAAAAGGAAAGGCCAAGAGTGAGTGAGGATAGGGAGAAAGTCTTGTTATCCTTAGCTCAGAAGTTGAGTTTCAAGGAAGATTTTGTTTTAGGTAAATTAATGTCCCACTTGGACAGGGAGTTTCAGGGCATTATCTGTCGCCACCCTTTGAAATGATAATTGATTAGCCATTCATCCTGGCTTCTCAGAATACTATAGGCCTCTTAGCATCACCCAGCTGGACAGCCACAACCACAGCAAGAGGAGATCCTGCAGAAGCAGACAGCAATTCTACCCTGTGATGTGACCTTCCAATGCCAGATAGAGAAGCCTAAGTGAACAAGGGAACAGAACAACGGGATGCATAAGTAGCAAACTGTTTATGGATTTCCTTATGGAAGTCCTTTATTTTCAGGCAGATATAAAAAGAATACAGTATTGGCCATCTACCAGCTTTGGCTTCAACCCTTCATGAAACCTCACCAATCCGTCACCTTCTTTCCTCCCTCAACAACCAGTGTAATGTACTGGTTTGTCCACTGTCACTGGGAGTTAAGTGCAGGGGATAGTCAAGTTTTCTGAATCCTTTAGCCTCCTTCTGGCTACACTTGACTCCCCATCCAGCCTCAAGACCATGTTTATTTGTCGAATGGTCAGCTACTTTAACATTGTTATCATTAACACCCTAACCCTCTACCACCCCAAAGAGTAGTACTCAGACCTGCAGTATGAACATCCCCTGGGAGGTTGTTAGAAATGCAGAATCGTGGGCTCTGCCCCAGACCTTCCGAATCAGAATCTGCACCTTAGCAAGATGCCCAGGTGATTCTCATATGCACATTGAAGTGTTAGAAGCATGTGTTGGCCTCCCTGATGCTCACCTTTTTCCCTTCCAAACTGCCACCTGTTTGCCAGAAATAGTGCTTAAATCACCTTGAGACTCAAGGTTCCCTCACAATCTTCTTATTCATTTTTTATTTCCTAGTACTTCAAGAATAGCTCCTTAAGCTGGGCTTGGTGACAAGCACCTGTAGTGCCAGCTACTCAGGAGGCTGGGGCAGGAGGATCTGGAGGATCACTTGAGCCCAGGAGACCTAGCCAGACCTCATCTCTAAAACAACAACAACAACAACAAAACACTTTCCACCCTCCATCCCCCATTCCTCCCATTCCCATCCTTTCCTGTCTAACTTACAGAGACCAAATGACCTTGCTGTACTAACATTTTTTTCCTTCTCTGCCTCAATATATTTTTGATCTTCTGCCACCCTCTATTCTTTTTTCAAGTCTCAGATGAAGTAACATCTTCCTTATTTCTGAGCTAGCCCCTCTACCTGTGCCGTTGGTACACATTCCTTTTCCTGTTCTCTGGGATCTTGCTGTCTTACTGATCTTCTTGCTCCCAGGATCATTTCCATCATCTCCACTAAGCCCTTCCTTTGCATCCAAAGGAACAGAGATCTTATTTTAAGAAAATCTCAACATACTCACACAGTTGTATTCATTTGATCCTACCCCTCTTTCCGGTTTGTGATCTGTTTCTCCACTTCCACAATCAGATTTCTCATACAAATGGTCTGGGACAGTGGTTTCAAACTGGGATGATTTTGCCCTCCAGGGGACATTTGGCAATGTCTGGAGACATTTTTGGTTACTGTAACTGTGGGGAATGCTACTGGCATCTAGTGGATAGAGGCCAGGATGCTATTAAACATTCCATAATGCACAGGACAGTCTCCCACAACAAAATTATCTGGCTAGGTGACTAACCATCTCAGTTTGCCTGTGACTTTCCCAGTTATAGGGTTATGGCGCTGAAAGTCCTGTGTCCCAGGAAACACCTCAATCCTGGGCTTACTGGGATCATTGGTTACTCTTATATATTTGACCCCAAATGTCAAAAGTGTCAAAGTTGAAAAACCCTGCTCTAGAAGGAAGACCCATTAACTTCACTTTTTTCTTACCAACTCCCTTGCCTTGAATCTGACCTTTAATTTCTGTCTTCTTGTTACTAAAACAGTTTTCTTGAAAGTCACCAACAGCCACCTTACAATCAAAAAATACAATGGCTTTTCTCCTTCCTCAACCCTTTTGATCTCTTTCAAGCATTTGACACTGTTGGCTTGCTATTCCTTTTGAAGCCCATTTTTCTTATACTTTTGGTATGTGTCTTTGTCTCTTTTGTGCATTCCTGTTTCCTACTATCTCTTAAGTGTAGACAGTCTCTTAGGTGTTCCTTGGCATCTTTTCTTTACTCTCCTATTAAAGAATTTATTCTACTCCTTAGCTTCAGATCTCATTTCTGTTAGTTGATTCCCAAATCTCTTTCCTGAGTCCTAGTCTTTCATTTCCATTGATTGAGGGGTTCCCATGGATGTCTAGCAGAATGTAAAACTCAAGCTGAGTGATGGCAGGTCAAGAACATTTAATTAGTAACAACTAATGTTGGCTAGGTGAAAAGATAATATGGCCTAGATTACATTTCCAGCCTTATCTTCCACTTTGGTCCTATATAAGCCTTAAACTCTATCCAACCAGGATGACTCTATCCATGCTCTTATGTGCCTTGTGCTTCCCTCCTTCCATGGTTTTGCTCCATGTCTTCTTGCTAATTGGAAAACACTTCTGCCCTTCTTAAAATCTTCCTGATCATCCCAATCAGGAAAAGTGTGGAATGGTGAAAATACCAGATTAGGAGTCAAAAGACCTATTTCTCTCACTTTAACTTACTTTTAGACTTAGGACAATTACTTGAGCTTTCTATAACTTTATATATCTTTAGTAAGGGAATCATAATTCCCTGTCTACCTTTCTCAAGACAGTTAATGTGAAAAAATGCTTAGAAAGATTGTCTGACCTCCTGAACTCTGATAGCACTTTATACTTTCTTATGGAAACTCAGTGTCTCTTGCTTGTGAAATGATGACAGATACTTTAGACTTCTTAAAAGTAGAGACTATAATGTAAACCTTTTTCTGCCATAGTTTCTATCATTATGTTTGTCATGTTAACAGATTCTGAGTAAAGACTGATGAAAGAATAGCAGTTCCGCCTACTATTCAGTCTTTATTCTTGATTCATTAATTCCAAACATTTTATCCTATATCAACTTTATCATGCCCCCGTTTTTTTAAATCTCTGATATAGGTGATGTCTTTCCAGTGCAAATGAATCCAATAGCTCAATCTCAGTTTGTACCTTTGACTGAAGTTCTTTGCTGTGCCATATCAGATATGAATGCGGCTCAGACTGTAGTAACACAGGAATCACTTTTGGAGCATTTGATGAAACATTACGCAGGTAGAGTAATACATTTTTCTCTATTTGCAGTTCATTGCATGTGTTTCTTTTCTATTTATAAATAATCTTGAACACCTAAGTAAATTGGGTGATATCCTTTATATGTAAAATTCACCTGGGTTTTGTTTATTTTTATTTTAAACTATTAAGGGAGTACAAATGTTTTTTGTTACATGGACAGCCTTTATAATGCTTAAGTCAGAGCCTTTATTGTGCCCATCAGCCAAATAGTGTTCATTGCACCTGTTAGGTAGGTTTTTGCCCCTCCCCTCCTCCCCTCTGCCCACTTCTTGACTTCCAATGACCTTCACTTCTCCCTGTGCCCCTGTGTGCCCATAAATTAGTTCCAAATTATTAGAGAGTACATGTGGTGCTTGTTTTTCCATTCCTGGGATACTTCATTTAGGATAATGGTCTCCAGTTCCATCCAAATTGCTGCAAAAGACATTAATTCATTCCTTTTTATGGCTAAGTAATATATATATATACACACACACACACACCACAATTTGTTAATCCACTCATGAATTGACGGGCACTTGGGTTGATTCCACATCTTTGCAATTGTGAATTGTGCTGCAATAAACATTCAAATGCAGGTGTCTTTTGATAAAATGATTTCTTTTCCTTTGGGTAGATACCCAGTAGTGGAATTTCTGGATTGAATAAGGTTCCTTCTATAGAACCTTATATCTATAGAATCTTATATCAGACCCCGCCAGTAAAAGTCCTGCGGCAACAAATTTGATAAGGGTATTTCTTTTGCTTTCCAGATGAACTTTTTCAAAACTAAATGCTAATGGCAATAAATAAATAGATCAGTCTCTTTTTTTTTCTAGTCATGAGTAGTGATCAAATAGATCAGATTCTGTAGAGAGAAGTGCAAAAAACAGAAAGGAAAAGTTCCTCTACCCTCACCTCCCATTAGTTCATTTCCCACTTTCCAGAGGTGACAACTGCTATTTTTTTGTATATATACTTTCATAAATTGTATTTGAATATATATCTCCTTTTTTATAACATAAATTGGATTTTCTATACATTCTTTCTGTACCTTTCCCCTTTTAACTTACAAACATATCTTAGAGGTGGGGCACAGTGGCTCATGCCTGTAATTCTAGCACTTTGGGAGGCCAAGGCAGGAGGATTGCTTGAAGCCAGGAGTTTGAGACCAGCCTGAGCAAGGGTAAGACCCCATCTCTACAAAAAATAGAAAAATTAGTCAGGTGTGGTGGCATGTGCCTGTTGTTCCAGCTACTCAGGAGGCTAAGGCAGGAGGACTGCTTGAGCCTGGGAGTTTGAGTGAGCTATGATGATGCCACTACATTCCAGCCTGGGTGACAGAGTGAAACCCTGTCTCAAAATAAAAAAACAGAAAAAAAATCTTAGAGATCTTTCCATACCAGCATATATTGATTTATCTCATTCTTTTAATAGCTGCATGATATCCTAATGCATGATTATAGAAGGATATTTTTTATTTTTCCCATTATCCAATGAATATACTTATTGTAGAAACATCCAGAAAATATAGAAAAGTACCACAGCCCAAAGGAAATCAATGTTAACATACTGATATATTTTCTTCTAGTATTTTTCTTATACGAACATTCTTTTTTTTTTTTTTTTTATTTCAGCAGTTCTGGTTAGATATATTGCCCATGTCCCTCCCATTCCCCCGAGTCTGAGCCTCAAGTGTGTCCATTCCCCAGACAGTGCACATTGCACTCTTCTTGTAGGTATACACCCATCCCCTCCCCCACCCCCCGAACATTCTTAATATTGTTTTCATAATATAATTTTGAACTCTGGTATTTGGAAAAGGGAATTTATTTTAAAATTATTTTGTTACCTTTTGCTTTGGAAAACTATTATATCCAGGTATTAGGTAGTTTGTCCTCATCCAAGCACAGACTGGTTTTCATTTTTTCTTTAGATGCTTATGAATATTTAAGCTATGAGACTGTGGTTGTTCAAAACTCTCATGTTTATTCATCAAGAATGCTTTCCTTAAAATTTAAATTTATAATGGGTTTGTATTTGAGTGAATTTAGATTTTTTTTCTATTTATCCATTAACCTAGCCATGTGTCTTTGTGTGGGCCAAATTATATTCTTATTATAAGTAAATTATGAATATTACTTGTGCTTTGTTGGCATTTTAATGACATATATTAATTGTGTTACAATCAGCTCTGGGTTTATCAAGCAAATATGTGGTCATTTCTGAGTTACTGATTTCACTCAGTAAAATGTTTCTTATTCAAATTCTGTCAGTGTAAAATGCTTATTTGTTTTAGGCATTGCAATTCCATCTCAAGATATTCTCTACACTACTCTGGGAACTCTGATTAAAGAAAGGAAGATTTATCACACTGGAGAAGGATACTTCATAGTTACCCCTCAGACTTACTTTATTACAAACACAACCACTCAGGAAAATAAGAGAGTCTTCCTGTCAGAAGAAAGTCGCCCAATGCCAACTTCCATGACATATCTGGTGAGCGTGGAGAGCTGCTCAGAGTCAACCCAAGAGAATGCTGTCCCCATTTCCCATTGTCAGTCTTGCCGGTGTTGCCCTCACGTGTGCACCCAGGAGGTTCAGGAACCACCCACTGCTGCAGCAGTGACTAGAAAAGGCCAGAAACGTCTTGAGGAATTCAAACCTTGGGCACAGAATGGGGCAGTTTCAGTGTCTGCGGAGAATCACATATGTGAGAGCACCAAACCTTTACTGTACACAAGAGACAGAGAAAAAGGCAAGAAGTTTGGTTTTAGTTTCTTGTGGCGTGGCATATCCAGAAAAGAAAAACCCAAAACAGAACACAGCAGTTTCTCTGCTCAGTTCCCACCTGAAGAATGGCCTGTGAGAGATGAGGATAGCTTGGACAATATCCCTCGAGATGTTGAACATGAGATAATCAAACGAATTAACCCCATTCTGACTGTTGACAACTTAACCAAACACACCGTCCTAATGCAAAAATATGAAGAACAGAAAAAATACAACAGCCAGGGCACTTCCACTGATATGCTGACAATCGGGCATAACCATCCTTCTAAAGAGGGAGTTAAGAAAAGGCAGGGTCGGTCTGCAAAGCCTCGAGAGCGGGGCTGCTCTCATAGGGAAAGACACAAAGCCAGGAATCAGGGCAGTGAGCTTCAGCCAGGAAGCATTAAACTGGAGAAACATCCCAAGCTCCCTACTACGCAGCCCACCCCTAGAACTAAAAGCCCTAATGAAGCAGTAGTTCAGAAACCACTTGGTGAGAATCTGACAGTGCTAGGTTCCCATTTGATTTATAAAAAGCAAATCAGTAATCCTTTCCAGGGTTTGTCTTACCGAAGAAGCCTAATAACCAAAGGGCACAACATTCAGAAGACTAGTGATCTAAAACCCACTCAGCCTGGACCAAAGGAAAAGCCTTTCCAGAGGTCAAGGTCTTTGGATTCCTCAAGAATCTTTGATGGTGAAGCCAAACAGCCATATGCTGAACAATGTAATGATAAATTTAAAGCAGAATCCATTTTTATGAATCACTCGACTGTCAAACCCACCAGTGATGACTTCAGAGATCACCTCTTAAATTACCCTCAATGTAGTGTTTTGCAAAATAATGGTAAACGCTGTTCCTTTAGGGAAAGCATGTTGGGATATGAAGTGTATGGTAGAGAAAATGAGGTAATCCCTGAAGTCTTGAGGGACTTTGACAAATTAGGGGAGACCCAAGAAACACTGCATAGCCTGTCATCACAGGGTTCCTCGTCTTCAGACCAAACATCTTCTGCTTGCAGGTTAATTGATAAGACAATACACCAGTTTCAAAATCTTAGCCTTTTGGATTACCCGGGTGATGTGAACCATTTGAGACAACCTGAGAGAGAAGACAGAGATTCAGAAGAATTAATGAGAAAGGCATTTGTCCAGGATGCAGAGACAGAGAGTCTAAAAAATGAAGGGCTTTCTGACGAAGACCAGGCCTTGTATCAGAATGAAGTGGAAGATGATGATGGTGCCTGCAGTTCATTATATCTAGAGGAGGATGACTTTTCTGAGAATGATGACTTATCTCAAATGCTTCCTGGCCACGTTCAGTATTCCTTTACAGGTGGAAGCAAGGGGAATCACTTAGGAAAACAAAAAGTGGCTGAGAGATCTCTGACTGAGTGTAACAGCAAAATGGATAGGTTTGAGCCTCAGGTACTTAAAAGAAATGAATGTTACAAACCCACAAGGTTGCTTAGTAACCCAGGGGAAAGCCAAAAACCTAATTTCTCTGCTGAAAGCTGTGGCCTAAATTCAGGGACCCGGTTTGGTTTTAACTATGAAGAAGAACCCAGCGTTGCTACATGCGTCCAGGCCTCAGCAGCTGATGGAAGTATATTTGATTACCATAGCGCAAGAAAAGCCAGTTCTGAAGCTGAAACCCTGCAAGACTCTTTTGGTGACACAGAAAAGAAATCAGCTAGCTGGAGTCAGAGTCCTCAGAATCAGGAAATGAGAAAACATCTCACACAGAAGTTGGAACTTTTCAGCACTTCACATATGCCAGTGTTGGCTCAGAATATCCAACATGAACACAGTCACTTGGAAGGAACAGAAAATCACAGCATGGCAGGAGACAGCGGAATAGACTCTCCACGGTAAGTACACCTAAAAGTATTTCATTAGCCACTATCCCACAGGAATTATTAAAATCAAGGGCATATTGAGTAACCAAGTGAGAACTCCTGCATAAACTTTTACAATGATACAATTCTTCCCGCATTTACTAAAAAATGGCATAAAGTTACAGTGAAATCTCTTACATAGCAGGATGGAGTTATTTTTTAATGTGAACCAAATTTGACTGCTTCACTACTCATAAATCTTGAATTATTTTTAGAAATAAAAAGGAACTGCTATAAACCAAGCACTTTCTGAACTGAGGGTTGGAAGTTTTCACTTACATTCCTGGGTCTACCCAGTTTGAGGAAGGGATGTGGCTACTTTCCGCTAATATTTTTCACTCCTATTTGTTTAAATAATATTGTTTGGATGATAAAAGTAATATAGTCATGACAGAACATTTAAGAAGTACTGGAAAGTATTTTATAAAACACCTATGATCATCCTACTATCTAGATATTTTTATATTGCTTTTTAATATTTTAAAATTTTTAATTTTCTTATTTTTTTAAGAGATGAGATCTTGTTATGCTGCCCAGGCTGGAGTGCAGTGGCTATTCACAGTTGTGGTTATAGCTCACTGCAGCCTTGAACTCCTTCCTGGGCTCAACTGGTCTTCCTGCCTCAGCCTCCCAAGTAGCTGGGACTACTGGCATATACCACCGCACCTGGCTTAGATATCTTTTTAAAATCCTTTTGTATTTGGTGTATTTCTCTCTAATACTTCAGTCTTAGCATATATGTATTTTGTCTATTGGGCTTATACTGAGTTACTATTTTGCTTATTGCTTCTTTCAATTAATAGTATATTATGAATATTCTTCCCATGTTATTAAATAGTTTCTAAAAGGTCATCCTAAAAATTTGGTGTATATCTTTATTAGATTTGTTTATTATATAAAGTTACTATGTGCTTCCTTTTGAAAAATTAAAGTAATACAAAATTATAGAAAGTAAAACTGGAAGTCTCCACTCCCTGACCTTTTCCATTCCCTTTCCATACAGGTGACCAAAACATTGTTAACCATTTTGTATATATTCTTTCAGACCTTTTAATATGCATTTATAAATATAAGTACTTTTAACAACAAATCATATACAGCTATTGCTTTCTTTTTTCATCTAATTTATCATGGATATCCTGCAATCAATATATATAGATCTAGCTTGTTCTTTTTAATGGCTGCTTAGTACTCCATTATGTGGACTCCATTATTTATTATAACCATTATTTTCCTTTCTTTGACATTTAGATTATTTCTAATTTTTGGCTATTAATAAATCAATCTGCAGTGAATTATTTTTACATATAAATATTTGTGGGCATTTTTGACTATTTACATAGGATAAATTCCTAGAACTTTACATTTTCTAAACATATCATCACATCTTTATTGGAGCAACAAGATCTTTTTGGCTTGAAACAATAATTTGATTCATATTAAGTATATAAAAGAATCAAAAAATGTCTTCAAAAGCAAACAATGGCTAGGCGCAGTGTCTCATGCCTGTAATCTCAGCACTTTGGGAGGCTGAGGCAGGAGAATTGCTTGAGGCCAGAAGTTTGAGACCAGTCTGGGCAATATACAAAGACCCCATCTCTAAAGAGTTAAAAAAAAAAGATTAAAAGCAAATAATGTTGGTGTAAACCAACAAGCCGTGGTTTTTTTTTTTTTTCTCTCTGGCAAAAACAAAATAAAATAAAAAAGCAGATTAGGGAAATTACTCCTTAACATGCAATTGAGAATTTTAATTTGCAAAATTTTGAGCGTTTTTTTTTTTGAGATAAGATCTTGCTCTGTCACTCAGGCTTGAGTATAGCAGTGCAGTCATAGCTCACTGCACCCTTAAACTGCTGGGTTCAAGAGATCCTCCTGCCTCAGCCTCTCAAGTAGCTGAGACTATAGGAGTGCACCACCATGCCTGACTCATTTTTTAAATTTTTGTAGAGATGGGGTCTTGTTATATTGCCCAGGCTGGTTTCAAACTCCTTGCCTCAAGCAGTCCTCCTGCCTTGGCCTCCAAAGTGCTGGGATTACAGGTATGAGCCACCATTCCTGGCCAGAAATTTAATTTCTTAAAAGTTGCCTACATATTTGTCTTGAAAGACTGTATAATCTATAATCATTAAAGACATTTAGAGGAAAGGAGAAGGAAAATAACATTTGAACATCAGCTATGTGCCATAGTTCTTCTAAGGATTAGGGGGAAAGAGATGAACAAGACATTGTTGCTACCTACAGGATTACAATTTAGTCCAGTTCAGGAGACCAACAAACAGGTTGAACGTAAGAACAAAGTGGAAACTCATCATAACAGTCAAAGAGATGTGGAATTAAGAGTGATAGGCTGTGTGGGGGAAGACTTATTGGAGGACACACTTTTGAGATATATCTTAATATATTGGACAACTGATGGAGAGGAACAAGGTGGGAACAAAGGATTGTTAAAAGCAAAAATAACCAAACAGTACTGTGAGTTGGCTGAAGCAAGGCAGATGTTTGGGTAAGGGACTAACATAGCCTATAGCTCCTAGCAAAAGAACATTATCAATATGAAAAGTATAATAGTTGGCTTTTCCCTTCCATGTGATTTCTCAAAAATTAATAAATTACACAGGAAGATGTTGGCCACTTCAGATGTATGGAAGGAGTTTTTTAGGAAACATATTGTCTTTGCCTAGAATATACTTGATATTGGATCTGAGAACAGATGTTGTTCAGAAAATATGAACTTCTTTGAAAGCAGCTGTTGAATAATTGAGGTACTATTGTGAAGCCTTTAAAATGTAAAGAGAACTTTAGATTTTTAAAGGTTAACTTACTTATCTTGATAAGTCCACCTTAGTATTAGCAAATGTACACTTCAACGTAACAGTGACAAATGAAAGTATAATGCCTTGATTAGAAATCCAGTTCCCTTTTGAAGGCAATAATTCTGTTATTTTTAATATCTTTAGGACACAGAGTCTGGCATCCAATAATTCAGTCATTTTGGATGGACTAAAAAGAAGACAGAATTTCCTGCAGAACTTTGAAGGCACAAAGAGCAGTCAAACACTCACATCCAATTCCTTACTACAACTAACTCCAGTCATTAATGTTTAATTTTCTTTTGGAAACTTTTTTTTTGTAAAAATGTACAGCATTACTATAGACTCTTTCAACCAACTGAGTATATAAGAATCTTCAAAAACTAGGTACATATATGCAATTAATCTTATTACATATTTTGTTCTAATTACTGGCTTTTTTTCCTTTTTTGGTGTTTTAAAGCTTATTTTACTATGAATTTATTGGGAATATATAGATTGTTTGCAATAAAAAACATGGAATCATTAGTCCCCTTCCAATTAAATGTAAATTGACTTGAATTTTTAGACATTCATTAGTTTCTCAAATATATAGGATACTAATTTACTACCCAGTAGTGAACTTTTTTTTACCAACACTAATACTGAGTTCTATGTTAAGTGGATCTTACCAAATTTCAACACAAAGTCTAGAAAACTGTGTGTGTTTGAGGGTTGTATAGATACTTTGCAACTGAAGTCTTGTTATCAGAAAGAATGTATATAAATGGTGTTTGCTACTTTGCAACAAGAATTCCTTTCATCCAATCATTGCTGCCTAGGATCTTCTTTTCAACCAGCTTGGACATGAACAAATGGCTCCAAATGTGACTGACTGACAATGTCCAAAATTCCTGTGGCAGTAGACATCTAGCTCTACCACTCTGGTTCCTCCCTACATTTTACATTTCAGGCTCTCTCTATAGCATGGCAATGAAAAGTCAGATGGTGGAGATAGAAAGTGGAGATAGAGAAGCACAATGGTTACCAAATGGCTTATGAGTAAAAGGGAGGTTCTGAATCAGAGATTTAGAGAAAAGATGGAAGATGGCTGATAGATGTTTAGCAGTTCATCTACATTTAGATCCATTTCTACTTGTGATATGACCTAGATAGCTTTGCCAGAATTTTTTCCAGCAGGCCTTTTCAGACCAAGTATTGGAATGGTCAGTTCTCTTCGGTTTGGGGAACATGGAGAAATCAAGACTGGTTTTAGCATACCAGGTAGATGATGGTGCTGTTTTATGGTTGAGGGGATATTTTTTCCTAAGAGGTTTCTAAGGATTGTCAAGGCCTTAGATCTCAAGGATAACTGAATAATTAGAGTACCTCTTTCCAGCTCTCACCATCCTGGTAACAATGACGGCCAGAGTAAAGCCCAGCACCATGAGGAGCTGCATGTAGGCCCTGTGGGAGTGCAAAGGAGTGGAGGTTGGAGTCACTGCTCTGTTTTGCAGTGGTGAGACCACTCACTCCTGACTTGGTTTTCAGTGGGCCCCAACCAACCTAGCATGGCATTCCAAGAAGATTTGTCATGGTCACAAGGACATTGTAAACCCTGCTCAGAGTACCAAGTAGGGTAATCTGGCATAGAAAAGACTTATATTCTTGCCTAAAGGCAGAGAAGAAAAAGATATAAAAAAAAAAAAAAAAAAAGACTTATAGGGGAGGTAGGGATGGGGGAATTGTTTTAGGGGTCTTACAGCATGGAATCAGCACCAGTGAATGGAAGTTAGGACAAAGATTTCAATGCGGTATAAAGAACTTCCTGTTAGACAAAACTATCTGAAGATGAAGTAGGCAGCTTTGTAAAGTAATGAATTCTCATTATTTAGGGCATTCAAGCAGAGGCTTGGTGATCTCTTCACTGGTATGTTGCAGAGGAATTTCTAATATTTAGCTTAACAGATTGAATTATGTGATTTTGAAGAATCCTTCCAACTGTAAGGATATATGTTTATAAGATTTAGTGAGGGTCATGTGAAATATTGAACTCATCCAAGATTCCTGAGTATTGCTTCCAGGTCTCCATTTCTGCACCTATCCCCGCCAACCTTTGGAAAAAGGAGCCCCAACAACTGTGTTTCATCTTTGATTTTTGGACTGGACAATTTTCTTAGTAGAGTGAGGAATCCAAAGTCTCTTGGGGCTCTAGCCACATCTAGGTACCAATGAAATCCAACTAATTTTGCCACTGGATGCATATGACACTCTCTAATTAGATGTATTAAATGAAGCAAGCCCGTTATAAAACCAATAAACTTTTCTTCTCCTATAAAACTCATCATATAACACAGATATTAAAGATGAGAATATGTGCTATTAAATTGTCATTTGGGAAATTATTCTATAAAATAGGTGACCTGCATTTTTTTCCCCAATAATTGCTTTTTTTGTGGAAATTTTAGTTCCACAAAAGTTTTTTAGGAAATTTCATTTTCCTATTGCAGTCTATTCTCTAATGAGAAAACTGTTTTCTTTTTTTTTATTTTTTATTTTTTATTATTTTTTATTTTCTTTCACCAAAAACCTGAAAGAAGAAAACTGTTTTCTTTTTTTTTTTTTGAGACAGAGTCTTGCCTTGTTGCCCGGGCTAGAGTGAGTGCCGTGGCGTCAGCCTAGCTCACAGCAACCTCAAACTCCTGGGCTTGAGCCATCCTACTGCCTCAGCCTCCCGAGTAGCTGGGACTACAGGCATGCGCCACCATGCCCGGCTAATTTTTTTTTTTTTTCTTTATATATTTTTAGTTGGCCAGATAATTTCTTTCTATTTTTAGTAGAGACGGGGTCTTGCTCTTGCTCAGGCTGGTCTCAAACTCCTGAACTCAAACAATCCGCCCGCCTCGGCCTCCCAAGTGCTAGGATTACAGGCGTGAGCCACCGTGCCCGGCCGAAAACTGTTTTCTTGAGGCAACTTGATGATCTGAGCTTAGGATTCAGACAGAAGTTTGAATCTCAATCCCATGTTGGGTAGCTGTGTGATGGAGCAAGTTATGAAACTTTTCTGATTCAATTTTCTTGTTTGTAAAAGGGAAATAGTAATGATATCTACCTTACAGGATTGTTGTGAGATTTGGGGATGGATCTATCAAAAGTGTCCAATGTAGGAAGTACCTAATATTATTATAAATATATATGTGTATAATTTTAATATATTTATATAGACACAAAACTTGCCTGATAGGTAAATACATGGCCCACTATACAGGTCCCCTGTTTTTGTCAGTTTGTCTGGAATTCCTCCATTACAGATTTAGTCCTTTGGGTAAAGATTACAGACTATATCTTCCATCAAAATCCATGTATGCTTGGGGGAGGTATTATGCTTTTAGCTAACAAGTTTACAGTTAATACCTTATTTATAAATATGAATAAAATATACAAACTATGAGTTTATTGTAGACATTCATACAATGTGAGATACTGTTTATCCTCTCTCATCTGCGATTTTAGACTCCTAGGAGTCCCTAAGGAGTAGCTGAGTTCTTTACAAGCTATTTTCAATATTTCAAAAATCCTAATAGAAATTGTACATTTCCTTTGCCTAATCTAACTTCTTGCTAACTAAAACATTAAGTTTCTTTGCCAGTGGTTGAAATTACACCAGCTCATTAATATAATCCTATCCCATGCTGGTGTGACACTGTTAAACTGCATTTGTGTTTTATTCATAGATTAGAAGAATGACCATGAATCAATTATTACTACATGCAGTTTAGCAGACAAAATACTTCAAATGTCAAATCCATGGGAAAAAATAATGGAAAGAGCCTATAGAAGTGAAAAGATTGGGAACCACTGCATTGAGTATAGCTACCTTGAGAAGGTTTCTGGGAAATGGGGATAACAGGAAAAAATGCTTAACAGGGGTTGGGGAAGAGAGACATCAGAGTCATGAAACAAGAATGGGGGTATATCAAAGACAAACTCATGGCTACTTTGCTGGCATCTCACGTATCTTCCTCCCTTTGGAAAGCTTAGATGCATTTTCCCTCTTTAACAAGCAGCTTCCAAACACTTCTTGGGTAATAGTGCCCTCTTTTGGGATGACTGATGTAACTCTGAAACGCTCTTTCCTACCAAGGGATTCAAAACATCTACAAAGTAATTGACTAAGGAAACAGCACGATGTCTCTCCAACGGTTAAACATTTAAAAAGCTGTTCTAAAGATTTGAATTAGGAGTAGATACATACATAAATATATGTGTGATAAATGTGCTCAAAGATGGCTGCTTTTAATGCTGTCAAAACCTCAAGCAAAGGTAAGCATCTCTGTACATTACTTCTGTAGTGCTGTTATATCAAATGATCCAATTTCCTACACTGTTAGCATTATTGTCCTCACTTTACTAACAACAGATGTTAGAGTTGAGTTGGCCAAGGTCACATGACAATGGGAAAAACACCCTCTTCCCTCTCATTGTTTTTATAATACTTTCTGCCTTTCCCTTTGTACTCTCAACACTCATTCTGTGCCCCCAATGTCTTAGTCAATTTATAACTGCCCCTTAAACTATTTCCATGTCATAGCATTTAAAAATAATGGTTCTCTTGTCACATAAGATTGGCATGCAGATGCAAAATGTTGTATTTGATGGCTATTTTTACCTTTTACTTTCAAATCATGGAGTAAAAATAAAAATCTAGCCTTATAGTTTTGAAAATGATCAGAGAGGCAAATTTGGAAATAGCCATCTTGTTTTTATATCTTAAAGGTTACAGAGTTTAATTTAGCTGAGGCCAAAAGCAAAGGAAATCTTTATTCAACCTTGGAACAAAGAGTAGCAGGTAAAGCACCCAACTTTTTTGCAAAAGGAAGTATATCCGTGACTTAGGTAAGATATTTGGAAGATAAAGATGTTCTATTAAGATTATATTTTGAATTACTGTTCATTTTAATTATTCATGTACATTATGCCTTCCCCTATGCCTCCAAATCTCATCATCAGACAAATCTCTTGAGATTTATAGAGGGAGCAAATATGAAGAAAAAAAATTCTCTATGCCTGTATTCCAGTCCCAAGTTTTCTAGCTGACTGAGGCAAGATGATACCCACTGAGAACTCCTATAGTGCGGAACCCAAATTTTTTTCAGCTAAGCCACTCCTTGGTCAAGTAACTCAGGCATCAGTTTACACTTGCCCTTTCCACTTGACACAGACAGCAGCTAGAGATTTGGTTCAGTGAGTTTAGGGCTTAGAAAGGCAGAGTTTGTAGTGCTGCAAGTCACAGAAGGTCATTCTGAAAAACCCAAGTATACTTGTGAGTCACTTGATTAAGGAGAATGGAACAGTTTAGTCCTTTCCTTCTTCAGACCTGATCTCAGGACTTCTGACTTACAAGTGAATGCCAAAAATAGAGTTCTGAGGAGCTAAAACTTTACTTCATCCTCGTTTGACCTTTAACTACAAGATACTAACATCTGTTCCTTTTATCCCAATTTTATGTGTGGCATTCTTAGCCACATCTACTCTGTGTTTGTATCACAAATTATACCCTGTTGTAGGGCTATAAAGACTTTTACCATGGGAAAATTGGGAGTAGGTGTGAGGTATTGGGACAAAAGGATTTAGAAAAGGACAGATCTAGAGATGCGCAGCTATCCTCATAATCTAGGGAGAGAGGTGCATTTTTTTATCATCATTAGCTGAACACTCCTTGTGTTAATAAGTATTGAATCGATAAGGTTATGTTTAAACATACAGCCCTTGACTTCAGGCCAATGCATACTTATGGAGAAGGCCTGAAGCAATCACAGACTTAACATTTGTGGTTCCAGCTATTCAGGACCAATTCTCAAACCTCACGACATATAGCGATTTGTAATTTTGCTAGGATGCGAGTTTGATGCTCAGGTTGTGTAAGGCTGGTGTGTTAGACATTATCAAGTAGTTTGTGAGAATACCCCTGAGCCTACATCTCAGTTTAGTTTCTTATTCTCCACTCAAAAGTAGAGTGGCTGGGTCGAAAAGATCATGAAGAGACAAAGAAATGGCTCTGAAAAGAAAGCCAACTAGCTCGTACTGGTGATGTAACAAAAGGCATACCTATGCCAAGGAAGTTACCCTTAATATTGTCAAAGGTTTCAGTTTTGTATAAGATTGTGATGCAGGGGCAGTTAATCCCCATTAGTAAAATTAAGCCCTTTTTAGTTCACTGCCAATACATAATCTCTCGAAGGCATTTAGGCTTGTTTTCTTTCTAGCAGAAACTGTTAGGTTTCTTCAAGTTTTTCCCACTCGTTTCATGGGAGCATCTTCCCCAAAACGCTTTTTTTGAAACTCAAGTTTTCAGGATGACCTGGCACAGAAAGCACTGATCTCGGATTCAGAAGATAACTATTCTCTAGTCTTGACTATGCCATTAACTGATTGTATGACTTCAGATAAGTAAACTCCTTTCTCGGATTTCGTTTCCTCTTATGTCAAATGGGGAGCGTGAGGACTAAAATGAACCAAAGACCAACTGCGTGACTAAGACCTAAGACTTCAGGGACGATGTCCGTCCGGCCCCGGCCTTCACTTCAAGCCCATCTGCCCCACTTCAGACCGCATGAAGTCCCTTCCCACCAAAGCCAGGCCTCTTTCTGGCCTCGCTCGAAGCCGTTGGACGTTAACACCTCCCCCCGCAATGGGCGGGAGGAAGGGCTGCAGCTTCCGGCGGCGAATAGCAAGGCAGCGCGTGGCGCTCCGCGCTCGCTTCGGCACGGGCCTGCTGCGTGCGCCGGCCCCTCTCTGCCGCCGTCTGGGGCTTCCCAGCCCCGGCAGTACACACTCGGACGCCCAGAAGAGTATCCCAGGTGCCGAAGCGGAGTGTTCGGAGTGGGGGAGGGGAAGAGACACCGAACCATTTATGCTAATCAGTGCGCACGTCCTTCACGGAGATTGGCCAGGGTTTTACTCTAGAAGCCAATCACTTCAGAACAAGGGTGGGCCCGTCGAGATCTCTCACACTCATTGGCTGGGAGGTTGCGGCGCTAGGGGAGAGTTTAAAACAAGAGTATCCGGGATTATCTTTCTCCCCCCGCCGTGCGGTGCGTGTCCCGGAAGTGACGCACTGCCTTGGCCGGGTGGCCGCCCTACCCCCGCTTCCTTTCACGCCGTCGCTGCCCGTAGGTGGTTGTGGCCACTGTGCCTAGAGGGAGGCGGCGGCGACCAGTAATGCCTGGGAAACTCCTCTGGGGGGACATTATGGAGCTGGAAGCACCCTTGGAGGAGTCCGAGAGCCAGAGGAAGGAGAGGCAAAAGGTGCGCTGAGGAAGGGCCGCGCCTCCTTTTGGGCTGCGCCGGCTTGGGCGGGGAGGGAAACTGTCCCTGATGATGGCCTGTCAGAACCCGCCCGGAGCATCCGAGGGCCTCCTCTCGCGCCGCCCTCGGCCCTGTGCGGTCGCTCAGGGACCATTCCCTCCTCCACGCTCCCGACCTGGAGAAGGACAGTCCTGGGCTTTGGGCCGGCCCCCCCGTGGCCCCTCATCCCTTCCCGTTGGCGCCTGAATCTTTCCTAAAAGACTCAAGCTCCCATCACCACGAAATCTGTTCTTTCTTTCCTCTTTCTCAAGCAGCAAGGCCTGTCATTGGTTCTCATTGGCGCCTTAGAAGATGATTACGAAAAATGATTGCCTTGAATATGTGTTGCTTCTCTGTCACCCCGTCCTGTGTGCAAGAATCTTGAGGAAAGATTTTTTTTTTTTACAAACCTTGATAACTGGTCTATAGAGGCTTAAGGAAAAGTGTCAGTCAGCGTTGTCAGGATTTGGCAGTGATGGAGATTGTGTGGGTTGTGTTATTAATACACTCACTGTCAGTATTTTCATTCAATCTGCAGGTATTTATTGAGCCTAATTTGTATCATACTCTTTGCTGAGCACCAAGAAGTTTAAATAAGTATAAGAAATGGCCCCTGCCCTCAAGGTGCCTGTAGAGGAGTTGTAGAGACTTCTCTTCCCCTGCCTTCCAAAAAAAACGAAAAGAAAAAGGGGAGAAAAATCCCAGAATAATTAGAGGATCACATGGTGCTGAAAAATGCACAGGTATTTAACCTACAGAAAAGAAAACAGAGCTGAGGAGGCTAAGGTGGCAGTATTTGAAGGCTGATATTTGACAAAAAAAAAATGAGCTTTATTTTGTGTAGCCTTAGCAGAACCTACCCCTCTGACCTTATCATTAAGGTAAACTTGCCATTGCAGCCAACCAGTTTTCTTTTACTGTGGTAAAATATACATAACTTAAAATTTACCATATTAGCCATTTTTAAGTGTATAGTTCTGTGGCATTAAGTATATTTACATTGTTCTGCAACCATAACTACCATCTGTCTCCAGAATTTTTTCATCATCCCAAACTGAAACTCTGTGCCCACTAAATACTAACTCCCATTTAGCTCTCTTCCCACCCTTGGCAACCATCATTCTACTTTCTGTCTCTATGCATTTGACTACTGTAGGTACCTAGAGTAGAGTGTAAGTGGAATCACCAAGCAGTTATTTTAATTTTGGCTCATCTTGAAATACTTGTCTTTCCTTTTGCATCCAAATCCCATCCATCTGTCAAGGTCTAGTCTTTTCTAACCACTCTAGTGTACAGTAATCTCATTCCCCTTTGAATTCTTGCTCCAGTGACTATTTTTGTCATTCAGTTGGCATTTATTATGCGCTTCCTTGTAAAATCAGTTCATTTTTCCTGTGTGTATCTTTCCCAAATATTTCTCAAAGATTCTTAAGGAAAATGACCTTATCTTTGTCCATCCTTACATTTCACTATATTCTTGTAAGTTGATGGCTGTCGTATTGTCAGTTCTCCAGAAATACTTGTTGATTGCCCTTTAACTATGAAGGATAACTGGAGATTAGAAAATGTTTGGATTGGTATACCAACTAATAGAAGTAGAGCATGAGAATAGTGGTCTGGTATTGAGATGAAGGTAGCTTTGGTTTGGATGTGTTGAGATATGTAACTGGTCCTTAGGTTCTTAGAATTGGAATGCAGGTGAGGAAGGGAGTCTAAAAGTGTGTGTTGAAGCTATGAAAACGGTATGAAAGAATACAGAAAGATTTAAGGAACATCCACAGAAGGAGGAGGGAGAGGAACCATTGAAGAAGATGTGATAAAGGTAAGAGGATAAGAAGGACATATAGAGTGTAAAAGAAACCAAAGAAACGAAGAGTGTCAAGTGCTGTGGGTCCAAAGTGGAATGATGTAATTCATCACCTTGGCATGTTGCTGGGCTTGGACTGAGAGTTCTCACTTTGCCTTGTTTCAACTTCTCCCTGAAGTGCAGGGCCCAGGAGCAATTCAACCCCCAAAGCCAACTCTATAAATAATCTTATTTCTATAGAACCTATTAGTTTGGGGAGATGTGCGCTAGTGCAGTTAACTAAAGATCAAATGATGTAACATGTTAACTACAAAGCATTTTCACACATATTGTGTTATTCAATTTTTATAGCAACTCCAGTCTTAAAGATGACAAAATTGTATGTGAAAGAACACTAAAAATTGTGTAAGTCATGGTGAAAATTTTGTGGCAGTAGTTTTTACTATCACTAATCACTACTTACTATCTTGGCAAAGTAATTCTGAAGAAGTGCTAAATTTCCGAATCATTTCTTGTGTTCTGCAAATATTTAAACACTGATCACCAGTTTGTCATTTTAAAACTGAAGTTGCAGAAGCCTGCTTTATTTTTTTAAGTTCTATTAACTAAATAAAATTTTAAAAAAATTTCCAGTATTACTGTCCTTCCATGAAAGTATAGCAGTTAGACTTTTATGTGAATTATATAGTTTTATTTTTCTTTAAAACCTGTCAATTCTTAAGTTCAGGGAGAAAGCATGATATGCAAAGAGCATAGGCTTTCAAGTCAGACAGTGCTAGATTCTATTTCTAGCACTTCCACTTGCAGGCAATCCCATATGTGGGTCTTTGGCAAGTTACTTAACCCCCTAGAACTTTTGTTTCTTCATCTGTAAAAAGGTGATACAGGTTCACTATCCCTTATCCAAAATCCTTGGAACTAGATGTGTTTTGGAATTCAGAATTCTGGGAATTTTTAGGAGGGGAACACCCCAGCAGGGTTTGGGACCCGAAATTTTCAATGAAATACCTTAATATTAAATACGAATAGTCATACCAAGAGGGATTAATAAAGACTATAAATAGCCTCACATTAGTTCAAGTTAAGTTTTGCCATTTCATTTCTGAAGGACTGCACAAATTAAAAAAAAGTAAATTTTACCATCAGATCAGTTCAGGTCAGGTTAGGTTTTGCCTCCAAATAAGTTACAAAAAACACTTTCGGTTTTCAGAGCTTTATGGATATCGGAATTTCGGATAAGGGTTATGGACCTGTACTTCCCTTATAGGGTTGTTATGAAGATTTAAACAAGATAAGCTGAAAACACATTACGCAATACTGGGTAGGTACTCAATAAATATTAATTTTTTTCTCTTGGAAATGTTAGTTTTGTTTGTTTGTTTTTTAATGTATAATTCTGGGGTTGTCATTCTTCTCCTGAGAAGCTATTCCCTTAAATCTTATGATGGTATTAGAGAGGGGCTAGAGGGTGAGACTTGAGAATGCAAGGGATGGGATGAGAAAGATAGCAACAGGTGAGCCTTAGAGCTTGGCTTTTAGTAACTAGTCTGGATTTCTACCAGGTAGGTTTTCAAAATGACTGTAGAATGAGCTTTTAAGTGGTGGGGAAGTCATGCTCTAACTTCCCTAGAGTCTTAAAAGGAAAACTTTTGAGCCTCTTGTCACTGCTTCTTTGTCCACAGAGTGATAGAAGGAAGTCAAGGCACCATTATGACTCAGATGAGAAATCAGAAGCAAGAGAAAATGGTGTTGTGGATAACCTGGATGCACCCAAGCCCAAAAAAGCTAAAATGAAAGAGAAGCTAAATGGAGACACTGAGGAAGGATTTAATAGATTTTCAGATGAATTCTCTAAACCTCATAAGTCAAGAAGAAAAGATCTACCAAATGGAGATATTGATGATGAAAAAAAATCAAAGCGAGTATCGTCCTTAGATAGTTCTACTCATAAATCAAGTGATAATAAACTGGAGGAGGTATGGATACTTTTATTTTGCATTTGACATTATCCTCAAAATACAGGCTGATTTGATTTTTTAGGCTAACTTGAATTGATTTTATAACATTTCCTGCTTAGTGTCCAGCACTCTCAGTTGGACTGGAGAGTCTCTGAGGAGGTGAAGGCTGACCCTTTTTCCTTTGGCCCTTGTTTCTTTCATTGTATTACCTTTTTCTTGGTGTGAGAGTGGGGGAATAGTCAAATTTATTTTTTTTCATTTATTTTTATTTATTTTTTTTTATTTTTATGATGCACATACCATGAGAAGGAATAGTCAAATTTAAACCCTTCCTGTACAGTTGGGTTCCTGAACAGTTTTTCTCAATTGCTTATTGATAGTCACCTACTTGCATTTCTTATGGTTATTTTAATCCCTACCAGTACTCGTGAATTGACTTCTGACTTCCTGCAACAAGCTACAGAAATCCTCTTGACTTTGTATATTTTGCCTTCTGCTTTTTCTGCTTCTGTAACAATAGCGATGTTAAATGATCGTGAGGTCTTAACTGTGTCTCAGTGTAAAGCTGTGCATTTTTAAAACAGGAATAAAACATAAAAATGAGCAGTTGCTCATGTCTGTAATCCTAGCACTCTGGGTTGGGAGGATTGCTGGAGGCCAGGAGTTCAAGACCAGCCTGAGCAAGAATGAGACCTGTCTCTACTAAAAATGGAAAAATTAGCCAGATGTCGTGGCATGAGCCTGTAGTCCCAGCTACTCAGGAGGGTGAAGCAGGAAGATCCCTTGAGCCCAGGAGTTTGAGGTTGCAGTGAGCTACGATCATGCCATTGCACTCTACCCAGGGTGACAGAATGAGACTCTGTCACAAGAACTAAAAGCCATAAAAATGATCTAAAGAAATTTGTCCTCCTGGGTATTAATATTTTGGAAGGTGCAGTAAATATGCTTAGTATAGAATCTGCATTCCTGGCCCACTGCTTTTGCCAGTAACTGTTAGAGTAGATATTTTCTTGTACAGAATTTGTTAAAAAGTATTTAATAGTTTTCCTATATGAAAGTTCACAGGTTTATCTAGGTGTTAGAAATTGTTAGTAAATACTCAGGTCTTCACAAAGAAACAACTTTGATGTTCTTAATTCTTGATAATTAGTAATTCTTTAAATCTGATAATTGCTGATACTTAAATACATTTGAGCTTAATTTAATGGGTAATCTTTAGGGAGCTTTGGGAAAAGATACTGAATTCTCGCCCTATAATGTAATGTTTTTTGTTTGTAGGAGTTTGCTATTTGTCAGGAAGTGCCTATGTTATTTGAGCTAAATGAGGCCCTATACATCTGTATTGCTAGTAGTAGAATGTATAGGTTGCTGCTTGCTCTGTTGGGATTTTGCCTGGTCCAATGCTCTGTATTATAATAGGTTTAACTTTATTATTTTGTTTAGATCATATTAGATTTCAGGAATTCTATTTCTAGGAATTTATCCTAAGGAGATAATCAAGAAGTGTGCAGAGCTTTATGAATATTGTTGATAATAGCAAAAAATGTAAACATTCTAAATGTCTGTCTGATAGTAGGCAATTAGTTTAATAAGGTATGCTATCTATACAATAGAATACAGCTATCCCAAGGGATATACAAGAATGTTAGAAAGATACTCAGTCTATTTTGTTTAAAAAGGAGGTTATAAAACAGTATATACACTATGATCTTATTTCTGTTGAAAAATTTTTTATGTGGATAGAGTAAGGATTGGAGGGGTATGTTTCATGTGTGGCTTTAGCTGAGTGGATTATATAATAGATAATTTTTAAAATTTGTTTGTGGTTTCTAAAATTTCTGTAATGAAAATGTATTACTTTTGTAATAATTTTTTTTCTTTTAATCTTAAAAAGATAATAGCGTTGAGGTTTGTTTAAATGGCTTACAATTTGAATTTGAAATTATTTCTTTTATCTGGTTCCCAGTTTGAAAATTGCTGTTGTGTGTGGTTCTGAAACTACTTTCTTTAAACACATGAGTAATAAAGTTTACTTGGGTAGACATAGTGTCTTTGTTGTATATACACATTGACTAGTACACAGTTTTCAATAAATATTAAATGATAACATCGTGATAACTTGGGTATATGTTAGAGAAGTCTTTAAGTTTACAGGAACTTTCCCCTATGTTAAAAAAAAAAAAAAGCTTTTTAAGGCCATAGAATAAATTTTTAACTTTCATTTTTTGAAAAAGTATACTTTCCTCGTTATGTAATTTAGCTTAGTTTATAAGCTTATGTTAATCTTTATAATTAATATTGTCTATATAAGTATGGTTTAGATTATTAAATAACTTTTATAATATCTTAGTCAAATGGAGATATAAATTTATACAGTAGATGTATTTCTAAAGGGAGTTTTATGGATGAGTTAAACATTTAAAAATGTACTATGGGAGGCCAGGCGTGGTGGCTCACGCCTGTAATCCTAGCACTCTGGGAGGTCAAGGCGGGCGGATTGTTTGAGGTCAGGAGTTCGAGACCAGCCTGAGCAAGAGCGAGACCCCGTCTCTACTAAAAATAGAAAGAAATTGTCTGGACAACTAAAATTATATATAGAAAAAATTAGCCGGGTGTGGTGGCACATGCCTGTAGTCGCAGCTACTCGGGAGGCTGAGGCAGAAGGATTGCTTGAGCCTGGGAATTTGAGGTTGCTGTGAGCTAGGCTGATGCCACGGTACTGTAGCCCAGGTAACAGAGCAAGACTCTGTCTCAAAAAAAAAAAAAAAAAAAAAAAAATTTACTATGGGAAAATGTATTAAGTAAGCTTGCTATTTAAAGGGATACTTATTTGAAATTAAAAGAATTTCTCACTAATTTTCCTTGTGAGTTAATCTATACAATTTTTGTAAGTACTAACAAAAGTTAATTTGTTTAGTAAAATTAAAAATGGTAAACAAGGAAGAGTTGAATATAAACTGTATTATTTCAAAGTTTGCTTTCATTTTGACAGACCCTAACACGTGAACAGAAAGAGGGAGCCTTCTCCAATTTTCCTATTTCTGAAGAAACTATAAAGCTTCTGAAAGGTACTGTGAATCTTAATGGATATGTAATTGAAAATCTACTAATAGGTTTTGTAGAACTCGCATGCCTCTTTTGACCAAAAAGAGAATATAAAAAGCATAGAGAAATAGCACTTTCTTAATTGCAGTTATTTCTACATCATCCTTTTCAGTATTCTGCTGTTCTTAGCCTTAAGAATTATATGTATTTGCCAAAAGTTTAGACCAGTTTTTTTTCTGGGACAGAGTCTCACTCTGTCGCCCAGGCGAGAATGCAGTGGTATCATCGTAGCTTACTGCAACCTCCAACTCCTGGGCTCAAGCAATCCTCCTGCCTCAGTCTCCCGAGTAGCTGGGACTACAGGTGTGCTGGAACTGCAGGTGTGTGCCACCATGCCTAGCTAATTTTCCTATTTTTTGTAGATGTGGGTTCTTGCCCTTGCTCAGACTGATCTCCAATTCCTGACCTCAAGCGATCCTCCTACCTCAACATCCCAACATCCCGAGTGCTAGGATTACAGGCATGAGCCACGGCACCTTGCCTTAGACCAATTTTTTTTGTAATTCTTTTTTTGAGGCAGGTTCTCACTCTGTCACCCAGGCTAAAATGCAGTGGCCCAGTCATAGCTTACTCTAATCTCAAACTCCTGGACTCCAGTGATCCTCTTGCCTCAGGCTCCCAAGTAGCTGGGACTATAGGCACATGCCATCATGCCTGGCTAATTTTTCTATTTTTTGTAGAGATGGGGTCTTGCTATGTTGCCCAGGCTGGTCTTGAACTCCTGGCCCCAAGTGATCCTCCAACTGTGGCCTCCCAAGATGGTGGGATTACAGGCATTAGCCACTGCACTCAGTCCAGTTTTTTTATAATTCCTGTTTGTGGTAGGAATAACTGTAAATGTCACTAGATGGTATATCTTTAGGCAGACATTGAGGAATCAGTATTGTCATTTTTAGATGAATATGTTTTTTCCTAATGCTAGTTTTAAAGAAATATTTTAATGAAATCTCATTTTACAGGTCGAGGGGTAACATATCTCTTTCCCATTCAAGTTAAGACCTTTGGTCCTGTATATGAAGGAAAAGATTTAATAGCTCAAGCACGGACAGGAACAGGAAAGACATTCTCTTTTGCCATCCCCTTGATTGAAAGACTCCAAAGAAATCAAGAAACAATTAAAAAAAGCCGCTCACCAAAGGTAATCATTATAGGGGGTAAAAGCTTTAAACATTAATGGAAAGGGAAAGAAAGAGTTATACTCATTCAAAGCTCAAGTACCTAAGCTCACAGGTAGAAAAGTCAGCCCTGTGGCATAAAGCAAAAATATATTGATTTTCAGAGAAAGAAATTTCAAGTAAAGCTAAAGTGAAATAGTTATTGCATATGAATGTAACATGTATAAATCCATAGTTGTCTTTGATAACTTTGTATTATGAAGCTAGCAGGTCTTAGTAGTATTTAGGGTTAATATATTTAGTGACCCTTTTCTCTTTTTTCAGTCCTGAGCTTTACTTTTAAACAAATGAATTTTCTAAAAACAGGTTAATTTATTTGGTTCAGTATCATTTATTTTACTGGTTGGCTTCTTAAGAAGAGTATTACGGAAATTATATTGCTAGTTTCTGTATTATTGGGGTACTGGACATCTGTCTTAATTTATAAATAGTGAAATCAGCTAACAAAGGAGACTAGTAAAATTTTAGCCTAAAATTTGACCTTTATAGAAGTTGTGCAAACTTTAAGATTTGTAAAAATGAAGAAGAAAAAATTGGCGTCATAATTTGAACAGGTGTGTGACTAAAAGTAGTTTGTTCTTTGAAAGACTCCCAAGTGGTATTATAATATAAAAGCAAATTCACGTATATAAATATAATTAAATGAGAGTAGCTTGTTCTTTGAAAGACTCCTAAGTGGTATAAAAGCAAATTTACATATATAAATATAATTAAATCAGAATGGTCTTGGATCAGCTATCCCAAATCAGGTTGGCTCTGTTGGCTTACAGGATAAATGTTTTTTGGAGAGTTGTATTTCTTGGGTGAAATTAGGAAAGACTGCAAGTAATAGAGATAGGACACAGTCTCAACCGTTCCTTCAAAAGCTTTTGTGCTAGAAAAATGTTACTGGTGAGTCCAGCTCCAACACTTCTAGCTGTTTTATCTTGGGTAAGACTTTTAACTTCTCTAAGACATAGGTTCCTCATCTATAAAATTGAGATGATAGTGCTGCCCCATAGGGTTTTTGTAAGAATAAAATTAGATAATTCTTGTAAAGCATTAGTGCCTGACACATGGTGAACATTCATTCATTCATTTAACAGGTAATTTTGAGTTTCTCTTCTGTACCAGGCACCGTTTGAAGTGTAAGGAATACAGTAACCCAACCTGACATAAGTCCTTGCTTTGGTGTAGCTTACATTTTAGGGGATGAGATAGATAATCAGCAAATAAGTAAAGTATAAATATCTTAGGTGGTATAAGTGCTGAGTAGAAACAGTAAAGAGGGGTGGGGGATATATGAAAAGAGGCTTGGGAACCTGACTGAGAAAGTGACTTTTGAAGAGACCTGAAGGAAGTAAGGGAGAATATAATAAATATGAACTATTGTTCTTGTTATTTGTACTGTGTTTAAATACTTAAGACATTAATATTGATACTCCTAGTTTAAATGCACCTTAAAAAAGTCTTCTCAGCCCAGGAGTTTGAGGTTGCTGTGAGCTAGGCTGATGCCACGGCACTCACTCTAGCCCAGGCAACAAAGCGAGACTTGTCTCAAAAAAAAAAAAAGTCTTCTCAGTTTGAATTTACATAAGTCTTTAGAAAAGTATCTTTTTTGTTTTTGAAACCTCTTGCTTAGGTACTTGTTTTGGCTCCAACAAGGGAATTGGCAAACCAAGTAGCCAAAGACTTCAAAGATATAACCAGGAAACTCAGCGTGGCATGTTTTTATGGTGGAACATCATATCAAAGCCAAAGTGAGTAAATATGTATGATAGTAATGCAAAGATGTATTTGCTACTTAAGTCTAAAGAAATAATGTGAAAGCATCTATTTGATTTTTATGTTTTATTGACATTTCTCTCCTCTCCAGTTAATCATATTCGAAATGGTATTGACATCTTGGTTGGGACCCCTGGTCGTATCAAAGACCATCTGCAGAGTGGCCGATTGGATCTTTCTAAACTGCGCCATGTTGTGCTTGATGAAGTGGATCAGATGTTAGATTTAGGTTTTGCTGAACAAGTTGAAGATATTATTCACGGATCCTACAAAACTGGTATATCCTAATTCAGAATAAGCACATTAGCAATTATCCTTTGTTCTTAAAAATGTATGAGTTTTTTATTTCATAATTTACATTACATTGTCCCCTGGTATTCTAACAAAACTAAAGTTATTTGGTATCTGTTCTCTCACTGAAAAAGAAAGTACTATAGCATACTTGTAACTATTTTCTTAGCTTTCTATGTTTTCTTCCATATATTATTTTTTGTAGTGAATAGTTAGATTTACTAACTCATTTTATTGATTTCTTTGTTCATTGTTCCTCCTTAAATTCTCACCTTCTTTCTGGGTTCAGTTCTCTTCATATTGTCCCCTAGTTTTGAAAGTTTAAAGTTTCAATAATTGCAATGAAGTCTGTATGTTAAAAATTCACCCCAAGTTTTAAATTTTTCATTATTTCTTTGAAGCTTGGGGGGATTTTTAAGAGCTGGCTACATCATGGGATATTAAGAAAACATTTGAATTCTTTTTGTTTATTTAAGATTCTGAAGACAATCCTCAGACTTTACTTTTTTCTGCAACTTGCCCACAGTGGGTATACAAAGTTGCAAAAAAATACATGAAATCCAGATATGAACAGGTTGACCTTGTTGGAAAAATGACTCAAAAGGCTGCAACTACTGTGGAAGTAAGTAGCTTTCCAGCATGATAGATTTTAGCTTTTAGTTGGTATTTACTTTTGAAATTTGTTGAAGCTAAACTTAAGCTTTGGGTACCTATTCAGGCCTAATCTCTCTTTTCTGCTCTTAGTCGATAAGATAACTATATATGTTTCTATAGTCTGAGACTGAAGAGCAGAATAGAATAAATAGGGAAAAAATGGTATGTGAACAGGCATATCCTAATAGTAGACATACAAGCAGCCATAGAGATAGACTTAAAGTATTTATTTATTTATTTAAAGCAGCTCAAAGAAAGACTTGTATTTAGAATGCAATAAAGAAAGTGATTCATATTGACTAGAATAATGCTGGGATAATTTGTTAAAGCTTAGGGAAAGAAGATCCTCATCCCATATCCTATACCAAAAAAAAATTTCTGAAAGATTCAAAAATTAAGCCATAAAATAAGTTAAAGGAGATGCAAATGAATAGTTATTTGATCTCAGGAAAGGGAACACTTTTCTAAACATAGAAGTCAGAAGAAGAATCCATAAGGGAAAAGGCTGATAATTTTGACTTCATGAAAATCAAACCAATAGTATGTCCCCAAAAAATTAAAGGTAATATTTATAGTATTTATGACAGGTATGTACCATATACGTCACTTTTCCATTTCATAAATGTGTGTATGTAGGAAAAATAGGGTAAGTGAACAATAGTATTATCTATAGAATACAATGTAGTGTTTAAAAAGAATGAATTAAGAGTGAATGATAAAAACCAAATTGCAGAATGATATGTACAAAATCATACTATTTAAAAATTATACAAATAATGCTAATTGGATTCTTTATGTATTTATGTAAACGTGCAAAAATAGGCTGGAAGAATAAACATCAAATAATGATTACTTCTAGAAAAGGGGACTGTTGCAGTGCAGAATGGTCAAAGGAAGCTTTGTATATTTTGTAATGGTTGAAAGTTTTACACTAAGGATGTAAAATGTATCAGTGGAAAAAAAAGTTATTGAGGACATTTTCAAATCTATACAAAAATTGAGTAGCATAAGGAACATGATGTACCCATCACCAGGCTTTAATAGTGATCTTTTCTATACCCTAATACATTCTTCACCCCTGCATTTGAAGCAATCCCAGTCATCATTTCATCTTCATTTAATTGTCTATATTTTTTAAATGATGAGTAAAGGCTCTTTTAAAAAAACAACCACAGTCATCACAGTAGAAGAAAAACAATAATTCTTTAATATCATTAAATATCTAGTGTGCACATTACCCTAGCTGCCTTTTTGTTTTTAAAAAAAAAAGTTTGTTTAACTCTGGATCCAAATAAGATCCTTACGTTTCAAATGGTTGATATGTGTCTTACAAATGTTTTAATCTACAAGTTATTTTTCTTTGCAATTTTTTGTTGAAAAAAACTCATTATTTGTCTTACAAGTTTTCCATAGTCTCAATTTTGCTTATTTGCATCCCTGTGGTGTTATTTAATATTTTGCTCTGCCTTCATTTTCCTTTGAGTTGATGGTTAGTTAGATTGTGGGCTGATCAGTTTCAGGTTTTTTTGATTTTTTTTTTTTTGAGGTGGGGAAGAAGCAAGACTTTGTTGTAGGTGGTATAAATGATTCTTAGTTTTCTTTGTGCTTTTCTCTGCTTTTCAGGTATTCTGTAATTAATATATGTTACAGTTATTTTAAAAACAATTTTATTGAGGTGTATGTTAAAATGCACAGATTTAAAATATACAGTATAAGTTTTTTCCAACATTTTATAGTAAAACTTTTCAAATACACAGGTTGGAAGAATTTTACAGTGTTCACTGTCATTTACATTCTACATTATGTTTTACTATATTTCCTTTATTACATGTCTATCCATCCCTATATCCATCTTATTTTTTGACTCATTTCAAATTGCAGAAATGAGTATACTTCCCCATAAGTATTTTAGCATGCATATCTTTAGAGCGCAATATTTACAATTTTTTTGTTGAGGCAAAATTCATGTAACTAAAACCAACCATTTTAAAGTATACAATTCAGTGTCATCTAGTACATTTACAGTACAACCATCACTTCTATCTAGTTTCAAAACATTTTCTTCATCCCAAAAGGAAACCCCATAACCATTAAGCAGTTACTCCCCATTCCCTCCTTTCTTTAGCCCCTGTCAACCACCAGTCTGCTTTCTGTCTCTATGGATATGCCTGTCTGGATATTTCATATACAGTCATGCGCCGCATAACGATGTTTTGGTCAACGATGGACCGCATATACGACGGTGGTCCCATAAGATTATAATGGAGCTGTCCTATACAGGTGTACTATTTTTTATCTTTTATACCATATTTTTACTGTATCTTTTCTATGTTTAGATACATTTAGATACACAAATACTTACCATTGTGTTACAGTTGCCTACATATTCAGTACAGTAACATGCTGTACACGTTTGTACCCTACGAGCAATAGGCCATACCATATAGCCTAGGTGTGTAGTAGGCTATACCATCTAGGTGGTTTGTGTAAGTATACTTTATGATCACGCAATGACAAAATCACCTAATCATGCGTTTGTCAGAACATATTGCTGTCGTTAAGCAACGCGTGACTGTAAATGTAATCACATAATTATGTGACTTTGTTTCTGGCTTCTTTCACTTAGCATGTTTTTGAAGTTCATCCATATAATATTTACAGTTCTTTAAGATAAGATTTATGTATAGTGAGGCCAGGCGTGGTGGCTCACACCTGTAAATCCTAGTACTTTGGGTGGCCTAGGCAGGAGGATCGCTTGAGCCCAGGAGTTCAAGACCAGCCTGAGCAACATAGTTAGACCCTGTCTCTACAAAAAATTTTAAAAAGTCAGTCTGATGTGGTGGCGTGTGCCTATAGTCCCAGCTATTTGGGAGGCTGAGGCAGGAGGATTGCTTGAGCCCAGGGGTCCCAGGCTTCAGTGAGCTATGATGGTACCACTGCACTCCAGCCTGGGTGACTTTGTCTCAAAAAAAAAAAAAAATTTATATACAATGAAATGCAAAATTTTAAGTGTACATTTGCCTAGTTTTGAAAGTGGATACATGTGTTTTTAACCCAAACCCTTATCAAGACTGCGAATATTACCACCAACCCATGCTCTTCCCCAGTCATTTCCCCCAATCCGGAGATAATCGTTGTTTTGATTTTTCTCACTATACATTAGTTTTCCCTATTCTAGAACTTCATATAAATGGAATCATACTACACGTGCTCTTTTTTCTAAGACTTTATTCACTGGGCATATATTTTGAGATTCATCCATTTTTTTTGTGTGTGTATCGGTAGTTGGTTTCTTTATTGCTGGATAGTATTCTGTTATTTGAACATACTATGATTTGTTTATCCTTTCACCTATTTTTAAATGGAGTTGAGGAGAGTCTTTGTATAAGTGTCCCAAGAAGGCTAATTGTTGACCTGATAGAAAAAATGTACAAGAGAAATCTTCTTAAATCATTTTAATGAAACAAATATTTGACATTTTCTTTCCTCAAAGCATTTGGCAATCCAGTGTCATTGGTCTCAGAGGCCAGCAGTTATTGGAGATGTCCTTCAAGTCTACAGTGGGTCTGAAGGGAGGGCTATTATTTTCTGCGAAACCAAGAAGAATGTAACTGAAATGGCCATGAATCCACACATAAAACAGGTAAGTCTTTTCTTATGCTTTCTCTAATTGAGATTTTGTGGACTAAATTTGATAGTCATTCTCAAAATTGGGTCTAATTCACAAAGAAGTTATAGCCAGCATCTTATGACTTACTAAGTCAGGATAGGATTCTATCACTTTTTGTCAAAATTATTTTATTTTATTTTATTTTTTTTTGAGACAGAGTCTCACTCTGTTGCCCGGGCTAGAGTGAGTGCCATGGCATCAGCCTAGCTCACAGCAACCTCAAACTCCTGGGCTCAAGCAATCCTTCTGCCTCAGCCTCCTGAGTAGCTGGGACTACAGGCATGTGCCACCATGCCCGGCTAATTTTTTCTATATATATTTTAGTTGGCCAGATAATTTCTTTCTTTTTTTTTTTTTTTTTTGAGACAGAGTCTCACTCTGTTGCCCAGGCTAGAGTGAGTGCCGTGGCGTCAGCCTAGCT
>CM052446.1:17655667-17691621 GCA_028533085.1 Varecia variegata | reverse complement strand
ACCTCGAGTGATCCACCCACCTCAGCCTCCCAGAGTGCTAGGATTACAGGCGTGAGCCACCGCACCTGGCCTGTCAAAATTATTTTAAGTCTTTGAAAATGTGATCTGGAAAATACAAAGGTTGAAAAAAATGAGTTTGTAGGCCAGGTGTGGTGGCTCATGCCTATAATTCCAGCACTTTGGGAGCCCAAGGTAACTAGGATCTCTTAAGGCCAGGAGTTCGAGAGCAGCCTGGCAACATGGTGAGACCCCATCTCTACCAATTAAAAAAAAAAAAAAGCTGGGTGTGGTGTCAAACACCTGTAGTCCTAGCTATTTGGGAGGCTGTAGGAGGATTGCTTGAGCCCCAGGAGTTAGAGGCTACGGTGAACTATGATTGGGCCACTATATTCCAGCCTGGGCAACAGAATGAGAACTTGACTCAAAAACAAAATGAATTTCTGTGGTAAGGGAGGGTAATAATGAATTGTGTAATAAAATGAATTACAAATATTTATTGAATGAATGAATCAGAATAGTAAATCCATGTGTCTTTTTTTTTTTTAAAAAACATTTTATAGTAGAAAATTTTAAATATGTACAAAAGTTGACAGAATAATGTAATGAACCCCTATGTATTCATCCTCCAGCTTTAATAATTACCTTGTTTTATGTGTATGCCCACCTACTTCCTTCTTCAGAATTGTTTTGATGGAAACCCTAGATACCATATTATGTCCATAAATATTTGGATATGTATCTCCAAAAGAAAAGAATTTAAAAAGAAACCCCATAATACTGTTATCACATCTAAAAAATTAATAGTAATTAATATTCTTGAGTATCAATTAGTATTCAAATCCTCAATTGTCTTATAAATGCTTTTTTCTTTTCTTTTTTTTGAGACAGAGCCTCGCTCTGTTGCCCGGGCTAGAGTGAGTGCCGTGGCGTCAGCCTAGCTCACAGCAACCTCAAACTCCTGGGCTTAAGCGATCCTACTGCCTCGGCCTCCCGAGTAGCTGGGACTACAGGCATGTGCCACCATGCCCGGCTAATTTTTTTCTGTATGTATTTTAGTTGGCCAGATAATTTCTTTCTATTTTTAGTAGAGATGGGGTCTCGCTCTTGCTCAGGCTGGTCTCGAATTCCTGACCTCAAGCGATCCACCCGCCTCGGCCTCCCAGAGTGCTAGGATTATAGGCGTGAGCCACTGCGCCCGGTGGCTTTTTTCTTTTATTATTTGTTTTCTTGAATCTGGATCCAAATAAGATTCTTACATCATGTGATTTTCTTGTCTCTTTGAATATATGGATTTCTCCTCAACCGGTTTTTTTTGGTAGCTGTTTTTATTATTGTTTAAGAAACTAAGTTTCCATAAATACAGAGTATTGCTTCTACATGATATCATTTAACATGTCTTCTGTCTTCTGTATTTCCTGAATATTCAAGTTTGATTATTTGTTTATGGAAAAACTAATTCATAATGGTGTATTTGCAGCAGGAGGTATTATAATATATAGTTCTTTTTCTTTTTGTGATGCTTATATCCACTGATAACACCATCAGTCTTTATGTCAGTGTCTTTCCAGTCATTTTTCTTGTCTATGACTTGTTACCTAGTAGATTCCTGAGAAAGAGCTTATGGAAGCAATATTGCCATTGATAATAATAGTTTGTTTGTGACTTTATACCTGAAAATTATTTTGGCTGTGTATAAAATTCTTGGTTCACAGACCGGGGAGCATGGTGGCTCATGCCTGTAATCCCAGCACTCTGGGAGGCCAGGGCAGGAGGATCACTTGAGGCCAAGAATTCAAGATCAACCTGGGCAACATAGTGAGATACCCTGTCTCTAGCCAGTCTTGATGGTGCATGCCTAAAGTCCTACCTGCTCAGGAGGCTGAGGCAGGAGAATCCCTTGACCACAGGAGTTTGAGGAAGCCATGAGCTATGATCATGCCACTGCACTCCAGCCTGGGTGACGGAGTGAGACCCTGTTTCTTTAAAAAAGAAAAATCTTGGTTCACATTTTTCTTTCCTTCAGTATAGTAAATAAATATATTATTTCACAGTTTTTGGAATAAAGCATTGCTATGAAAAGTCAAATGCCAGTCTGATTTTTTTCCCCTCATAAGTGATTTTCTTTAAAAATTTTTTTCCTTATAAGTGACTTTCTTTAAAAATCAGTAGTTTTACTAGAATATATTTTGGTGACGTTCTTTGTCAGTTTTTCTGGGTATACAATGTACACTTTCTTTTTTTTTTTTTTTTTTTTTTTTTTTGAGACAGTATCACTCTGTTGCCCGGGCTAGAGTGCTGTGGCGTCAGCCTAACTCACAGCAACCTCAAACTCCTGGGCTCAAGTGATCCTCCTGCCTCAGCCTCCCGAGTAGCTGGGACTACAGGCATGTGCCACCATGCCCGGCTAATTTTTTCTATATATATATTTTTAGCTGTCCATATAATTTCTTTCTATTTTTAGTAGAGATGGGGTGTTGCTCTTGCTCAGGCTGGTCTTGAACTCCTGAGCTCAAGCAATCCGCCCGCCTCGGCCTCCCAGAGTGCTAGGATTACAGGCGTGAGCCACTGTGCTTGGCCTCTACTTCTTTACTGAGTCATTCATTTCACTTCATATGGTAGTTTTCCTTATTCTGATTTTTGTTCTTATTAGCATTTAAACAATTTCTTTTAGTTCATTCAGAAATATAATGCTATACTTTTGTGGGCATGCTTTTCTAGATCACTTCAATTATTTGCAGGGATGTTATCCTACTACTTGTTCTTTTTTTCCCCTTCCTAATTACTTTCTATGATGGTAGACTGTGATCTTTTCTGTTGCTCATTTTTAGATGAAATTAATATTTTTGAACTTTAGATGGGGAGGCATCTAGTTTTCTAGCTTCACTGCTCTAGAGCTGCTGCTTCTGTTACTTTTGTTAGTGTTTAAAAATGTAGTCTCAATAAAACTTTTTAAAAAAAGGTCTCCTACTTTCTGAGCTCCAGCTGTGTCCTTCTTCATTTTTATCTGGATCTTCTCTTTTCTTTGATCCTGTTATCCTTGGCATCCTTAGTTTAGATTCTAGGCCCAGCAGTTTCTCTTCAGTATGGGGCTTTGTCCAGGAATGGGAGCATTGGCTGTTACTTTTGAAAGTTATATAAGGCCCAGCCTGCTCCAGTCCCTGCACACCTTTCCCCTGGCTCCTCACAATCACCCTTGAGTGTCTACAAATCCACCCAGTTTTAGCTGTTATTCTCAACAATTTGAGAATATATTTTCCAGGGAGCATCTGTACTTAGGACTAGCACATTCCTACCACTTACATACAGGTCTTAAACTCATCTACCTGCTCATATTTTAGAAATCATGAAAATACCTTGTCATTATTTGTCATATATGTTGTTCGTGGATTTTAAATTTTGTTATCCTCGTTGCCATATGTTTTTATGTGGGAACTGGGGATTCAAAGACTATGCTGTCACCATCTACCCCAGTGTCATTTTAACTAATCGTGTAGTATAAGCTTTGATATTTAAAATGTCCAGTATAGGCCAGGCGCGGTGGCTCACGCCTGTAATCCTAGCACTCTGGGAGGCTGAGGCGGGAGGATTGCTTGAGGTGAGGAGTTCGAGACCAGCCTGAACAGAAGCGAGACCCCGTCTCTACCAAAAATAGAAAAAATTAGCCGGGTGTGGTAGCACATGCCTGCAGTCCCAGCTACTTGGGAGGCTGAGGCAGAAGGATAGCTTGAATCCAGGAGTTTAAGGTTTCAGTGAGCTATGATCATGTCATTGCACTCTTGCTGGGGCGACAGAGCGAGACTGTCTCTTAAAAACAAACAATTACATCTACAGATGTGGATAAATAGCTAAAATATACTAAATTTATAAAGTAAGTTAGAAAACAGTACCTATATAGTATGACCCCATTTTTATACATGAGTACATAAACTTATATAGTATATGGTAGTATTTGTGAGTACTGTGATAATGTGTGTGTATGTGTGTTTTTAAAAAAATCTGACAGACTATCCTCTGAACTGTTAGCAGTGAATTGTTTCTAAGAGGCTGGTATTAGGGAAGCCTTTACATTTTGTGTTAAATATTTTCTGTAATTTTTGATTTTTTTATAACAATACACTGTTATAATTATCAGAAAACAAGATTAAAAAACAATGCAAAAAGGCACGGACTGGTGTTAGGGTGCTGTCAGTTGTAAGTATGAGCTATATACTTCATTTTTTCCCCTTTTTTCCAAATAGAATGCCCAGTGTTTACATGGAGACATTGCACAATCACAAAGAGAAATTACACTGAAAGGCTTCAGAGAAGGTAGTTTTAAAGTTTTGGTGGCAACCAATGTGGCTGCTCGTGGTTTGGACATTCCTGAGGTTGACCTGGTGATCCAAAGTTCTCCTCCTCAGGTATGAAATGGGATTTGATTTCGGGAAAATAAGAGCAATTTTATAAATTTCCATTTTATTTACAAGGTATTGCTTGGGATGTGAAAAGTATGTCATCTATTCTTGCTCTTAGCCATTTTTTGTTAGTGTGTTAAATTGATCAGAATCTGATACCTTTGCAAATGATTAACTTTATTGTTTGGATTTGTAGTGTGGAACAACAAAAATCATGTAAGGGAATTGTAAAAAGTTGCCATATAAAGAACCCTAAGGTGACATAGATCAAAAGTTTTTAAAGCATGTGGTCTTTACCCCAAAATTCACACATGTAAATTCTTTGAGATGTTGAAAAGAGCAATAGGATTGAAATAAAAATGTTATTATTATTAGCATTATTATTTGGGCACTGGACTGACTGGAATTGCCATATTTTTTTAAAGTTTTACCTCTATTATCTTTAGGATGTTGAGTCCTATATCCATCGCTCTGGACGCACAGGTAGAGCTGGCCGCACAGGGATTTGTATATGTTTTTATCAGCCAAGAGAAAGAGGTCAACTAAGATATGTGGAACAAAAAGCAGTAAGTAGAATTAAATTATTTTGGGCTTATTATCTAAACGGTGCCTTAGAAAAGAATTCTTTTTATATTTGTTCTTACAAGTAGGTCTTTATAACTTCTCAGTTTAAGCTGCATTTGGATGTGAAGCATGTGGAGATCTAAATTTATATTAGCTGCAAGACTTTTTTTTAATACAGCTTTTATTGTGAAGACAGAAGAGCTGACTTTCTCATTTTTCCCTTGAATTTTTCTCTTGAGCCTAAAACCAAAAGTACATTGTGATTTCAGTACCTCTTAGTCCAGCATTGTAAATGGGTGACTGTAACATTGTCTTAGTGTAAGGCTGGGCATGGTGGCTCACACTTGTAATCCTAGCACTCTGAGAGGCCGAGGCAGGAGGATCACTTGAGGTCAGGAGTTTAAGACCAGCCTGAGCAAGAGTGAGACCCATCTCTACTAAAAACAGAAAAAATTAGGCAGGTGTGGTGGCACATGCCTGTAGTCCCAAATTTTTTCCTCTTTCCAAAGTTTGTAAATGATGATTTATTAGAAAAAGCAGATCTTTTAATGTGCTAGGGCTTGGAAATCTTTAAGTCCTAGAAATGGAAATTCAACAAACTATATTAACTTAGGAATTCATTGTAACGACTTCCATTTTTCTTTAATTTAATTCTTTTATTTTCAGGGAATTACTTTTAAACGTGTAGGTGTTCCTTCTACAATGGATTTAGTTAAATCTAAAAGCATGGATGCCATCAGGTATGCTTTCTGATCTTGCTGAATAATTTTTTCTTTTGTATTAGGCAATTCATCTTTTAGCTCTCCTAGTTGAAATATCAGAAAGTTTTAATCACCAATTTTATCAGCAGTTATATTAAAATATGAAAATGTTACTCTTTCTTTTCCCATTCATTCTATCTTTCATTTTTTCCCTGTATCTTGACCAAAAAAATGTACTGTTTTTAAACCATAGGTCTCTGGCTTCCGTTTCTTATGCTGCTGTTGATTTTTTCCGACCATCAGCTCAGAGACTGATAGAAGAGAAAGGGGCAGTGGATGCATTGGCTGCAGCATTGGCCCACATTTCTGGTGCATCGAACTTTGAACCACGATCTTTAATCACCTCTGATAAGGTAGAAATCTGTGAGAAAATTGTATGTGGTTGAGAAAAGGTTAAAATTGAACCATAGTAGATATTGTATAGTGAATTGCTGAGTACTGCATTTAACTCCTTCAATATACTGTGCTTTCTGTGCAGAAAAAAACTTGCTGTATGAGAAATTGGTCTCCTTATTTTCCTTCACCCCTCAATAAATACTTTTTTGACAGCCAGCTCTTCCAAATTTTTAAACCTATGGAAAAATTGAAAGAATAATGGGATAAATAACCATATACCATCCACCTAGACTCAATAGCTGTTAATATTGTGCTATATTTGCTTTATATTTCTTTTTTTAGCTTTTTGAAAATTTGTTTTTTATTTAAATTTAAATTTTTTTTAATTGACATGTATCAATTGTACATCTTTATGGGGTACGTGGTGATCTTTTGATACACACAATGTATATAGTGGTCCGATCAGGCTAATTAACACACCCAACTCAAACATTTATCATTTCTTTGTGTTAGGAACCATTCGATAGATTTCTTCTTGCTTTATATCTTTATATGTATATACTTTTTTTGGCTAAACCATTTGAAAGCAAGTTGAAAGATAATATCATCCCTAAATATTTCAACATGCATCCTCTGAAAATAAGGATATTCTCCTATATAATCACAATACCATAATCTCATCTATGAAAATTAATAAGTCAATATCATTATCTAATATTTAGTCCATATTCAGATTTTTCCTCATTATCCCAAAAATGTCTGTCTGTGTATCTGCAAAGAAATATAGGAAATCCTCACTTTGCACAGAGCTTTGTTAAATGAAACTTACATACCAGAACCTATTCTTCATTTTGTAAGTTGCCATGGAACCATGCAAAGTGAGAAATAGGCTCTGCAGAGTTAACACAGTAGCATGCAAAGTAAGGACGGCCTATGTGTGGAGGGGTGTGTGTAACACCATCTGCCCTGGCCCATTGCCAGGTTGGTATCAGATGTTAAAACATACCATACCAGAGCCACTGGTTGCAGGTAGTTCAAAGATTTATTACTTATTCAGGTAAAAGTGAGGGGAGCTCCAGGCTAAGGGGACCTATCAATAAAAGCCCTCTCTTATGTGTGGGTGTAGAGAGAGTGAGCAAGCCTAGTCCTGGGGACATCTATAAGATGAGAGCCTGCTGGCAGGATTTTGGAATAATGACAGGACAGACTAATTTTGGGCAGCCCATTTGGCAGAGAAGAGGAAACAAATAGGGCCAGGTAGGTTAACTTGCATATGACTTATTTGGTGTAGCACAAATTAGTGCAATGGGGCATCTGATGGTTTCCACCTGGCATGTGTTAATAGTCAGCCAAATGGCATTTTACTGGGAGTGACTTCTGGGGCCTAACTTTGTTTCTTCTCTGTGTCTCTCTCTCTCTATATATATATATGTGCACACACACGTATATATGTGTGTATATATATGTATGTGTGTGTGTGTATATATCCACACACACACCCCTACCTGTGTGTATATATGTTTTTTAAAAATCACGATTCAGCCAGGTGTGGTGGCTCACACCTGGAATCCCAGTACTTTCGGAGGCTGAGGCAGGAGGATCACTTGGGGCCAGGAGTTGTAAGACCAGCCTGGGCAACATAGCGAGACCCTGTCTCTACAAAAAATAAAATAATTAGCTGAGTTTGTTGGTGCAAGCGCCTGTAGTCCTTGATACTAGGGAGGCTAAGGCAGGAGGATCATCTGAGCCCAGGTGTTTGAGGCTGCAGTGAGCTATGATCATGCCACTGTGCTCCAGCCTGGGTGACAGAGTGAGACCCTGTCTCTTAAAAAAATAAAAAATAGAAATAAAAGTCAGGATCCAGTTAAAGTTCTTATGTTATATTTGGTTATTATGTCACTCTTCTTTTTTTTTTTTTTTTTCCATTTTGAAGTGAGTTCTCACTATATCACCCATGTTGGTCTTCTCAAACTCCTAGGCTCAAGTGGTCCCTCTGCCTCAGCCTCCTAATTAGATGGGACTACAGGAATGTGCCACCATGCCTGGCTTATTAAAAAAATTTGGTGGGGGTGGGGAGGTTGGGGCCTTGCTCTGTTGCCCAGGCTGGTCTTGACCTCCTGGCCTCAAGCCATCCTCCTATCTCAGCCTCCTGAGTAGTTGAGATTACAGGCGTAAGCCACCATGCCCGCCAGCTATTATGTCTCTTTTAGTCTGGAACTGTTTTCCCATCTTCTTTGGTTTTCATGACATTGATTTTGTGAAGGGTCTAGGTGAGTTGTCTGGTAGAATATCCTACCTTCTGGATTTGTCTGAATTTTCTTTCTTCATGCATCATTTAACTTTTGCCTGTATCCAGAGTCTTTCCTGTAAACTAGAAGTTTAATGTCAGAGCTTGATTTTATATTCAGGTTAAACGTTTTTGGTAAGAGTACTTTATAGGTAGTATCATGTACCTCATACTGCATCATATTAGGAGGCATATAACATCAGAATGTTCCGGTACTAGTTAGTAATGCTTAGTTTGATCATTTGTTTAAGATGGAAACTGCCATGTATTCGCATTGTAATGGTATGTTCTACTCTCTGTAATTAGTAAGTAAGCTGTGCGGTGATACTTTAGCAATAAGCAAATATCCTATCCCTAATAATCTACCAAATCTTCTTAAGACAGTATTGAAAACATATTTCTTAAGAAGTTATTAAGGTAGAATTTTAGAGCTAAGAAATACCTAAGAGGTCATTTAATCCCAGCCCTTATCCAATGAAAGAATCCCTCTTTGGCAGATGGATCATCTACCTTAAGTATCTTAGAAACAGGGTTTTAGTGGCTTGAAATTTCTTTTATGGGTTAAACCGAAATCCAAAGTCTTTATCACAAATGTCCTACAGTGAATGTCCCACAGGGTCTTCCTTTTGCTACCTTATATCTTATCACTCTCCCCGTGCTTGTTTCAGCCACTCTAACCTACTTGGTGTTCCTCAAACATAAACCTACTCCTCTTTGCAATTAATTTTATTGTCAGGAATGTTCTTCTCTAATAACCATGTGGCTTCCTCCTTCACTTCATTCTGATCTCTGCTCAAGTATCACCATATTAGGTCTTTCCTGATTACCCTGATCACTCTAAAATAGCTTACTCCTCCCTCTACTCTCCCATCCAAGTACTAACTAGGCCCAACTCTGCTTAGCTTCCAAGATCAGATGAGATTGGACACATTCAGAGTGGTATGGGCATAGACACTCCCTCCACTCTCTATTCCTAGCCCTGCTTTATTTCTCTTCATGATGCTTATTATAATACTATCTGACATTTTATGTATTTGCTTATTTGTTTACTGTCTTCCAACCCCTCAGGCCCCCCATAGAATGTAACCTCCATGAGAGAAAAGACTACTGCTGTATCTTTAGCACCTAGTAGAGTCTTTGGCACATACATAGGGAGCACTTAATAAATATTTGTTCGATGAATGCCTCCCTATACATGCCTCATGTTTTTCTGTCAGTGAAGTTTTACAGAACAAGTAATTTTTGCTTCTGAATAGTCCTTCAAAAGTTTAAAGAGGTTCATGTCGTCTTGTAAGTTGACATTCCAAGCTAACTTTGACTTCTTTAATATTTCCTTAATTCTTCACTACCTTGTTATCTTTCTCCAGTGTTCTGGTTAAATTCTCTCTTAAAGCATGATGGTTATAATTAAATATAATCTTTACAGTAATGCATAAAAGAATAGTATTTTTAATGATCTGTAAATATTAGTCTTCTATTAATATAGTTTCAAAGAAGTTGTTTTAGCAACCATGTAATACTATTGGCTCATAAGAAATGCACAGTTAAGTCATGAAGGGCTATAGAGTTAGAGCTTCATTGTCCTGCTGCTACTGATTTTTTTCCAAATATAATATGACTCTTATTCCTTAAGGGGTTTGTGACCATGACTCTGGAAAGCCTAGAGGAAATACAGGATGTCAGCTGTGCGTGGAAAGAACTTAACAGAAAGCTGAGTAGTAATGCTGTATCCCAGATTACCAGAATGTGCCTCCTAAAAGGAAATATGGTAGGCTTTTCTAGACAATTAAAAAGCTTTTTAATCAACCATCACAGATGTTTGTAAAGACTAGCAAATATTGTTCTTTTTTTTGAAGTTTAATAGGATGAATAATACTGTTTTCTCTTTGTGTTAATTTGTTTCCAGTTATAAATTTGGGGAGTTTTATGTATAACTCAGAGCTGTAAGTCATTCTGCTTAGTTTTAACTAATACCCAAGTTATCTAAGTTTCTACTCTTGTATACATATTATGTGTGGTTGTGTGTGTTTATTCTTTAAGACTATGTAACTTATGATTGCAACATTAAACAGCTCTAAAACTTAGAGAACATGCTATATTAGTTTTTAAATGGCCTGCTCTTGGTTGGTAGTGAGGATAATTATATGAATTAAATAAGTATTTTAATACCTTTATATAGCAAAATTAAAACTCTGTAATCTTAGTGGCTCTGATTTCTTCTAATGGTTTTGTGAAGATATATTTATTCATCTAACTTTACTACATAGGTTCATTCTAGATTAGAATTTATTAGCTAGATTGTTTATTGGAAATAATCTTCTCTCTTAACGTTTAATATTACTTCCCTTCAAAAAAGATTTGAGGCAAGTATGAGAAAATATACACATTCAGAAAAATTGTAGAGGGGGAGGAAAATATAACAAGATCAATAGGCAAACTAGTTGCTGTACTTGAGTATTAAATTAACTTTCAATTTATTGGCAACTGAGACCAAAGAGGAAACTTCTTGGGATACATCAGTCTCATTATCAGATAAACATTGCAGCTCTTCAGGCATGAAACTTTCTGGCATTTAATTTTCAAAGGAATCTATTAGAGGGATCATTTTACAAGGGACGTATCACAACATTATAGCATCTACAAAAACTCTTGTAGAGAATACTCTAAATTTTTATTAGTAATAGTAGCTTCTTTTTAGATACTACGTTTAATTACTTTTCAGATTTAGAAAATACATTAAGCAGTCACTCTGTGTCATGCATTATATACTGTGTTATCTATTTTGGTCCTCTAAGCAATCATGGGACACATCTAATCCTTTATTTTTTAAAGCTAATATAAGATTATCAGCAAGTGTAAGTTTATTAGTAAAAAAAAAAAAAAAAAAAAAAAAACAACTCACATGCATCTAAATAAAAATGTTTTTATTTTGCTTTTAGGGTGTTTGCTTTGATGTTCCCACAGCCGAGTCAGAAAGGTTACAGGTATTTTAAAAATTTTATTTGTTAAACATTTGAGTGTGTTTCTCTAATAGATAGGGATTTTTTTGAAAAATATAGTCACGTTATTATTATCTTGCCTAAGTCAATATAAAATATCCAATGTGAATATGTCTCAATTTAAAATTTTTAATTATAAATAATTTCAAACATATTTTAAAAAATAATAGACTTGTATAACCAACCCCCATGTACCTGTCACCCAGCTTCAGTAATTATCAATTTATGGCCAGCTTTGTTTCATCTTAACTTCTCTTTACTTCTGTATTCTTTTAAATCAAATTCTAAGTATTTTATCATTTCAACCATAAATATTTCCACATATCTAAATATAAAGAATTTTATTTTATTATTTTTTTAGAGACAGGGTCTTACTCTGTTGCCCAGGCTGGAGTGCAGTGGCATAATCATAGCTCACTGTAGCTTCAAACTCCTGAGCTCAAGTGATTCTCCCACCTCAGCCTCTTGAGTAGCTGGGACTACAGGCATGTGCTACCATGCCTGGTTAATTTTTTAAATATAACAAACTTTAAAAAAGACATAATCACAATACCATAATTGAACTCCCCCAAATAATAATTTCTTAATATAATCCAATTTTGTGTTTAAATTTCTCTCGTTGTTCTCTAAATATTTTTTAATATAAGGTCCACAAGGCTCATACATTGTAATGTGATGTATCTTATCTCTTTTAAACTATAGGTTCTCCCTCCTTTCTCACTCTCTTTTTAAAAAATTTCCTTGTATTTTATCTGTTAAAGAGGTTGTCCCCTGGATTCCCATAGTGAAGAATTTGTCTGTTGCATCTATGTGCATATTTATGTACATATTTTGCAACAAGAATGGGATTATTCTGTTTTTGAAATCTTTGTAAAAATTCAGAATATATTGAGGACACATCTGTGTCAACTATACAGTTACCTTGTTTTTTTTTTTTTTTTTTTTTAAAGAGACAGGTCTCGCTATGTTGCCCAGGCTGGAGTGTGGTGGCTATTCACAGGAATGAGCACAATCCACTATAGCCTGGAACTCCTGGGCTCAGGTGATCCTCTTGCCTCAGCCTCCCCAGTAGCTGAGACAACAGGCACTCACCACTATGCCCAGCTGGTTACTTATTTTTTTACTTTTATTATTTTTTGAGAGAGGGTCTCGCTCTGTTGCCTGGGCTAGAGTGCAGTGGTGTCATCATAGTTCACTGCAACCTCAAACTCCTGGACTCAGGTGATCCTCCTGCCTCAACCTCCCTAGTAGCTGGGACTGCAGGGACACGCTAAGGTTAATTTTAACGACTCCCTAGCATTTAGCCATATGGGTGGCTAATTTTCTTAACCAATGTCCTATTTTCTGAAATTTAGATTATATTATTTATATATATATATAATATATATGTAATTTATATATATTATATAAGCAGGACTGCCCTGAACATTGGTATAGCTACTTCTTCATGCATTGCCATGTTAATCTCTTTAAGATGAATTTTTAAAATGACTGCTTGGCCAAAAAGTTTGTGCATTTTTTTTTTTTTTTTTGCCTGTGTTTTATATTACCATCTGAAACTGGGAGAGGGATGGGGTGGGGGAGGGATCAAGAATTTGGGAGCAGGTGGGAGGTACTGTCCCCTTCAGGAAACACAGCTTCAAGGTGGAGGAATTGGGTTTGTACATTTTTAAGACTTTAGTCATATATTGCCAAGCCCACCAGTAGTGTGTGTAGATGTTTCTCTCTTCCCATCTTTACCAAAAGATTGTCTTAATATAACTTTCCTTGACAACTCATGATTACAATGAAGAACAGTTAATGTATTAACATAATAGCAAGATATAACAAAGTGATGCTCTTATGAGCTACTGATTTGTATATCTTGAGTTTGTTTACTCCAGTACCAGATTATTTCCAATGGCTACATTTTATGATACTTGGCTGGTATTGACAGGTGTTTAATCTCCATCATTAGTTTGTTTACTTCTTGCTTCTGTCAGTACACTTGCTGAAAACAATGCAATACTTATTAATGGCCCATCTGCTTTGTGCTGAGAAACCAGATAGTAGTACTATCTTAGAGAATGTAAAAACTAAATATGAATTTAGAGTCTTGAAATGGGCCTGAGAGTTTCTTCTGAGACGAAAACGTAGGAACTTTAGTGAATGAGCTTTGAACATGTTTTTATTTTGCTTATTTTCCAGTTTTCATTTTTGTTCCAGACACTTTGAATTTAACAGGTAAATAGCCTTTAGCCAATAAACAACGGATATGAAAAAGGTGTCTCATACTCATGTGCTTGCTTATAGTTTCTATTTTGCATTTTATATTAATCCTATAAATTCCTCTAACAGGCAGAGTGGCATGATTCAGACTGGATACTCTCAGTGCCGTCCAAACTGCCTGAAATTGAAGAATATTATGATGGAAACACATCTTCTAATTCCAGACAGAGGAGTGGCTGGTCAAGTGGACGGTCTGGCCGGTCGGGCCGGTCAGGTGGTCGATCTGGTGGCCGGTCAGGTAGACAGAGTCGACAGGGGAGTCGCTCAGGAAGTCGACAAGATGGTAGAAGACGAAGTGGGAATAGAAATCGATCAAGAAGTGGGGGCCACAAACGGAGTTTTGATTGAGTATTGGATAGTTACTCTACCAGTGTGAGCTTGCCTATTTCTGCCTAATCATGTACATTATCCACCAAAAATTAGGTCATCATAGTTGAGGTATGTGTATGCTATTTGCAAAGAAGTTGGTCGTATTTTTTTAAAAAGTATTTCACATGAATGGTTGTAAACAAATCTACTTATCCAGTTATACCTTTGAATAAAAAAAACCTCCTTTTATTGTCTCTTTTCACTACGCGTTAAGAATTTTCTGAATGTAATCTTTTAGAATTTCTTCTAATCTTGGCGGTCAAGTTAATCTTACTTAAGGTTACTTGCATTTTACAAAATGTTGTGTATTTATATTCAGATCATTCCTTCCATAGCTTATGTGACAGAAAATAAGAAATCCCTTCTAAGGCCGGGCGCGGTGGCTCACGCCTGTAATCCTAGCACTCTGGGAGGCCGAGGCGGCCAGATTGTTTGAGCTCAGGAGTTCAAGACCAGCCTGAGCAAGAGCGAGACCTCGTCTCTACTAAAAATAGAAAGAAATTATATGGACAGCTAAAATATACATAGAAGAATTAGCCGGGCATGGTGGTGCATGCCTGTAGTCCCAGCTACTCGGGAGGCGGAGGCAGAAGGATCGCTTGAGCCCAGGAGTTTGAGATTGCTGTGAGCTAGGCTGACGCCATGGCACTCTAGCCTGGGCAACAGAGTGACACTCTGTCTCAAAAAAAAAAAAAAGAAAGAAATCCCTTCTACATTAAAGGGCTGTATAAACTGGTGATATGGTTAATTAGGTGTAGCATTTTAAATTCCAAATATAATTAAAAGGGTGTGCAAGCAGTCCACACACATTAATGTATTCAACAGATACTTACTGAATTTCTACTATGTGTCCATCATTATGCTAATCACTGGGGAATATAGTTGTGAACAAGATATAATAGCTGTCCTCAAGGAACTTACGGTCTAACAGACAAGCAATTAAGACAGATTAACAAAGGCCAAGACAGTGGAAGGTATGGAATGCTAAGGACCTAGTTGGGGTGCACCTAACCAGTTTTAGGAGTCAGGAAGACTTTTTAGAAGTGATAACAAAGAAACAAAGCAGAAGTATCAGTTGATAAGCCACATGTATATGTAGGTGGGAAGGGGAGTTTAGAAGGGAAAGTGCTTGTAGGCAGAGAGAACAAGTTGTATGTGGAACCTAGAAGCAAAGAATAACATGATAAGTCTGAAGACTTAGTTAGTTCAGTAGGGTTTCATGTGATAGGCAGAGGACAGGAATAAGAAAGATTTAACAGGGACCAGATTTTAAAGGCCTTACATGCACTGTTACGGAGTTTGAAACTTTTCTTGAAGATAGTGGGGAACCGTTAAAGGGTTTAAAGTAAGGCGTAACATGATTAGATTTACATTTTAGAAACATTGCTGGCTACACTGAGGAGACTGGATTGGAGAAAGGCCAGACTGGAGGCCACGAGACTTCTTAAGAAGCTGTAGGAGTAATTTAAGATTTCAAGAATGGAGCAATTGGGGAGAAGACAAGTGTAGGATATGATGGTAGGCCAGTTGAGGACAAAGGTCATTTCAGTTGAGGTGGGTAAGGAACTGCAAAGCAGTGGGTACATGAGTGGTATTCATGGACAATGAAGTCTCCTGGGATGAAAACAAGGCAGGACTGAGAAGGAAGGAAGACTAAGTCAGGTTCCGAAATATCAATGAATGATGGAGATTGGTAAATTACCTGAACGAGGAGGGGTATAGAGTAACATTCTACTTACCTTCAAAGGGACAAGAGCTTTTATATGAAAGTGAAGGAGTAATGGTTTGGAAATGGGTTTAAGGAAAAGAGGACACTGATGCCAACTGAGATATGTGCAATGTTAGCAACGTGTGTGTGAAAAAGCTTGCAGAGGGTGTATTTTTAAGAGTGAGCCAGATTTCAGTTAAGCCAAGGAGGAGGGAAGGACTGCATCAGTGCTGGATTAAGGAAGGGAGAAGTTTTGATTATGGGGAACAGTGGTTCAGACAGCCATGATTGTGGAGGGGAAGGGAATCTCAATTGGCTCTGCATTTGAGTAACTGAGTTCTAGATTTATAACCCACATGAAATAGGGGCTCCATTCCTACTAAGTTGCATGAGTTACTACTACATTCAGAGCACGTGTGCCTACAGTGTCCCAGGCATTACGTTTTGGGTGAATAACATAATAAGCCCCATTTATACAATAGAATGCTAGGTGTTGCTACAGGAAACCACTCAGTTGCTCTAATTGTAGCCACTACAAGTTGTCTCTAACTTTTTACCTTAACACCTGCAAGATAATTATGCTTTTCTGCTGACAAAATGTTAAGAGATGTGCTTCTGTCATCTAAGGCTAAAATCTCCAGTTGTGTGCTTGTCCAGTCTCTGCACTAAGGAGATCAGAATCTAGTGAAATAGATCGACACATAAACCTAAGTCCACAACAATGACTAAATGCACTGATTTGTGAACTCAGCAAGGACACTCAGCTCAGGAATCGGAGTGGGGATTCAGAGAAAGCTTTTTAGATCTGATGATTGAGCATTAATTAAGTCAGGTAAAAACCAGGTTAGTGGGAATGGGCATCTAGGCAAAAGTACAGAAAAGCTGATAAAACAACATAGTCTGAGTATGGGGAACTATAAGCTCTTGTTGCTGGGATCATCACTGTGAGGAAAGCAGTGGTGAGAACAAGGCAAGAGTCCTATCTTGGAAGGCTTATTGTGGACAGCCATTGAAGGGTTTCAGGGACAAGTGAAAAAGATAAGTGTGTAGGTAAATTCTAGAAGGGTGGATGGACTGAAGAGATTTACCTGCTAAAGGTCAGTTTCCCTGTTAGCAAGGGTCCTAACAAAAATAATAACTGTCCATATCTTTTGAAAGAGATGAAACAGGGCAAATTTTTCATCAAAAATCTCAGCTTTGGGCTGCACTCAGCCACAAGTATCTTTACTGTGCTCCTTCCTTTTAGAACCCAGTACCTTCATGATACTAGTTTTGGCTTTTGGCCTCCTGTTTGGTATTCTGTCCTCTAGTTGGTCACTTAACAGCTGTTTGAACTTGAATCAGTTACACTGATGTTTGGTTTTTGAATTTATTAAGTGAAATAGCATCTATTTTATTCTCTTCAGCATTTTAAGTTTGAATAACACATTTTAGGTGTGAATGTCTTGAGAGCCTTCTCTCACATTGTTTCCTATGTTTGGGGGCTAGTGCCTAACAGTAGTTTTTTTAAAACCATATTCCATTTTTTTCTTATTAGTATACATGTCTATTGTTGAGAATCTGAAAAAATAGAATCGTAAATGGAAGAAAATAAATAACACCCATAATCACATTACTCAGAGATAACTACTGCTAACATTTTCTTGTGTAGACTTTTGAATTCAATGTGTGTGCAAGTGTGTGTGTATACATACTTTTTAAAATAGAAATTCTCCCCCTAATTTTATGAAAATATTACATCACCTAGATCAGAGCAAACTGGTCTGGCAGACTCAGTATTCAAACAGAACTTCACATTTTCTATCAAATGTATATCCAATTCTTCTACTTGTTACTGAGTTTTATAGTGATAATTTGGCCATCTGTGGTCAAAGGGGCCTTTTGCATGTTTCCTCTTGGAATTTTGGGTTTGTACCTATGTGCAGGTATGTTACAAAGGAACTTACATACTTTGTAAGCTTTGACAGCAATTTTCCATTTAGTAGTGTTCTGGAGCTTACTCTCTTGTTGAACATCTATTGGTAATAAAAACATGTCCCTGTACTGTATACAACAGTATCAAGTACAGCAGCATTACATAGTTTCGTGGTTTGTCAACCAGACTGCAGGTTTCTTGAAGCAAGGACTAGGTCCTCACTTATGTACTTACTCCAAAGTCCTTGGTACAATGGTGAAATCCCAGATGTTAAGCATTTTGTTGGTCAATTGGTGGATTGCATTCATGCTTGCTTTCCCTTCTTTCACATCTAATACCAGGATGATGGAAGTGTTTTCCTACCTGGACATATTGCTAAAATTCATTTCAAGGAGATCCCCCTACACCACTGCCATGTTAATGTTCAATAAACATTTAATGACAGATTACTATGTGCCAAGCACTGTCTGAAATTTTGATGACACAAAGATGGATAAATCAAGGATCCCGGCTCAAGGCTGTCACAGAGTTTAAGTTAAAGCATTGTTGCATGTTTACACAAACTGTTAAAATTGAGATGTGAAACAATAATAGTTCAAATAATAGTTTAGGTGAAACAAAATTTTTCCTTAAAACTCTCAGATTAAAAAAACTAATCTCGGCCGGGCGCAGTGGCTCACACCTGTAATCCTAGCACTCTGGGAGGCCAAGGTGGGTGGATTGTTTGAGCTCAAGAGTTCGAGACCAGCCTGAGCAAGAGCAAGACCCCGTCTCTACTAAAAAAAATACAAAGAAATTAGCTGGACAACTAAAAATACACAGAAAAAAATTAGCCGGGCATGGTGTAGTGTGCCTGTAGTCCCAGCCACTCGGGAGGCTGAGGCAGTAGGATTGCTTGAGCTCAGGAATTTGAGGTTGCTGTGAGCTAGGCTGGTGCCATGGCACTCTAGCTCAGGCAACAGAGTGAGACTCTGTCTCAAAAACAAAATAAAACAAAACAATAACTAATTTCAGCATCTTGGCGGGTGCAGTGGCTCATGCTTGTGATCCTAGCACTCTGGGAGGCCGAGGTAGGAGGATCGCTTGAGGTCAGGAGTTCGAGACCAGCAAGAGTGAGACCCTGTCTCTACTAAAAATAGAAAAGAAAATTAGCCAGTCAACTAAAAATGGTAACAAAAAATTAGCCATGTGCGTGGCGGCTCACGCCTGTAGTCCCAGCTACTCGGGAGGCTGAGGCAGGAGGATAGGTTGAGCCCAGGAGTTTGAGGTTGCTGTGAGCTAGGCTGAAGCCAGGGCACTCACTCTAGCCCAGGCAACAAAGGGAGACTCTGTCTCAAAAAATAAAATAAAATAAAAAAACTAATCTCATGAAATACAGAAATAAAACTTCCAACATTTTCCTTTGTCATAAAATGTAATATTTTCGATTGTCTTTCCAAACATTTGTGACACACCTATGAGTTTTAATAGCTCTATGTTCCAGGCAATGCCAAATCTTTTCATCCATTATCTTACTTAATTTTCTTAACTGATTAAATAGTTTAAAAAAAAAAAAAAAGAGAGAGAGACAGGGTCTTGCTCTGTCACCCAGGCTGGAGTCCAGTGGTATGATCGTAGCTCACTGCAGCAGCAAACTTCTGGGTGGAGGGAATCCTCCACCTCAGCCTTCCTCTTAGCTGGGACTACAGGCTTGTGCCACCACACCCAGATAATTTTTTAAATTTTATTTTATTTATAGAGGAGACCAGCCACATTACTGGTCTGGAACTCCTGGCCTCAAGCAATCCTGCCTCAGTCTCCCAAGCAGCTGGGATCACAGGGAAGAGCCACCGGGCCTGGCTGAAGTAGGTTTTGTTATCCCCATTTCATGCAGGAGGAACTCTGGTTCTGATTAAGTAACGTGTCCGAAATCACAGCAAATAGTGGCAAAGGCAGATTTTCAAAGCCAGATATGATTCTAACCCATTTTTTCAATCTACTATGATAAATTGTCTCCCAATTCTTTGGATCACTAGTTCTTCAGAAAAAGCTTAACAATAGTCATTGATCATTCAATGGGCCACTTTCCCTTAACTGCTCGAAGTAGTATGTCTAAATTATGCATGACTAATAACCCCCGTGAAATTCTAATTAGGGTCTACTTGATTTGGATGCCCTTTCCACAGGCCGGTTTAGTGCCTCTCCTTGGTGCCTTAAAAACAACGACACGGCCTTTCTCTCCCACCAGTCTATAAAGCTTTTTCAGGACAAGGCTTGCTAGGGAATCCTAGCCACGTTTCTCATACCTGACACAGAGAATGCTGAGGGGATGTTTGTTGAGTGCACGCATGAATGAAGGAACAGACCCGATTGAATTCCGGTTCTTCTCCAGGCTCGTGAGTTTGGCCGTCACTTTTTAGAGTCGACGTTTCCACAAGATGCTTAAGAACATATATCCGGCGCGTCAGTACGTAAAAGGACCCTTCAAACTCAAGCAATTTAATATAAAGCACGGACGAAGCGCCACTCAAAAGCAACTAGAAGCCTTCATGTATCAGGCTGGGACTAGGGAAGACCTGGCCAGTGTTTGAGAATACTAAGATAACCTTCGAGACTCCTTCCAGCTCCGCCCTTCTCTAGGTGCCTTTTAGTGTCAAGGGCTGTAAGCGATCAATTCATGAAGCCCAGCCACAGTCAGAGTCCACAAATTTGCATTTATGAAGCCGACCCGAGCCTTCCTTGGGCTTCCTGCTTCCGCCGGAAATGCTTTGCTACAGGAAGTGACGAAAGCTGGGTGGAGTTGAGGGGCGGTACTGTCTCTTCTTCTCCACGCGGTTGAGGAGACCGGTCGCCCTGAGCTGTTAGTGCTGAATAATGCCTGGAAAACTCCGTAGTGACGCCGGTTTGGAATCAGACACAACCGTGACAAAAGTAGAGATGCTGCGAAAGCAAGCTGAGAAGGTGATACCGAGGGACCTGGGGCAAGGCCGGGCCAGGGCCGGGGCGCTGAGAAGAGCGGGGTCCTGGGGTACGAGAGAAGTGCTCAGACTGGGAACGCGTAGCGCGCGGCGAGGAGCCCAGGCGTGGGTCTCGGCAAGCGGTGCCCAAGAGTAGTGCTCTCCCGGGCCAGCGGGCGCGTTGCCGGTCGGACAGAGCTGGGTCCGCCGCACGCCGACCTCTTTCTTTCGGCTTTTACCTAACCACAGGTCCCGGGAGCTCTGGCCTAGAGGCCCGATCGGACAAGGGAGAGGGCTGGGTGTCCCACGTGGTCCCTGGCGACTGGGCGCCCAGCACCCTGTGCGCAAAGTTAGACGTTCACGCTTAGACCCCACGTTCTTGGATCAGACTTAACTCGCGGTGTGAGCGTGCGCGAAGGGAATTCTAAATCAAGTCAAAGTTGGGACTGAAGCTTTATACTAGCGAGATCTTAATTAACCTCATCTGCGCACGTGGGCGGTGTCTGCAGTGATGTTCTTTTTACCACTAGTAAGGGAAGTACAGTTTGTTTTCCGGTAAGCAACCCTTAGAAGGTGACGTAATTCAGTTCCTCTTAGTGTTTATTGATCAGATTTCTCATGGAGATATAAAGAGCTGTTGTGGTGCTAACTATACACCATATTTTTTTAATAGAGGCCGGCAGTGTGCATACGTCTTAAAGTACCTTGACAGCCGTCTGCATCTTTGCTGTTGCTTCCCTAGGTAGTAATTTAACTTGTGACTGAGTCTGTTCTGAGATAAAGTCAGTGGGAACAAAGATTGTTCCTGAACTTGCATTGTACATGACTTAGAATTTTCTTTCCTTGTTGTTTTTGTCTTTTTGATGTAGAGCTCTTACACCAGCAATATTTTGGCATTGTAGGAAGCCGCGGGAGGGCAAATTTGTACCCACTGGGTGGGGAGGTAGTGGTCAGAATGTGGGATGCTCAAATCAAAAGGGACATGACCAAACTGCATTACATTCCAAAAAAGACCGCCAGGATGTAAAACTCACTCTTATTTATTTGTTGGAACTAAGGGACGAAAGAACTGAAATCTTGAGGGGAGACTAGTTTGTTTTTCATATATAAGTATGGTCGTGTGGCAGAGAGACTACCCTTAATTTGTGATTTGAAAGCAGAGGCAAGTCCTGAAGTTTCAGGGAGGCAGATTTTAGCTCAATATAATAGTCTCCGTACTTCTGGGATTGGCATGGGGCCCTGCTAGAAAGGTTCTTAGGAGGCTACATTGCCTAATTGTTTTTGTCACATGAAGAGTTGGAGAGGATCAGAAATTTCAGATAGGATCCATAGTCATCTGTCTGCTTTGGTTTTGAGGTTTCACCCCTTCCATATCCTTGTAACTTGTGCTTATATTTTGTTTTACTTTAAGTTAGGTACTTTTTTTTTTTTACACATAGGATGATAGACTGAATTTTTGTAGCTTTTTATTTCATAAAGTGTCTTTATGTAAATCCATTTGGTCTTGTGAGATAGGCAAGACACAGATACTATGAATTCCAGTTTTACCTGCAATTTTAGCAGGGAGAAAGAAAAATCTGTTTTAACATCATTTGTCTATGGACATATATGGGCTTATTACTCTATCAGAATTAAATTTGGACTTGATCACTTTCTGTAGTATTTAGTTTAGAGACTGTTGGAGTATCTAATGAGCTACTCCAAGTCCCTTATGAAAATCTGGTTTTATAATTGTTCAACCACATGACTTCAATAGTTACTAAGAGGTACTTTTGATTTTGTTGATATATGCTTATCTCCATATAGCTGAAAAATGGTACTAAAAAGCATACTGTTTGATTTTTACTTTATGACAAAGTTGCAAGTATAAATGTTGAAATGCCCCAAAATTTTGTTCATCATAATTGACAATGATCTTGAAATAGTCCAGAATTTATAAATTACACAAATGTATAAATGCCTTGTTTAGGGTTTGTGTTTTCTTTGTTAATTTTTTAGAAAGATAGAAGGGAGAAGCCAAAATCGAGTAAGACTGAAGAGGCAGCAGAAGAGGCAGAAACTATTCCCCCCAAAGCTAAACAAGTTAAAAAGAAAGCAAGTCCTTCTGAGGTTGACATGAACTCTCCTAAATCCAAAAAGGCAAAAAAGAAAGAGGAGCCAACTCAAGATGACATTGTTTCTCCTAAAACCAAAAGTGTGAAAAAGAAAAAGGAGCCCTTGGAAAAGAAAGTTGTTTCTCCTAAAACCAAAAATATAATCAGTGAGGAGTCTTCTGAAGAAGAAATAGGTGCTTCTAAGCCCAAGAGGATGAAGAAAGAAAAGGAAATGAATGGAGAAATAGGAGAGAAGAACCCAGAACTGAAGAATGGATTCTGTCATTCTGAACCCGACTCTAACTCCAGTGAAGCTGCCAGTGAAGAAAGTAACAGTGAGATAGAGCAGGTAAAGTTTCACTTTAAAGATAGAATGTATCTTTCATTATTGTTTCTGATAAATAAGTAGGTAATTGCTACACATACTATTTAATAGTAGGAGAAAATTTGATATGTCCCCACCTCATGGGTGGGGCTGTGGGGGAATGCCTTGAGGTGCAGAGTGAGACTTCTGCTTAAAAATTACATGGTGTCAGAATGCCTCCTTTGCAAATATGCAGATCTCTTCAAGCTTAGTGATGGTCTTGGTCTGCTTATTTGCAAGTCAGACATCAACAGGAGAGATATAGCTGTATAAATGGATCCTAGTTTCCCTCTAAGAGGTTTAACCAAATAAATCATAATTAAGTGGAACCACTGAAAAGGTGCTTGCTTGATTGCATAAATCTTTTTGTTGAGGCCATTAACTAACCTGAGTTGAAAAGGATGATTAAATGTTTGTCCAGAACCTAATTTCTGTCATCTTTCAGAAACTTGGTCATGGAAGAAAAATCCTAATGCTAATTTTCTATTTGCCATAGGTCATGATCAACATTTATAATATTTTTCCTGATTATAAAAAATATGATTTAGAGAATTTAGAAAAATGTAGAAATTTATAAAAAAGAAAAATGATCTCTAGAATTTCAGCATGCATTCATTCAGTAAATATTAAGCATTTTTCAAGTACAGAGGTAATCTGTTGTTAAATTTTGTTGTTTCCTTACAGTACTTTTTATGTATACATCTATTATTTTTTAATCAGATTAAGGTTGTACTATGTGCCATATTGTATCCTGACTTTTCTGTTTTTGTATAAGCATTTTCCCATTTTTAAATATTAAGTATGTTTAATGGTTATATAATCCATCATATAAATGTTTAGAAATCCATTTAATTATTCCTTATGCTAAGCATTCAGATTTTTTACTATCAAATAATGCCACAGTGACCACTAACTCATAAATGCTTGTTCCTTATTTTCTATGGATGTGTGTATACAAGAGATGCTGTGGAAAATAGTTCTTAGTTGAGACGAATCTGCCTTTACTAGTCATACATAATATATGTGCAGTATATATTTGCTATAGATTTTTCTTTTGTTAGGATTTTATAGATTATTTACTTTTCAGGTCTCAATTTGCATACCAAGATTTTTGTGTCTTTTTGGTCGATTTTAAACTGATGTGTTGAGAATAGTTGCTTTTGAATAGCCTTTTTTTTTTTTAGTCCCTTTCTTAGAAGGTTTCTCTGTATTAACTTGTATGGGTAGTTCTTGATTTCTTTCTGTGGCCCTTTACTTGATAGGAAATACCTGTGGAACAAAAAGAAGGCGCTTTCTCTAATTTTCCCATATCTGAAGAGACTATTAAGCTTCTCAAAGGTAATATTCTTGGAAATATTGTACAGTGTTAGAACATACTATTTTAAAGTGTTCTGTTTTTGTTGAGATGAGCCAGGGCATATTCTTAATGTAGGATAGATAATCTGTATGTAACCATATAATGAAATAGGCCTGTATATTCAGTATAGGACTATTGTAGTGATGATCTTTGCTGCCTCTTAAGCAAGTGATTAAAATTTATTCAATACAACATGTATATTCAGAAATGTAATGACTGATAGTGCTGGTGAAATTAAACAATTAGTTGATACCATCTTGGGGTGTTTTTTTAATCCTCTTCCACTTCTTCAGGTTAATGACACCAGTCTGACTCAACTCATTTTAACAGTCTGTGAAACTAGCCTAGGTAGTTACAGAAGCTCAACTAGGTGCTTTTTAAATCAGGTGCAGCACTGTCTGGACTGCAGAGCACCAAATTTTCAGGCTTATCTTGGCCTATGGAAGAAATTTCATGACAACTTAATCTGTTAAAATAATAAATAGTAACATAGTTTGGTACTTTAAGTATTGGTGATATTTTGTAATCAGGTTTTTACTATCAGAATATATTTGAGGTAATCCAAGCACTCTGAGAGACCAACAGGGGAAGATTGCTTGAGGTCAGGAGTTCAAGACCAGCCCGAGTGACAGTGAGACCCCGTCTCTACCTAAAATAGAAAAAACTAGCCGGGCATGGTGGCGTGTGCCTGTAGTCCCCGCTACTCGGGAGGCTGAGGCACGAGGATCGCTTGAGCCCAGGAGTTTGAGGTTGCTGTGAGCTAGGCTGATGCCACGGCACTCTAGCCCAGGCAACAGAGTGAGACTGTCTCCAGAAAAAATAAGAATGTATTTTATCCTAACTTTGTAGATGTTGACCAAAAGGTAGAATTCCTTAATTCTGCAGGACCAGAAGCATGAGTATGCTTCAGTCCCTCAGTATGGCTGTTACTTTAAGAATTGCATTGTCTGGTAACACAGTTCATTTGTTCACAGGTCGAGGGGTGACCTTCCTGTTTCCCATACAAGCAAAGACTTTCCATCATGTCTACTGTGGGAAGGACTTAGTTGCACAGGCGCGGACAGGAACTGGGAAGACATTCTCCTTTGCCATCCCTTTGATTGAGAAACTTCAGGGAGAACTGCAAGACAGGAAAAGAGGTCGTTCCCCTAAGGTAACTAAACACATAACTCAGGGGCTCCAAATCAGCACAGGAAAAAACATATCTTGAGCTTTGTTTATGTACCCTACTATTTTTTATTGTGTTCTTATAGTCACCCCATTATATTTACTGTGAATCTTTTTCTGAAGGGTAAACCAGGATAATTCTTAAGACTCTTGGCTACAAACTCTGTATATGTAAATGTTGTAATTTGGCCCATGGTTGTGATCATGTAAATTAATAATGCTTATCATATTCCCTTCAAACAGTTAGTTGTCCCTGGGATTCACAGCATTGGTCAAGTGTCTTTGACCATTTTTGCTTAGATGGAGAAAGCATTTGTGGTAGAGAAGGATGAATAGAAGGAGGGCACTCAGAGAGGTGAAGAGGCTAAGGCCCCTTATCAGGATGGTGTCCAGTGGGCTCATTTGTCGAGAACCTGGCATTTAACAAACTTTAACCTCACTGATAAACCTGGGATGTCCATGTTGTCACATTGGTTGTGGGTTCTTGCAGTTGTCTTTCTGTCCTTACCTCACTTGCTCACTGGCCTTCCAGTGTCCATGTTCCCCCCATCATTAATTCATTTGTTTACTGTTGTGTCCCTAGCACCTGGAATAGTGCCGCCTGGCACATAGTAGATGGTCATTAAATACCTTTTGGATGAATGTATTAGATTGTCCTTAAGTCATATTTGTTTCATGCTGTTACCCTATTCAAGGATCTATGGTAGTTTCATGTTGTATGTCTTGGATCAAACACAGACTGCTGTAGGAGTCAAAGCCTCTTTCAGTTTTGGCCTTACCTTATTACCTAACTTTTTTCTCCTTTAAATTCACTATAATGTAGAAGTTAAGCCTATAGGTTTTGGGGCCCAATTGCCCGAAGGCATATAAAGTATTTAGTGGAGCCTGTAAAAGCACAAATATTAGCTAATATTACCATCATCAGTATTATTCCTTGCTCAGGTTGTTCTTTTCTTGGAATGAGAACTGGTAGCTCCATGAAACTTTTCTCATTTTCTCCAGCCTGCTGGAGTACCATACATTTGGGCATCTACTTCTCTTCTGATAGGTAAGACCTGGTCACAGGCTTTCCTTAGGGAGTATATTTGTCAGAACCATATTATATTTGTGATCCTTCCACACATATAGTGCATTGTAAAGCACATAATAGATGTTTTGAGAATACTTGTTAGGATGAACTGAACTTTCTTGTGAATTCCAAATTGATTAAGAAACAACTGAATTCAATTATTTTTCCTTTCCAGGTACTAGTTCTTGCACCTACAAGAGAGTTGGCAAATCAAGTAAGCAAAGACTTTAGTGACATCACAAAAAAGTTGGCAGTGGCCTGTTTTTATGGTGGAACACCCTATGGAGGTCAAAGTAAGTAAATTTAAAAGTGAGGAAAGGAAAATGCCATCCATTGTTGGATATCCTGATTGGATTTCTTCTGGCTTTGACATCTGGCTTCTTTACCTCCTAGTCATTTAAATATGGTCAAGAACATAGTCCTACATGATGATGAGCAAATCCTGTTTATGGTTCTTAGGACTTTTGTATTATCTATCTATATTTTTAGCTAAAAGCTACAAAGGTAACTTATCGAACCCAAGACAACAGCGTCTAGTTGGGTCCTGGGAAGCAGAAAGTCAGAATTTAAGATTATTCTTTTTATCAGTCTGGACCATGGGTTTCTGCCCTTTTTTTGCATCCTTGCCTCTTTCTTGCATAAATAGGCTTTCTTTGCTTGGGGCCCAAGGCCCAAATGTTACAGACCTGCTCTAATATTCCATTACTTGCCAGTTCAAGACCTTGGAGCTTTATTATGTAGAGCAGATATATAAATCAGGAAGAGATTTAAGGCATTAAAAAAACAGCGTTGGCACACAAAGCTCATGATTGTGTCTTTCTAGCTGTGGTGGAATGAACGTAGGGTTTGGCATCAGAAGGACCTGAATCTAGACTCTGCTCACCGAGTAGCTGTGGTGTTCAAGTTCAAGCTGCTTAATTTTTCTGCCCTTTAGTTTCCTCATCTGTGAAACAGGATTATTAAACCTACCCTGCAGGGGTATTGTGAAGATTGGAGTGGATAATGTATGTAAAGTGCCTAATGAGATCCCTAGACTGCAACAGCAACTCAGTAAAAAGCTGTATTATTACCATCTCATCCCAGTTATATTGAACTACGTTTTTCACAATGTCTGTATACCTTCTTGGAATATTTGCCCTTCCATCTCCTGTCTGATCCTCCCTATACCTGCTTACCTTATAGAAAGTTACTATTTCTTTAAGATTCTTTTCTCACTTTATCTGTGAAACCTTGATACTTTCCACCAACAAAGGAAGTAATTTCTTTCCAGTGCTACCATCCCCCAGTGGTGCATTTTTCTTTTATGTCACTTCATAAACTAGACTGTCATTCCTTACATGTTTTTCCCACTAGATTCGGAGTGCCTCGAGTATCTTTATCTTCATTACTTAACATGTTACTTTGGCTGGGTGCGGTGGTTCACGCCTGTAATCCTAGCACTCTGGGAGGCCCAGGCGGGAGGATCACTTGAGGTCAGGAGTTCAAGACCAGCCTTAGCAAGAGCGAGACCCCCGTCTCTACTAAAAATAGAAACAAAAGAATTAATGTGGTGACTTGCACCTGTAGTCCCAGCTCCTCAGGAGCCTGAGGCAGGAGGATCGGTAGAGCCCAGGAGTTTGAGGTTGCTGTGAGCTAGGCTAATGCCACGGCACTCACGCTAGCCAGGGCACAAAGTGAGACTGTATCTCAAAAAAACAAACAAAGAAACAAAAAAAACATATTACTTTGTACTTGGTAGTTGTTTAATAAACATTTTGGAATGACAGTACATTCTGATACCCTACACTGATAAAAGACTTATTAAAAACCCAGAAAATCTTGTCATTGGTGCTCTTTATAGTTGAACGCATGCGGAATGGGATTGATATCCTGGTTGGGACACCAGGTCGCATCAAAGACCACCTACAGAATGGCAAGCTAGATCTTACCAAACTTAAACATGTTGTCCTGGATGAAGTTGATCAGATGTTGGATATGGGTTTTGCTGATCAAGTGGAAGAGATTTTAAGTGTTGCATATAAAAAAGGTAAGTCCCAAATTTGAGACACTGATAAAAGGGACCAAAGGAAGGGTGGTGATTAGTAGCCTTCTAAGAGATAAATGAAGCCTTGTGAAATTGGTAGGGGACTTTATTCAGGCAAACTTGGATTTAAAAAAAACAGTCATGGCCAGGCACAGTGGCTCACACCTGTCATCCTAGCACTTTGGGAGGCCAAGGCTGGAGGATTGCTTGAGGCCATGAGTTCAAGACCAGCCTGGGCAATAGTGAGACCCTGTCTCCACAAAAAGTTTTTAAAAATTAGCTGGGTATGGTGGTGTGTGCCTATAGTCCCAGGTACTCAGGAGGCTGAGTTAGGAGGATCACTTGAGCCCAGAAGTTTGAGGTTGCAGTGAGCTATGATGATGCCTCTGCACTCTAGGTTGGGCAGCAGCAATACCTTGTCTTAAAAAAAGAAGTCATGATTTATCACATAACTACAATGGGGAATACTTGGGAAAGTAAAAGAAGAAAAATTCCATATTCTATTTTGCTTTTGATGTATTTCTCCCTGACTTTTTGTGTGTGTGTTTGTGTGTGTGTGTTAATTATAATCTGACTGCACATGTAAAAATTCAGGATGATATTCCTTTAAGTGGTTGGCCATGATTTAATTCCACTATCTGCCTATTTTAATTTTTTTCAATGTAAATAATTCTGCTTATAGTCACTTTCATGCAGATAGCTTCTCTCACACTTCAGTATCTGGAATTGTTTCTTCAGGATAGATTTCCAGAAGTGGAATTACTGAATTAAAATGTGTAAATAATTCATGCTCTTTGATATACATTGTCAAATTGCTCCCCAAAAGGGTTCTACCAGTTTACATTGACTTTTGAAATGTAGGAGGATGTAATGGTTCTCTTAAGTACAAACCAAATAGTAGCTGAACCCAAAGGATGAGTAGACTAGAATTCTAAATTAATAAAATATTGAGGAAGTATTGGGGACTATAGAATCTGTTCAGGTGTTTATTATAGATTTTTTGCTTAGAAGTCTATACTGCTTAGTTACTGGGCTTCATGAATTGTCCAGGTCTTGTTACATTGGACAGATTTCCTTTGTGATTCATAAAGCCTGGTAGACAGAAAGCAAAATAAGTTTAAAGTTCTTTCACTATTTCAAGGACCCCTTATATTAATTCCTTCAGCAGTAATTCTTTGCCCATTGCGAAACCGCTGTGTCTTTCATTTTTTGTGTCCTCGATGCCTGACTTGGCCTCAGGTGGTTGCTGATGAATGTTGATGGACAGTGGAAGTACTAGGAGAGGTGGAATACTATGTAGGCTTGTTTGAATTATTCATACTGACTTTTTTTCCTCTGAAGATTCTGAAGACAATCCCCAAACATTGCTTTTTTCTGCAACTTGCCCTCAGTGGGTATTTAATGTTGCTAAGAAATACATGAAATCTTCATATGAACAGGTGGACCTGATTGGTAAAAAGACACAGAAAACGGCAATAACTGTGGAGGTAAATGATTTATTTAGTTGCTGGAGTTAATATAAAATTGTATATCTTTTTCTGATAATACTAAGACTGGCAAATTCACCCTTTTCCCAGATAAATAGTAAATCCATATTAAAAGCCAAGTCAAGGTATATTTCTATTTGAGTTGTATATGGTATCTATGTTTCCTAAATTTGACCACCTGGTAGCCTGATTTTATTTCATAATCATTTGGAACCTAAATCTGTGTGAATTATATAAACAAAGAAATCACACTTAGAATTTAAACACTGTGGGCAGCAAAGAAATGTAGTGCTTTGCATTGAAGCTGTTTTTGTCTTCAGGTCTGATACCTCGTTAACTTCACTTCACCTAAGAAATAGACCTATATAGTAACTGACTATGGATTGCATTTTTAGTTGGATGAAAGGGCAAAACATGCAGAAACTCGTCAGTTATTTGATTTCCTGTGGAATCTGGGGAATGATATTTCCTTTCCTTCATTTTCCTGGTTAAGTCAGAAAATAGTTAGAGAAGCCAGATGCTCTCTGGACAAAGGGGAGAGGCACAGGGGAACAGACCATATATGGCTCTCTGCTTTAATGGTTTATTTAGTATTTTGTTTTCTTCTCTCTAGGCAATGGTGGCAGTAAACACCTGTTTCCAGGCTAGAGCAGTTGTTTCCAGTACTAAGATATTAGATCATTAGTGTTGAGCAGATAATTTCAGGTTCCAGCAAGGTTTTACTAAATAGATTTTTTTCTTTCTCTCTTATAAGCATCTGGCTATCAAGTGCCACTGGACTCAGAGGGCAGCAGTGATTGGAGATGTGATCCGAGTGTATAGTGGTCATCAAGGACGCACTATCATCTTCTGTGAAACCAAGAAAGAAGCCCAGGAGCTGTCACAGAATTCAGCTATAAAGCAGGTTGGTCTTTCCCCTCATGCCTGCAAAGCTGGGGGTATCAACAATTCTTTACCTTGGACATATCTGCTCTGGGTCTATTTTTCATTCATTCAGTGACTTCCAGTTTATTTTAGGTTATAGATGAGAGGAAGTTTCATTCAACTAATGGTCAGAGTGTACATTTTATAGCTCAACTAATCTGTCATGATGTCTCATCTTACCGATGAGGAAATGGTGGCTCAAATCTAGGGTTATACTGACAAAGTAGGTTTGATTGCTTGTCTGATATTTTTAACTTCAGTAGGTATAATTGGATTCAGTTGGATTTAATGACTGAGGATTTGGAAATAATTTTGAGGTTTGTCCATTTAAGGTATACGTTTTCCCTTTTGTAATGTTTTTGCAGGAGAATCACAAAAATACAAATATCTCTTACAGGCCTAATGGATGACGATAAAAAACACTTCTGTTGTTGGAACTGGTATTTTAGGTTAGTGTGTTTATTTGGCAGGATGCTCAGTCATTACATGGAGACATTCCACAGAAGCAAAGGGAAATCACCCTGAAAGGTTTCAGAAATGGTACTTTTGGAGTTTTGGTGGCAACCAATGTTGCTGCGCGTGGATTAGACATCCCTGAGGTTGATTTGGTTGTACAAAGCTGTCCACCAAAGGTATGTGTTTTATGCTGAGATTTTATTTGGTTTTGTTTCTTTTGGATATTAAAACAGATTGAAGATTGTATTGTTTATTTGCATATGATTAATAACAGCTACCTCTGAAACGCTAGGATGCTAAGGGTGATTTTAAAAATGCATGCATTAAAATGATAAAAATTATAATTCTCAACACTGGCAATTGAGTGCAGTCAGTGGCCAGAGGTTGGAAAGATAGCTTATGGCAACTGGTGCAATTTTGAGATGCACCTTGAAGATGGGTGCGAGAAATTATGTGGGGTGAGGGTAAGATACATATTAACTGCATGAGCTAGTGGGCAAAAGAGAATAGACCTGTAATTAACAACTTCTTTTGAAGGATAGCTTCACTGGGAAAAAAGAAAAACTTCTGTGGTTAGAGATGCTTAGGTTCATGGGTTGTGGGAACTTCTTGGGAAGAGTCCTGAAGCATTGTTACCATGGTATAGATAGTGCTTCACATAAATAAAGATTATTCTAAAGGAGCCTCTTCCAGTCACTTCCAACATGAAGACCTTGTAACCTCCCCTCAAATTGGCAAATCCCTCACAATTAAAGGTTGCTTACAACAACAGGAAAGAAAACTTCATGACTATGAATTCACCAGTTTTTTTTTTTTTTTTTCCTTTTTTTAGACAGGGTCTCACTCTGTTTCCCAGACTGGAGAGGGCAGTGGCATCATCATAGTTCACTGTGACCTCAAACTCCTAGGCTCCAGTGATCCTCTTGCTGCAGCCTCCCAAGTAATGGGGACTACAGGTGGATGCCACCATGCCCGGCTGATTTTTTTTTTTTTTCCTTGTAGAGCCAGGGTCTTGCTGTGTCCCAGCCTGGTTGTGAACTCCTGGCCTCAATTGATCCTCCCACCTCAGCTTCCGAAAGTGCTAGGATTATAGGTGTGAGCCTGAATTCACCAATTCTTAAAAAGGAAGTCCCATAAATGTATGACACGGACATTGTTTCATGAGACTGTAGACTTGTGCTGTCTAATATCGTAGCCATTAGCCACATGTAGCTGTTAAGCACTTGAAATGTAGTAGTCTGAATTGATGTATGTACTGTAAGTGTAAAATATACACTGGTTTTAACTTTTTATTATGCACTCTGGATTTTGAAGACTTATAAAAACATAAAATATCTCAGAGACTTGTTTTATATAGAGGTAGTATAATGAAATGATAAGACTTGGCTATATTGAATTAAATAAAATATATGTATTAAGATTAATTTAACTTTTTCAACTTTTTAGTGTGGCTACTAGAAATTTGATAATTGGAATTAGATATTTGCCTCTAGTGGACAAGCACTACTTGGATAATGTTCTTTGCAAATTTGCCTATAGTATAGGAACCACTGTAGAGGTTTTAAAAATTGCTACGTGTCTTTAATTTAAATCGAAGTGCTAAGGGACCTCCTACCTTGTGCCTCCAGATATGTAACCACATTTGCTAGTGTTCACTGACCTGCATAGCTGCTCAGGTGCTGGCGTCTTCTTACTGCTCAGTGTCACTCATGTATTTTATTTACTTCAATAGGATGTAGAGTCCTACATTCATCGTTCTGGGCGGACAGGTAGAGCTGGAAGGACAGGGGTTTGCATCTGCTTTTATCAGCACAAGGAAGAATATCAATTAGTACAAGTGGAACAAAAAGCGGTAAAACTATTTTCTTAGCTTTTATTTGGCAAATGCTGAGTTCTTTATTCAATTTTTATTCACTCTAAATTGTTATTTTTGTTTCTAGCATGTGGCCATGACTGCAAACTTGTTAGGTACATGTTTTATGTTGTCCTATGATAATAAAGCCCATTTTGTAATAACTTTGCATTTGAAAACAGTGGTCTCATTTTCATGTTTGAAAGGCAGTTTTCAACTATTCAATTATTCCTTACAAAATAATTTGAATAATTTATGTAGGTACTTCCCCCTCCAGGAGGCAGGGCTTCTCTCCGCCCCCCGCCCCCCGCCCCCCGCCATGCCCCCTTCCCTTGAGAGGACTTAGTGATTTACTTACTAAGACTAGAATATCGTGGGGAGTAAGGACCTGACAGTGGAGAAATCGGCATACATTCCCTGGGCCAGGTGATTATGATTCACATCATCAGCGATAAGCATGTCCCCCTGGTAAGAGGTGGTGAGACAGGCTTACACCACTGTTATTCTTCTCCAAAACACGTAACACCAGTCTAAGCTTGAGAAAAATATTAGACAACCTCAAATTGAGGAACATTTTATAAAATACCTGATGAGCACGCCTTAAAACTGTCAAGATTATGAGAAACAAGACATGTAGTAACCAGACATGTAATTAAAGTCTGGGGTTCAGTTAATAGTAATTTAGCAAAGTTGATTTCTTAGTTGAAAAAAATGTACCACAGTAATGTAAGATGTTAATAACAGAAACTTGGTGCATGCTATACAGGAACTCTATCTTATCTTTGTAACTTTTCTGTAAACCTAAAAGCATTCCAAAATTTATTTTTTATATGTAATGAATACATTTGGTGAATATAAAAAATCAGGGAAGTACTAATTTTGATGAAAACAATTGATGGCCATTGTTCATTAAACTGTGGTTCATTTTCTTTTAGGGAATTAAGTTTAAACGAATAGGTGTCCCTTCTGCAACAGAAATAATAAAAGCTTCCAGCAAAGATGCCATTAGGTATGTTCCCTACCACCACTGTGGTTTATTTTAATGCTTGTTCTATATACTTCATGTTTTTTTTAACAATTGATAACCTGCTTACTATAAAAACAGACTGTGCTAAAGAATATTACAAACACTTTAAAGTAAATATCATCATTTCTATTCATCACTGCCCAGTCTTGATGAGAGAAAACCACTACTAATATTTGATAGTTTGGTTTATCTTGAACATTTTAAGGAATGGTAACTTAAATATGGTATAAGTGCTTCCCATCTAGCCACTGATCAGAGTGGATAGCAGATTACATTCCATATCTACATTAATCCAGTTCCCTGCCTGGTAGAATAAGAGTTGATTCTTGAAGTTATATATCTAGATGGTGAGGATTGGGTTAACAAACAGTGTTTGTCAGTGGAGGTGCTACTGGCATTGCGGGCAAGAGAGTTATTTTTTGTGTGGGATTGTCCTATACATTGAAGTATCTTTGGCTGTTTAGAGTCCCTGGCTGTTGTGCCCCTGTGCAGCATACTCCTGGGGTAAGTAGGGTTGGCATTATGAAAACTAAAAACTATTTTCAACATGCCTCCTACTGGTGAGCTACATACTCTGCTAAAGAACCACTGAGTTTGAGCATCATTTTCACAGTGGTTTCCACAATTACTATAAATGCTTATTTAAAAAATAGGCAGTGGGGAGTCTGTGATCAAAGGAAATACTGGATATCAGTCAGCATGGTACTTAATAGTTCAGGAAAGTTTTGCAAATGAAAGAATTTTAATTGTGCATTTTTCAAATTTATTTTTGTATGACATACTTTTCTTTAAGTGTCCTGCAGATGGGATTCCCTAGGGTGCCAGTTGAGGAATTAGGGGGTTAGATGGCCAGGAAGGGGAAAAGAGACAAAGATGCTGGTGGCGTAGAAAAGACAGCCTCTAGAGTGGCAGCGCTGCCACAGAGGCTGCCTCATGTGGGCCTTTTATTCTTTTACTGGATGATCTCTTTCAGTGTTGAGATGTGACATTTATTATTTCCAAGATAATAGTGACCCCCTAACAAATGTGCATATAGTCTCATAGAGGTGCCTATCATTTATAACCTGATTTGGGTGTCTTACTTTCTTTTTGTTTCAGAATGGAAATAGCTGTAGTACTTTCTGATTTTTTTTTTTTTAAGACAGAGTTTCACTCTCTTGCCTGGGCTAGAGTGCAGTGGTGTCATCATAGCTCACTGTAACCTCAAACTCCTGAGCTCAAGCAGTCCTCCTGCCTCAGCCTCCCAGAGTGCTAGAATTACAGGCGTGAGCCACTGCACCTGGCCTATATTTTCTGATTCTAAAAGTAACAGATGCTTATTGTAAAAAAAAAAAAAAAAAAACTAATAAATTTCAACATTATTTATCATTACATTTAATGACAGCACATTTTATTGTATCTGTTTTGTAGTTTATATAAGTAGTCTATACTGATGCACATTTTAAAATTGTTTGCATTTTTATATAAGTAACACCTATGGCCATCTTAATATAATAGTTTTATTATTTCCTTAGGATAAAACTTTAGGGGAGTTGGTGGTAAATTAGAATTAGATACAATCAAAGGAATGGATTTATTACTACAGAAAAGTGATTCTT
>CM052446.1:17637164-17655167 GCA_028533085.1 Varecia variegata | reverse complement strand
TTTACTATTTTCTACAGAGAAAATATTTTCTAATTTATATATCATACAACTCAATGGACTTTAAAATTACAACCCATTTTTTAAGTTGGAGCTATCTGTGCAGCAGTTACTTTATAGTTGTACATAAAATGTTTCTACTGTAAGCTGAGTTAATGTATAAAATACTGCCTTATGGCATAATAAAGATAGTAATACTTTGTTTTTGGTGGCTTTTTGTTTACTAAAATGAAAATAGCTGGAGATACTTATTATGAAAATAATAAAAGCTGGGTATAAAAATCTAAACAGAAAAAACCAATAGTTACTCCATATCTAACATTTTGATGAGCAATTTTCCATATATTCATTTATAACATTGGAATCATCCAGTGTTATGAACAGCTTTTTTCCCCTCAATATGTGCGTAATTTCTGTAAGTACAGATCTACAGTGACATTTTTGATGACTTCATGTTATTTTTTATGAATATGCCACTACACATTTAACCAGTAGTGGCTGGCCATATTTCTAAATTTCCCCCATTATAAACAACCCTAAAGTTAATGTCCTCATAAATCTTTGCATACTTGTCTGTCACTTTGGCATACATTTTCTAAAGGTAGAATTGGAGGATTAAAGTGAATGTTGGTGCAAGTTGCTCTCTAAATTGGTACCAATTTACATTTCCACTCTGCAGTCTATGAGAGAACCTATTTACCCACAGCACTGCAGCAGTGGATTTTGCCTTGCCTTTATCAGTTTGCTGGACACAAAATGTATAGTTGCATTGTTTTTATTTGCAACTTTTAATTGGGTGAAGATTAACATCTCACATTGGCCATTGATATTATTTACTGTGGGGTGTCTTGACAAAGTTTTATGTTTTTATACAGTTGTAACTATCAGTCTTTTATCATACGTGCCTGTCTTTTTTAGAAAAGTATTCCTTAACTCCCAAGGTTATAAAAATATTCACTCATATTTTCATCTAGAACTCTCTGGACTATATTTCAGTCTTTAATTCATCCTGGGATATTTTGAAGATCAAGTAGGCATCTAGCATTATTTTTCTCCCGAGTGACTTATAATTTTATACATTTATTGCATATTCCATCTCACTGATTTTTGAAATACTGTCTATGTTTTAATGGGGGACAAGTTTCTTTTTTTCCCCCCTCACGTAACTTTAAAATAGTCATTTCTTTCCATTGGAATTGCATGGAATTGACAACATTAAAATGTGTTATTATGTGTACTCCAAGAACATGATACTGCCTGTAATTTTTTTTAAAAAAATTTTATTTTCAAGTAATTTCGGACTTAAAAAAGTGTTACAAAAATAATACATAATTCTCATATACCCTTCATCCAGTTTCTACTAATGTGAACATTTTATATATCTATAGTATAATTATCAAAACCAGAATATTAACATTGGTACAATATTATTACTGAACTGTAGACCTAATTCAAACTTAACCGATTTTTCCACTGATGTCCTTTTTCAGTTTCTGGGTATAATCCAGGAAGCAACATTGCATTTAGTTGTCATGTCTCCTTAAGTCTCCACCCAATCTATCACAGTGCCTCAGTTTCCTTATCTTTATACCCTGACAGTCTTGAAGTGTTGGTAACTTGTAGGCATGTGCCACTGATGGATGCTAAAATCAGTGGGTTTGAAGAAACAGGATATTTGCATAGCCTCAAAGTATCTCCTCAAAGATATGTAATTACCAAGTGGAAATAGTGGAGAAGCCTGGTAGACATACCTTAACCAAGTGACCAAGGTTAACATTACCAATAGTAAGACATTGACATCGTGTTTCCCCTGATATGATGCATTGGGAAGGGCACATCTTTTTATGGTATTCTTGCCCCAAAACAATCTAATCATGAAACCTCAATATGGTCATGAAAACACATCAAACAAACCAAAATTGATGTACAGTGAACAAAATTCCTGACAAGTACAGTTCAAAAGTGTCAAGGTTGATGTTATTTATTTTTATTTTTTTTTGAAACAGAGTCTCACTCTGTTGCCTGGGCTAGAGTGCCGTGGTGTCAGCCTAGCTCACGGCAACCTCAAACTCCTGGGCTCAAGTGATCCTCCTGCCTCAGCCTCCCAAGTAGTTGGGACTACGGGACACACCACCATGCCCAGCTAGTTTTTCTATTTTTGGTAGAGACGGAGTCTCACTATTGCTCAGGCTGGTCTTGAACTCCCGAGCTCAATCTGCCTGCCTGCCTTGGCCTCCCAGAGTGCTAGGATTACAGGTGTGAGCCACGGTGCCCATACTGATTTTAATTATTTGTCTTTGGGTATGTGAAACATTCACTTGGTTGTAAGAGTCAAAACTATACAAAAAGATATACTCAGAAGTGATCATTTAATCAATCATATTCCCATTCCCCATTTCTATCCCCTGAAGAAACAAGTTATTTGCGTTTCTGATTTATCCTGCCTGTATTTTTTTGCACAAATGAGCAGATAGATGTGTGTTTTCTTAGATCCCCTTTTTTACATGAAAGGTGGCCTCCTATAGCTTTGCTTTTTTCACATAACTATATATCCTAGAAATCATGGCACTCCACATTTGCTCATAGAAATCTTCCTCATTTTCTTTTTAAAACAACTGCATCCATCCTACTCGATTGTGTGTATGTACCATAGTTTATTCAACCATTTGCTTATGTATTGGCATGTGGCTTGTTCCTAGTATTTTGCAGTTACAAACAATACTACAATGAGGAACCTTGTGTATATCTATTTTCATATTGTCGGAGGTGTATCTTCTATTCCTGGAAGTGGGATTGCTGGGTCAAAGGGTAAGTGCATATGTAGTTTTTTATTACATATTGCAAATTCCCCTCCAGAAGGGTTGTGCCAGTTTGCATTCCCAATAACAAAGTCTGAGAATGCCTAATTTCCCATAGCTTCACCAAAAGATCACATCATATTTTTAAATTTATGTTAGCCTTATAGGTAAGAAATGGTATATCAGCATTATTTTAATTTGAATTTCTCTAAATATGATTTTTTTTTTAATTTTTGAGACAGGGTCTCACTCTTGCATGGGCTAGAGTGCAGTGGCTATCATCATAGCTTACTGCAACTTCAAACTCCTGGGCTCAAGCAATCCTCCTGCTTCAGCCTCCAGAGTAGCTGGGACTACAGGTGCATGCCACCATGCCTGGCTAATTTTTCTATGTTTTATAGAGATAGGGGCTACTCTTACTTAGGGTGGTTTTGAACTCCTGGCCTCAAGCAATCCTCCCACCTCAGCCTCCCAAGAATGCTAGGATTATAGATGTGAGCCACCGCACCCAGCCTCTAAGTATGATTTTTAACATTTTTTTATGTTTGAGGCTATTTTCATACCTCTGTTTTTATGAACTGTTCCTATCTGTTCCATTTTTTTAATTAGAGTTTCAAGAGTTCTTTACACGTTAGGGATATTAGCCCTTTGTGGTATGTGTTATGAATATTTTCTCCCAGTTTGTCGGTTTGACGTTTATGGTGCTTTTTGCCATATGAAAATTATAGCTGTTGGTGCTTAATGATTATATTTATTAATTCATATGGAGTTACAATATAGTGTTATTCTATCATATCCTTTTTCATTTTTTGGTTGGGATATACATGTTTTTCTTGGTAGCATGGGTTGGTTCACAATTTTATTAGTAATCTGTTGATGTTTAACAGATTACCTCCCAAATTTAGTAGCTTAAAACAACAGTAAACATTATATTTCACAGTTTCCATGGTTAATAACTTGGGAGCAGCTTGGCTGAGTGTTTATGGCTCAGGGTCTCTCATGAGGTTACTGTCAAGATGTTGGCCACAACTGCAGTCATCTGAAGGCTTAACCAGGGTTAGAGGGCCCACTGCCAAGGGGGTTCACTCCTATGGCTGTCAACCTGGGGCTGGCTTTTCTTCACAATGGACTCTTCCAGGGTCTGCTTGCTTGAGTGTCCTCACATCATGGTGGCTGATTCCCCACATTAGAGGGGGAGTATTTTTTCCACTTCATTGTGCAAGTCATGTCCAAAAGGCCAGATTTTTTTCTTCCAAAATCCCTATTTCTTGGAATATGATTCCAGAGGCTAGGAAGTCCAAGATTGAGGGGCTGGCATCTGGTGAGGGCCTTCTTGCTGCATCATCCCATGGTGGAAGGGCAAGGGGGTGAGGGTGCAGAGAGAAAAAGAGATACTGGAATATTTTTATAAAAGGCCATTTTCCTAGGGCTCTTTTTTAAAACATTACTGCAATACCGTTATCACATCCAAAAATTAACAGAATTCCTTAATATTAAAAATTTAGTCTTTTCAAATTTCTTTAATTCTCTTATAAATATTTTATTGGTACAGTGCTCCTATTAGTATGATATTTTTACTAGAATGAACATAATTGATAGACATTAGCTGGGCTCTAACCAGACATGTTAACTCCCTTTAACTGCAACAGTCCTTACACTTTTCTGTCTCTTCTAATCATTATCTTCCATGAGCTAGATCTTAGATTGCTGCATTATGGTGATCTATACTCCATGTAGACTGCTTTATAACATCTCACAGGGATCTAGGAATGCTCAACCCTCAAAATATTGATATGAGAAGAAGGCAGGAGGATCACTTGAGGCCAGGAATTTGAGACCAGCCTGGGCAATAGCGAGACCCTGTCACTACAAAAAAATTTTTTTAATTATTGGGGCATGGTAGTGCGCGCCTGTTAAGTCCCAGCTGCTGAGGAGGCTGAGGCAGGAGGATTGCTTGAGCTCAGTAGTTAGAGATTGCTGTGAGTTATGATGACACCATTGCCCAGGCAACAGAATGAGACCCTGTCTCCAAAAAGGAAAAAAAAAGAAGACTAAGAGAGGAAATCTGCTCCCAAATGGCAGAGCCAGAACTCTTCCATCTCAAGCTTTCTAGTCTTGTGTGTTTGTATTTCTTAGGTCTGACTGTGTAAGAGTTTTTAAAAAATTGCTTCAATTTTAATTTTCATCTCACAGCTAAATCAGTACCATGTGTCACAATGTCTTATTTGTTGAGCTCCTACAATGAGACAGTATAGCATAATTGAAAAGTGTGGGCTCTGGAGTAAAACTGCCTACTTATTGTATGTGACCTTTGATAAATTATTAATCTCTCTGGATCTCAATTCCTAATCCACAAAATGGAAGTAATAGCGTATCAGAGTTGTTCTGAGGATTAGATGATTTTAATACATAGAACATTATTACCATTATTAACCATGTGCAATCACTTTCCTGTTGATCAACAGACATATATTGAATACCTGCTGTATGCTAGGTGCTGGAGATGGTATGGTGAGTGAGATGGGATAAAGCCCTTACAGGGCTTGCAGTCTATTGAGAGATAGAGACAAGTAAAGAGAAAACCACAGTAAGAGTAAATGTGGCAAATACGGTGTGGGAGGGAGGGGCGTGTGAAGAGGAAGATAATGAATTCTGATTTGAACATACTGATGTACAGGAGCCAGTGGAACATTCAGATGTGATTGTTCCAGTGATGTTGAATATTCCAGTCTGCAGCTCCAGAGAGCCATCTGGATTGAAGACAAAGTTTTGGGAGTGAGCAGCACATGTAATAAAAGCCCTAGAAATGGATAAGATCTACCGTGGGTAAGGTTTAGGAAGGGATTTTCAGGAACACTAACACTTAAAGGACAGACATTTAATTTTATTTACTCCTCAGAATAATTCTGTGGAGATAAGTGATATTATCATTTATATTTTCCTATGAGCTGCTCTCAAACCACTTTACACAGCTAGTACTTAATAGTTAAAATCTTATTTCCCCCCTCCCCATTTGACTTGATAACTTGCGAAGAAAAGTTATGAATCTAATTTAAACAAACATGTGCGAGGTGGTTGTCACTTGTGATATTTAACTTTTGCTAACCTTGGACAGTTGTACACATTCCTGTAATCTATATTTTAGGGTTGAGGTGAAGATGCTTGTCTATCACTGAGTGCTTTTTATATTCATGGCTTTCAATAAAGAGGTTATATATTAATAATAACAAACGGATCCCTGCTGCATTTAGAGCGTTTTTTAAAAAAGAAATTTTTATCCATTATAGGCTGGGGTATACACAATTGTCAAAAGGTTTTTGCCTTTCAGCTTCTATCAATTAACGCTAGTAAAGTTAGCTGTTTGTAAACAATATTCTGAAATGTTTCGTTAAAGTAAGCCAATGTTAAACATATTTTTATATAAATACGTCTTCACGGAGTCAAGCTAGAGATGAACGAACCACTGCAGGGGGCGGGGCTGGAGGGGGAACACGCTCATTGACAACTTCAGTTTCATGTCAACGGATGCTATGGTGACCACTACGTCTTCCCATTGGTCGCGGCCGAGTGTACTGCGGTTCCTCTGGCGGACTTCATTGGTTACCGTTCTGTAGTGGGCCTGTCGAGAGCCGCAAGTGAAGTGTCGCAAAGCAGAAGGAAGGCGGGAGTCCCGACTGCACACTGAGGAGATCTAGGCAGTAGAGGCTGCTATGGCGAACGCTCCGTGGGCCGAAGTCTGTGAGAAATTCCAGGCGGCGCTGGCCTTGTCACGGGTGGAATTGCATAAAAACCCGGAGAAGGAACCGTACAAGTCCAAATACAGCGCCCGAGGGCTGCTGGAAGAGGTCAAGGCGCTGCTCGGGCCCGCGCCTGAGGACGAGGATGAGAGGCCTGAGGCCGATGACGGCTTGGTTGCGGGGGACCACGCCCTGGGGCTGCCAGCCGAAGTGGTGGAGGCTGAGGGGCCCATCGCCCAGCGGGCGGTCAGGCTGGCGGTTATTGAGTTCCACCTCGGCGTGAACCACATCGACACTGAGGAGCTGTCGGCGGGGGAGGAGCATCTGGTGAAATGCCTGAGGCTGCTGCGCAGGTACCGGCTCTCGCACGACTGCGTCTCCCTCTACATCCAGGCGCAGGTGAGAGCGATCCCGGCCTGCCGCTGTGCAGCGGGCACCGCGGGGCTCCGGCGCCAGCCCAGGCCCTGCCAAGGCCAAAGGCAAACGTAATAAGGTGCAGTTTGTCCCCACGTTTTGAAGCTTTGGCATGAGTCCTAGAGGGGATCTTATGGCTTTCAGAAAGGCCAGTCTTAAGGACTTATTGCCTTGTAACTAGATCTCCCACCGTCGGTTTCCACTCCCTCTCCATCCTCGTCGCCCACTCCAACAACATCACTTGCTGCTTCACTTAGTCGTGGGCAACGCATTGGTTGCCGAGACCCTCCTGTATCATAATGCCCTTTCTAGCTCTTCTCCCCCAGTCCAAATCTTGTTCATTCTAGTGACTAGAAAAAATGAGGCAACATAGCGAGATCCTGTTTCTACAAAAAATTTAAAAAATTAGCCAGGCCTAGTGGCCGGCCCTGTAGTCCTAGCTCCTCGTGTAACCGGTTTTATAAACATAAATCCTTTCCTCCTTAACAATCCTCGTCATCTCAATAATTGACTTTCTGTGCTGAGGACAACATTGAATCCCCCTTGTGAGTTCATTAACACACAGGTTTAGGCAGGAGGATCGCTTGAGCCAGGATTTGGAGGTTGCCATGAGTTGTGATCGCGCCACTGCACTCCAGTCTAGGGGACTGAGCGAGACCCTGTATCTAAAAAAAAAGAAAAAATCCAAAGTAATTTAAACCTTAAGGTCTCAAGGAAATGACAGAGAATGGCCAGAGTGCTTTTTTCTTTTTCTTTTTCTTTTTTTTAGATAGAGACAGAATCTGCGTCTGTTTCTCAGGCTGGAGTGTAGTGTGGCCCTATCATAGCTCATTGCAGCCTCGAACTCTAGGACTCAAGCGATCCTCTCGCCTTGGCCTTCCAGAGTGTTGGAATTACAGGCGTGAGCCAACATGCCTGGCCCAGAGTACTTAATTCAAAATAAATGTCTGAAATCTTCAGTTTCCATTCTTGCCACATGCATTTGTTTGCTTTCCAGGGAATTCCTGCCCATTCTTCAATACCCGTCTGAAGAATTACCTCATTCTTTTAGTAACTTTCTTTGAACCATTTTGGTCCAAGCTTATCTATCTCTTCTTCCTCCCTTTGAATTCTTACAATACTTATTGCTTCTAATTTATATGGTGCTTGGTTTATTAAAAAAATAAATTTGACATTCTGCATTGGGAACATAACACTTTAAAATACAAATATGTATGAAATCTTTGTATGTGCTCCAGGTACTTTGCTTAGGGCCTAAGCCTTAAGCCCAGACACCTTTTCATCCAGTAGTTCCAGTTCCTAATATATGAGATCCAGAGAACATTTTCCAAAATTGATCAGATGATAAATAGGCCTCAAAGAAAAACCTCAATTGAGGAGGAAATTGTATAGGTCATATTCTTTTATCATGGCGCAATAAAATTAAAAGCCATTTAATAACAGGAACTACTTTTTTTTTGCACATTATTTATAGCCCAAATATGTGACACATAGTAAGCACAGTCTGAAAATTTGTTGAGTGGATGAATGATTTAACGAAATTTGTAAGATGTTGAATTCAAACAAAACCTCAATTATTTGAAATTTTTCTTAATCATACAACCTAAGACCTTAATAAACATTTAAAAAATTACTTCAAGGCCAGGTGTGGTGGCTCATGCTTGTGATCCTAGCACTTTGGGAGGCTGAGGTGGGAGGATCACTTGATGCTAGGGGTTCACAACCAGCCTGAGCAATAGCCAGACCCCAAGTCTACAAAAAATTAGGTCCCAGCTACTTGGGAAGCCGAGGCGGGAGGATTGTTTGTGCCCAAGAGTTTGAGGTTGCAGTGAGCTATGATGATGCCACTGCACTCTAGTCCAGATAAGAGCAAGACCCTATCTCAAAAAAAAAAAAAAAATTACTTCACTATCTCAAATATAGTATTAGGAACTTTCCTTAATGTAATTTTGTATCTTCAGTATATACTGTATTTTACTGATTTTAAGATGTACATTTTTTCACATTTTAGTATCTCTGAAATCAGGATGTATCATATAGCTGATTGGTTATTTTTTATTATTTCATTGGCAGTGTTTTCTTGTTGATATGTAAAATAATTTTTTTCTATTTTCTTTTTGATCACTAGATCTATATTTTAGATCATCCTTTTTTAAAGGTTGTATTATAAGAGATATTCTTACTAAAAGCAGGAACAAAACCTTGATTAGAAATTCTGGCTAGTGCAAAATATAGAAAGCAAATAAGAGTTATAAATTTTGAAAAAATGAAATCATTTATAAAAATAAAATCATCGAATGCATATGTGATCCTTGTATACCTAAAATCCTAAAGCTATTAACTGAGAAACTATTAGAATTATCAGTTCAGCAAAGCAGGAAAATGTAAGATAAATATGTAATATCAATAGTATTCTTATATGTTAGCTATAACTGGTTAAAAAATATTTTTAGAAATTTTGCATTCACAATATCAGGGGTAATAGAACTAATAATTTTAAAATAGATATCACATTCTGGGTGGTAAGATTAAACGTGTAAATGTCATTATCCTGATATGTTAATATTCTAATGTAATTCCTACTGAACTCACAATAGGCTTTTTTTCTTAGAACTTGACAAAATGAATACATTTGTCTAAAAGCATAAAGAAAAGTGAATATAAAAATATGAAAAGGAAAGTAATGCACTGTAACTAGACTACCAGGTACTAAAACAGTACAGCAATAGTAATTTAACTACATTTTATTTGTTGTAGTCTGTTTCTAAATAATTCTGTTCCATGGTGCATTCAAACTAATAAGGATATAAAAAACGTTCTGTTTCATGGATCTGCGTATTCTAATGACAGCACCACACCATTAGCATTTTATTACATTTGATATTTATTATACATGATGAGAGATTGAACCTTGCTAATAAGTAAGCAGACTAAAAGGATGAAATAGAAAAATTAGCAGAGATTATTAAAGATATCAGTTACACTCAGTATTGGAGAGACTGTGAGAAAATGGATGCCATCGTTCATTGCTAGTAGAAATATAAATTTATAGAACCTTTCTGGAGATGAATATCAAAACTCTTGAGTCAAGAGTTTGACTTAAAAATTCCACATCAATATTCTAATGTAATATAGGAATAAGTGAACATGGATGTTCATCACAGCATTGTTGATTACTAAAGAAGGAAAATAATATAAACATCAGTAGGAATATGATTAAATTCTGTTACATCCATATGGAAGAACAGCATGCAATCGTTAAAAATAATGATTTATATTTGTTAGCAAAAATTGCCAGTGTTAACAGGGAGGGAGAAGACTTTAAGGCATGTTTAGAATTATGTAGAAAAATCCTATTTTTGTATAAGAAATATACAAAAATTTTATATGTACACATATATACATAGTGAGGAAAAATTTATATATATACATGTAAATAATATATACAAATACATATTTGTGTGTATATATATTATTTTTTGTTCTTGTCTTTATTATATTTTAAGCCTCTTTCCAGAAGAAATGTGTGTATGTATATATGAAAAGGTTTGAGACTATTCGTGGGAATTCATGATATTCTCACAGTTTGTCTTTTTTTTTTTTTTTTTTTTTTGAGACAGAGTCTTGCTTTGTTGCCGAGGCTAGAGTGAGTGCTGTGGCATCAGCCTAGCTCACAGCAACCTCAAACTCCTGGGCTCAAGCAATCTTCCTGCCTCAGCCTCCTGAGTAGCTGGGACTACAGGCATGTGCCACCATGCCCGGCTAATATCTTCTATATATTTTAGTTGTTTTGGCTAATTTCTTTCTATTTTTAGTAGAGACAGGGTCTCGCTCTTGCTCAGGCTGGTCTCGAACTCCTGAGCTCAAACAATCCGCCCGCCTTGGCCTCCCAGAGTGCTAGGATTACAGGTGTGAGCCACCGCGCCCGGCCCACAGTTTGTCTTAATCTGGTGTCTTCTTGGAGAACTACAGAACTACATAACTGGACCCACATTATATAATATTATCAAAAGAGACTATCCCTTTCTACCTTCACTGGATTCTGGGGACCTTAGGAATGATTTTTCTCTGGCATTCCTTCTGATCCTTGTCAGCAATATGTACTGGCACTACCATCTTGATTACTTCACTTTAGTAAAATTTCCTAAGCAATTAGTACATTAACTCTCCCCACCCCCAGATTATATATGTATAAAGAGTACTTTGTGTTGTTATTGTTTACAGCTTCATTGAGGCGCAATTGATATACAATAAACTGCACATTTTTTAAGTGTACAGTTTGATGAGTTTTGATATACATATAATATATACCTGTGAAACAATTGCTGCAAAGGTAGGTAGTGAACATATCATATCTATCACCACTAAAAGTTTCCTTATACTCCTTTGTAATCCTTCCCTCCCTCCTGTATTCTTTTCCTCCCTTCTCTTGCCCCTACCCTGCATTTTGTAGAATTTTGTATAAATGAAATCATACTGTATATACTCTTGTTTTGGACTGACTTCATATACTCAGCATCACTATTTCATTGCTGTATCTACTGAAATGATCATATGTCCATATGTCTTTTTATTTTCAGTCTGTTAATATGGTGAATTTCATTGAGAGATTTTCCAATGTTAAACTAACCTTGCATTCCTGGGATGAACTCCATTTGATCATAACATATTAATTATCTGTTTTATATTGTTCAACTCAATTTGTTAAAATTTTGTTTAAAATATTTACATCTTTGTTCATGAAGTATATCAGTCTGTAATGTTCTTGTTGTATCTTTGGTTTAATATGAGATGGGAAATGTTTTGTATTTTTTTCTGGAATAGTTTGTTTAGAGTTGGTATTATTTCTTCCTTATGTGTTGGGTAGAATTCACCAGTAATACTTTTTTAGCTGTTTTTATTTTATATTTTAATTTTTTCCCTACCTAGTTTAGTATGAGGGCAAGGATGTGATATGTGAAAGATGCAGGACCTTCTGATGTAGTTTTTCTACCCTTAGTAGGATTTATATTGTATTTAAAAAATAATTTACATAAAATGTCAGTAGCGATTATCCCTGTGGAGTCAACACTAAAAATAAAATGTTTAAATCCCAAAACACTAAAGTTAATTTAATTTTAAAAACAAAGCCATTCTAAGGTGGGGTATGGTGGCTCACACCTGTAATCCTAGCAGCTTGGGAGGCCAAGGCAGGAGGATCACTTGAGGTTGGGAGTTGGAACCAGCCTGGACAATAGTGAGACCTCATCTCTACAAAAAATTAAAAAATTATCTAGGTGCAGTGGTACATGCCTGTAGTCCCAGCTACTCAACAGGCTGAGCCCAGGAGGATTGCTTGAGCTCCTGAGTTTGAGGTTGCAGTGAACTATGATTGCACTGCTGCACTCTAGCCCAGTTGACACAGAGAGAGACCCTGTCTCAAAAAAAAAAAAAAAAAAAAGCCATTCTAGATCCCTTACATCTGCTGTCCCCAACTCCAGACCCCAGACAGTACCAGTCTGTGGCCTGTTAGGAACCGGGCCGCACACCAGAAGGTGAAGGGCAGGTGAGTGAAGCTTCATCTGTATTTACAGCAGCTCCCCATGGCTCACATCACCACATAAGCTCTGCCTCCTGTTAGATCAGTGGGGGCATTAGAGTCTCACAGGTGCACAAACCTTACTATAAACTGCATGTGCAAGGGATCTAGGTTGTGTGCTCCTTATGGGAATCTAATGCCTGATGATTTGAGTTGGAGCTGAAGCGATGATGCTAGTGCTGGGGAGCAGCTGCAAATACAGATTATCATTAGCAAAGAGGCTTGACTGCACAATAAATGTAATGTGCTTGAATCATCCTGAAACCATCCCCCCCCCCCGGCACCCTGTCTGTGGAAAAATTGTCTTCCATGAAACTGGTCCCTGGTGCCAAAAAGTTGGGGACTGTTGCCTTACATGGTCCTAACCTTCAGGACCTTAATAGGTTATGGTCCAGAAGAAGAATCTTATTTCTGGGCATAGTTTAGGTTCTCTGTTTGGTTTAAGATTTATTACACACCAAAGTTGTTGCCTTCTGTGGCACAGGCTACCCTGGATCTAGCAGGACAAACACCAAACACATTCCCATCTCAAAATAGTAATTACTGGTACTAGGAGAGTCTCCAGACTGTCTAGATTAGGTGCAGCGTGCTGGGGTAGGGCTTATTGGTGTCACGGCCAGATGGAGTTTCTCAAGGACTATCTGTTATCAAAAGAAAAATAAGTTGAACTTGAGAATAAGGAAAAGGTGACTTGTAGGTCCATTTCTAAGATCAGAAAATGACAATCAGTAGGTTAGTAGGAAGACAGAGCCCTTTAAGCTTCTATTACTTATGAGGGTCCTGGAAAGGACCTCCCTTTAAGCTTCTATTACTTATGAGGGTCCTGGAAAGGACCTCATATGTGACATAGAGGAGAGAACTACCAATCTCAGTATATTATGACCTACAGTTCTGGATACTGAGGACTGATCAAGTCACTTTTTAAAAAAAAATTATAGAATGGATATATTATGTGAAACCCGAAGATCAAAGAGCTATGTTCCAGTGGAATGGTCAAATCACTTTTTTAAACTGTAGGGTTTCTAAACCTTTTTTGTTCCATGTGCCCCTTTGGTGGTCTAGTGAAGCTGATATTTCATAAAACAATAATGATTTTAAATGCATAAAATATATATAAGGTTACAAAAAAATCAATAATATAGAAGTACAGTTATCAAAATATTTTTAAAACAAAATGCGTTATAGTTGCATGCTTTATTAACACATTAACAATAATGTGTCTAATAGGTTCAATAATTCTGAAGTAATGATGAGCATAAATGATGTTTTATTTGCAAACTAGCATAATATAAAGATTTTTTTCATTTCTCTTGGTCACAAAGTCCCAGGCACTGTAATATTGCTGCAGTATGTTTTCTATATTCATAATCAAAAGAAATGTTAAATTTTAGTAGGAGATTAGTGACAATAAATTTGTATTTTTTTTCCCCATCCAAATTCATGGACCCTGAATTCTCTTCATGGATTCTGTGGGGTCCATAGACTTGAGGTTAAGAATCTCTGCATTAAAGACTCTTTCCTTATCCTATTCCCTTCCCTAGGGAAGTGAGCAAAATACGGTAGAAGCCCAGCCTCAGACGTATCCTTGTACCTGAAGTACTATCCCAGCAAATGGAGGGCAGGCTAAGCCTGTGCCTAAAGGAGAGCTAGGCCTCCAGTTTTCAGTTCTGACCATTTCAACAGGCCTGATTTGCCCTGCAGAGCCTGATAAGAGAGACATGTAGCAGGGGACAAACTGACCTGGTTTTAAAGTATTTAGTATATAACCCTGAATCCAGTCAGCTTCACCTTAGCCTTCATGGTAACAGAAGGAAGTTGGTGCAATGGAAATCAAAAGGAAGAGATCAATACAAGAAAAGACACTGAGAAAGAAGAATCAATGACTTTTTGATTGGGTGTAATTATAAAACTATAATTTTAAGAACTCTATAGAAAATACATATATTTTATTGTTTGAAATGGTAAACATTAGGAATATGACTTAACTGATGAGAAAAGCCATATAGTATGTTCAGAATTTCCATACCATATAATTTGAATGGCCTATTCTGGAATCTGAGATCATCTCTTATTTTTTAGGCTTGAACCAAACAGTGAATATTGAGAATATTTCTTTTTCTTTTTTTTTAAAGGTCTCTGGAGGAGATTATAGTATTTTGAAAGCATTATGTTTCTGATCTGTCCTTGTCTAGTATCTCAGGAATCTCAGCAAGGCTTAGCTGATTGCCTCTAGCTCAAAGTTCCTCATCCATATTGTTGACTTGCTAGAGCTGTAGTCTCAGCGTTAGCTGAGACTGGGAAGGATCCACTTCCAACTCACGCACCTAGTTGTTGGCAGGATTCAGTTCCTCAGAGGCTTTTTATCTGAGGGCCTCAGACTGTTGACTTCTCTCATTTCCTTTGCTCTTCATAGAGTGGTTCACAACATGGCAGTTTTCTTCTCTCCAAGAGAGAAAGCCAGAGAGCACTCAAAATGGAAACCACAGTGTTTTGTAACCTAATCTTGAAAGTGACTTTCCATCACTTCTGCCATAGTCTAGTCATTAGAAGCAAGTCACTAAATCCAGCCCATGCTCAAGGGAAGAGATTATACAAGGGTATGATTACTAGAAAGCAGGGATCATTGGGGGTCCATTTTATAATAGCAGCTACCTACCGTACTACATAAGGTCAATATTATTATGAATAATTAATTCATTGGTAATCAGACTCCAGTACTATTTGATTGGGAAATATTGACTTTATGAAAATTACTATAATTGGAAGTTTTATATAATCACAGTTTGTTTCTCTTTTATTTTCCAGAATAATCTGGGTATCTTGTGGTCTGAAAGAGAAGAAATTGAAACTGCACAGGCTTACCTAGAGTCATCAGAAGCACTATATAATCAGTATATGAAAGAGGTATGTTACATGTCAGATAAATTTTAAGTTTTGATTGAAACTAGTCAAGAATTGATAGTAAGAATTCCTCATTCATAATGTTGATGTGACTCTTCAGTGTTCCCAGGATCTTCTCTATAGAGCTGTCTGGGAAGTCATCTAATAGCTGAAATTATTGTATATTAAACACTTCGGGGTTTTAAAAATAATTTTAAAATTACAAAATTTTAAAGGTATAATGGCAGCCTTAGTCTGAATACAATTATAAAGGAAACATTATCCATGCATGGTGGCTCACAGGCTTGTAATCCCAACTACTTGGGAGGCTGAGGCAGGAGGATCCCTTGAGCCCAGGAGCTTGAGGCTGCAGTAAGCAATGATAGCACCACTGCACTCCAGCCTGAATAACAGAGCAAGACCCTGACACTAAAAATAAAAGAAATTTTAAAAAAGAAAAATATTATTCTAATGTTATCCTAAAATACTATTTGCATATTTTGGTATTTATAACCTAAAAATCTATTTGGTTTCCAATGAAGAAGCATTGCTTAGAGGAAAGCAAATGAACTGCTTAAACAAAATATCTGAAGTCTTTGGGGCAATGGTTCTCAAACTTTAGCATGCATCAGAATCACCTGGAGAGCTCATTAAAGCACAGCAGGCTGGGCTTCTAGACTCTGATTTAGTAGTTCTAGGGTGGGGCCTAGGAATTTGCATTTTTAACAAGGTCCTGGATAATGCTCATGCTGCTGATCTAAGTACTCTGTACTTTGAGAACCACTGTTTCAGGACAATGGTTTTTCAATGATTTTTTTTTTTTTAACTTTGAAACCCTTCTGAAATGTAGCATATAGAAATTGATCAAGCCACTCTGGTTAAGCAAGTCAGAAGGACCCAATCCACTACAGATTCTTCCTCCCTCTCCACTATGGTAGTACAAAAGAGTTGTTGTAGAACTTCTAGGGGAGCCTAGATTGAAAACTCTCATGTGAGGGAGTCATGGCCTGCAAAGGTGACAAACCACTGTGTTACCTTAAGTTTCCTTAATAAACTTTTTTTTAATATGAAAGAGACATTATTACGCACAATATTTTGTTGTGGATTACTATTTGTCACAGTTATCTGCTTTAAAAAATCCATTAATAAAATGCTCTTATAATATTAAAGAACTTGAAAAAATATTACATACCACATAAAAGAGACTAAATATGCAAAAATATGTTTGCTAAATTCAACCTTCAGAATGCTTTACTACAAAAGGATATAAAAGTTTCAGATTTCCTAAGTTGGTGACATCATGTTAGTAAAATCATAGCTTCCTCTTTAAGGATTTTATGTACAGAAATCTTAATAGATTAATTCCAGTCCTTAATAAACTTTTGCCTACTCAAAGATGGTAATCTTTTTTTTTTAATTAAAATAGATTTTAATTTTGTTTTTAGGTTATTTGTGGCACTTCTTTAAATAACCAGAGGTGTTTTGAGGTCTCTCAATATTAGAGTTAAGAATCAATGCCTTATCAAGTTCACCAGTGATTTATATGTTGCTAATTCAGTGGTAAATTCTTAGTTCTCATCTTATTGGATTGATCAGTAGCATTTGGCACAATTGATCAGTCTGTCTTTCTTTAAACACTTTTTTTACTTGGCTTACAGGACCACACTTGTCTGGTTTTCCTTTTCAATCTTTAATGTTTTTTCCTTATTTTCATAACCTCTGAATACTAGAGTACCCAAAGTGCAGTCTGGGACCTTTCTCTTTTTTGCCATATGCATTCACTTCCTTGCTCTAAATACCAGCCCTATGCTGATGACTCCCAAATTATATCTCCAGTCCGTACCTCTCTAATTCCAGACTCATCTTTCCAATTGCCAATTTGACATTTGCCCTTTTTGTGGAGTAGTTTTCTCTAAAACTACTGTCTAAAAGTGAGCTTCTGATAATCACCACCCCCCCCACCAGTTGCCATAAACACCAACTACTTTCTCCCAGTTACTAAGGCCTAACACTTTTGCAACTCCTCTTTTCCTTACACTCTATCTAATTTATCAGCAAATCCTGTTAGCTTCACCTTCAAATTATATCCACCTGGTCCAAATCACCGTCATCTCCTCCTGAGATTATTGCAGTTGTCTCCTAACTGGTCGTCTTGTTTTCATGCCCCCTTCAGAATCCTTCTCTTCTCACTCAGAGTAGACCCCAAAGACCTACAAATTCCATATCTGATCAGGCCACCACTACTTCTCTAATTTCATCATCTGCTATTCTCCTCTGTTGCACTCTGTTCTAGCTACACTGCCCTCCTTACTGTTCCTAAAACCCACCAGACAAGCTCCCAACTCAAGGCCTTTGCACTTAGTTTCTCTGCTTAGAACTGTTGTGGGGATCAGATAATAAAGTAGATAATAAAAGTCACTGAACATATACATGTTCAATAATTATAAAAAAGTAAACTATGGTACACTAATAAAAGGGAATATTATATAATCATTAAAATGATAAATATTTGGATCATCAATACATAGGAAATATATACAGTACATTTGTACACATTGATAACAACTGTATAAACATTTTTTTTTTTTTTTTTTTTTTT
>CM052446.1:17576905-17637064 GCA_028533085.1 Varecia variegata | reverse complement strand
TGCCTCGGCCTCCCAGAGTGCTAGGATTACAGGCGTGAGCCACCGCGCCCGGCCAACTGTATAAACATTTTTTTATGGTAAGGCCTTGCAAAGGTAAACTAAATATAGGTGAACTTATAAAACCATTTTTGTTTGGGATGATGTAACTAATAAAAACTAATATTTACTGAGTGCTTAAGCAGGCTACATTTTATTCTTATAACAACTCGGTGAAGTAGCTATTATTATTCCCATTTATAGGTAAGGAGTTGGATTCAGGGAGCTTAGCATGTAGTATGAATAGCAGAATCAAGATTTAAATCTGGGCCGGGCAAGGTGGCTCACACCTGTAATCCTAGCACACTGGGAGGCCGAGGCGGGAGGATCCTTTGAGGTCAGGAGTTCAAGACCAGCCTGAGCAAGAGCAAGACCCCGTCTGTACTAAAAATAGAAAAATTAACCAGGTGTGGTGGCACATGCCTGTAGTCTCAGTTCCTCGGAAGGCTGAGGCAGGAGGATTGCTTGAGCCCAGGAGTTTGAGGTTGCTGTGAGCTAGGCTGACGCCACGGGACTCTAGCCTGGGCAACAGAGCGAGACTCTGTCTCAAAAAAAAAGATTTAAATCTGGTTTGTCTGACCCCAAACACCTATTCTTTCTTTTCTACCATGCTGCCTTCCATGGTAATATAGTTAAGTAGTTATTGTATTAAGATAAAGGGATTCTTTTTTCTTCATAAAATTGTTCAAACACAGAATAAGATAAGAATAAAGAAGAAAATATATTCTATAGTAATGAAGAGTTATTCATTGGTAGGTTAGGGGGGCAGTTAAGAGGTAAAAATCTTACAAATGAGAGGGATATTTTATTTATTTAACAAACATTTACAGTACTTCCTTAGAGTACTCACGGGTACTGTTATAAATATTTGCAAATATTTATTTAATTCTCATAACAACTTTATGAAGTAGGTACTATTATTACCCATATTTTATATATGAAGAGACAGAAGCACCAGAGATAAGTGACTTGCTCAGAGCCACACACAAGTAAATGGTGGAGCTGGTATTCCAAATCACATGATCTGGCTCCAGAAAGGAATGAGCCGTAAGCAGAATGCATACACTCAGCATTCTTATTTGCTTTGTCAGTTTAGTTTACTTGACATTTATCATGAGACTCTGTCTCAACAACATTTATCTTTTTTTTTTTTTGAGACAGAGTCTCACTCTGTTGCTGGGGCTAGAGTGCCATGGCGTCATTCTAGCTCCCAGCAACCTCAAACTTCTGGGCTCAAGCAATCCTTCTGCCTCAGCCTCCTGAGTAGCTGGGACTACAGGCATGCGCCACCATGCCCTGCTAATTTTTTCTATATATATTTTTATTTGTCCAGATAATTTCTTTCTATTTTTAGTACAGACGGGGGTCTCGCTCTCGCTCAGGCTGGTCTCAAACTCCTGACCTCGAGCGATCTTCCCGCCTCGGCCTCCCAGAGTGCTAGGATTACAGGCATGAGCCACCGCACCTGGCCAACATTTATCATTATTACTATGTACCAGGGACTGTGCACAATGCTGAGGAAATAAATATGGATAAAATATGGTTCCTATCCATAAAAAGCTCTTTCCCTTTGAGGATACAGATTGGAGCAAATCAAATGTTAATTAAAACCACAAGAATTTTTTTTTTTTTTTTTTGAGACAGAGTCTCGCTTTGTTGCCCGGGCTAGAGTGAGTGCCGTGGCGTCAGCCTAGCTCACAGCAACCTCAAACTCCTGGGCTTAAGCGATCCTTCTGCCTCAGCCTCCCGAGTAGCTGGGACTACAGACATGCGCCACCATGCCCAGCTAATTTTTTCTATATATATATTTTTAGCTGGCCAGATAATTTCTTTCTATTTTTAGTAGAGACGGGGTCTCGCTCTTGCTCAGGCTGGTAAAACCACAAGAATTTTAGAATGCATGTTTAGAATATGTGTTTTATAGGTCCTTAACACTTTTTTCCCCTGAGGATTATATCTACAGGTTGGAGAATTTTTAAAGTCATGGCTCTTCTACCTTGGCATTTTAACTTTCCCATTAAAGTACTAAGAAGAGCAGAGTACCACAAAACCAGATAGAGGTGTTAGTCTTCTTTACACTCTTGTACATGAAATCGTTGATTTAAAATGTGAGTATACTAAGCACTTACAGTATTTCATTAAAAAATAGTATTGATATGTCAACAACACATACAGCAAAGCTCTTTTTGCTTGTTATACCTCTGTTTCAGTTAAGAGAAGAGACTGACTTGGCTGTTAGTGTTGCATATGAAATGTGATAGCCATAACAGTGAAGTATGTACATAAAATATTATAATACATTGATGAATTTCCCTCATCTAGACAGGGATAGGCATATTAAACAGCTCTCAGAATTGTTGAAGAGGTCTCTAAGAATTGCTTATCTATCACTGTGTTTGCCTTGAGCCTTGCTGCCTATCTTAGTTGTTTTTACTTCCTGTGAATTCTAGGATCCCAAGTTGTGATGCTTTTAGTGTTTCCATCTAGAATGTAAGATCACATTTTTTATGGACAGCATTGTTGCCTTTGGAGTTTAGTGAATTCATTTAAAAGCCAGGATGTGCTTGTAGATGAGACTATCCTTGTAGAAGTAGAAATGAGGCAGAGGTCAAGCAGTTCTGCTGTTTCAGAAGACTTAAGATGGGATTGTGAGTGATTTATAAATATTAACTCAATCCTTATAACAGCCTGGTAAGGTTGGTATTATTATTATCCTTATTTTATAGATGAGGAAACAGAAGTACAAGAAATTGAGTGATTTGTCCAAGGCAATAAACAATGGAATCACTGGCTTTAATGTCCCTATATTGAAAGGGGATAATCTATATACTTTCTTATTTCTTTGAGAAAAAAATATTAGAATGAATATTAAAAACTTTGATTTGATTTTTATTAGTGGTCAGTTTAGAATAATATTACTCTAAGGATATATACATTTATACATTTTTCTTATTTGTTATGCTTTAGCAGGGTTTTTTTGTTTGTTTTGTTTTTTTGAGACAGGGTCTTCCTCTGTTGCCCAGGCTGGAGTGCAGTAGCGCAGTCATGGCTCACTGCATCCTCCAACTTCTGGGCTCAAGTGATCCTCCTGCCTCAGTCTTCCAGGTAGCTAGGACTACAGGTGCATGCCACCACACCCAGGTATTTTTTGTAGAGACATGGTCTCACTATGTTGCCCAGTCTGGTCTCGAATTGGGCTTAAGTGATCCTCCTACCTTGGCCTCTCAAAGTGCTGGGATTATAGGTGTAAGCCATTGTGCCCGGACCTAAGCAGGTTTTTAAAATACCCTTTTTTACCAGAAAAAAATTAAGATTTAAAATACTTAAAGAATTATATATGTCTAAAAGAGTTGTATATGTCTAAAAGCAAATTGGTAGAGTCTTTTTGCATATTTACCGTTTAACTGCAACAACAGTTAAAATTTTGTGAGCTTGTAGGCAATCTCCTTTTATTTGTTTGACTCTTTCAGATTTTATGGTTAAGCAAATGACTTCTTTATGACAAGAATGGAAAGACAAATACCACACGTACTCACCATTAAATGGGTAGTAATTGATCAACACTATGTGCACATATGGAAGTAACATTCATCGGGTGTGGGGAGAAGGAGATGGGTAAATTCACACCTAAAGGGTGTGTGTTCACTGTTTGGGGGATGAGCACGTTTGTAGCTGACTCGGGTGGTGCAAAGGCAATTTATGTAACCCAAAGCATTTGTACACCCGTAATATTCTGAAATTAAAAATAGAAAATGACTTCTTGGGTGACAGGAAAGTGAACTAGGAAAAAATAGTGTGTTTGGCTTGTAAAAGTTGATTTCTGCAGTTCCTCCAGAAGAGGGCACTTGGTGTTTACAGTTTAAAATTTTAGGCCGGGCGAGGTGGCTCACGCCTATAATCCTAGCACTCTGGGAGGCCGAGGCGGGTGGATCGCTCAAGGTCAGGAGTTCGAGACCAGCCTGAGCAAGAGCAAGACCCCATCTCTACTAAAAAATAGAAACAAATTATCTGGCCAACTAAAAATATATATAGAAAAAATTAGCCGGGCATAGTGGCACATGCCTGTAGTCCCAGCTACTCGGGAGGCTGAGGCAGAAGGATTGCTTGAGCCCAGGAGTGTGAGGTTGCTGTGAGCTAGGCTGACGCCACGGCACTCACTCTAGCCCGGGCAACAGAGTGAGACTCTGTCTCAAAAAAAAAAAAAAAAAAATTTTAAAGCACTTGTTTTTCTTAATTGTAGATTGGGAGTCCTCCTCTTGATCCTGCAGAGCATTTTCTTCCTGAAGAAGAGAAACTTACTGAACAAGAGAGATCAAAAAGGTAAGTAGGTATAGAAATCAGCCCTCAAAGGCATTTCCACATAGTGTAGATACGGTGATTGTTCAAAAAAGCACAATGTTTTCTGCTTCGAGGCACTTATATAAAATAAAGATTACAGAATGTGGATTCTGATGAGAGTAAAACCTCCATTTGACACGTACTGGTTATGTGACCTTGTTAAAACCTGAGACTCAGTTCCTTTATCTATCAAATAGTTAAAATAACCAAATCCAAGTCAAAGGGTTGGTGGGAGTATCGAGATAAGTATGTATGAAATTGGCCGGGCACGGTGGCTCACGCCTGTAATCCTAGCACTTGGGAGGCCGAGGCGGGTGGCGGGTGGATCGTTTGAGCTCAGGAGTTCGAGACCAGCCTGAGCAAGAGCAAGACCCCGTCTCTACTAAAAATAGAAAGAAATTATCTGGCCAACTAAAAATATATATATATAAAAAAAAATTAGCTGGGCATGGTGGCGAATGCCTGTAGTCTCAGCTGCTCGGGAGGCTGAGGCAGTAGGATTGCTTGAGCCCAGGAGTTTGAGGTTGCTGTGAGCTAGGCTGACGCCATGGCACTCACTCTAGCCCGGAAAACAGAGTGAGACTCTGTCTCAAAAAAAAAAAAAAAAAAAGTATGTATGAAATTTACTTTTAAACCATTATGTAAATATTGGTTTATTTTTTCTTGGCAGATTTGAGAAGGTTTATACTCATAATCTATATTATCTGGCTCAAGTCTACCAGCACATGGAAATGTTTGAGAAGGCTGCTCATTATTGCCACAGCACACTAAAACGCCAGCTTGAGCACAATGCCTACCATCCTATAGAGTGGGCTATTAATGCTGCTACCTTGTCACAGTTTTACATTAATAAGGTAAGCTTCTTGAAGTCGTTATCTAACAGTATCAGTAGTGAGTGTGAAAATAGAACCAGTAGTACTTTGAAAATATCATCTTTTAAAAACAGGTAACTTGTATTTTATTATGTAGAACTAGACAGAAAAATGCAGCCCAGTTTGCCACTGTACTGAAAGGTTGTAGTTTTTTCGTTGTGTGAATCCTTTTGAGACTTAAAATACTGAGTTTAATCATTGTCTTATGTGTTGCTAGCCCATAAAATTACAGATTACCTAAGACCAATTCTTTTTTGATATAGACACGCTAACTCAATTCATTTTGGTGAGATATTACCTTAAGTTGCAGATTTTATCTTGTAGATATAACTTTATCTTTATGTAATGGTAATCTGGTAACTCTGAGAATTTGTATGAGGAAGTTGACTGTTAAATGTGGGCTTTGATAAAAGCATGTGATGCATTTCAGTTATTTTTCAGAATTAACTCCTGTATAATAATTTTTCAGTGTTGGAGATATCTATGCTGAGTTCCAAAGTTCCAGGTCTTTATCACATACTTCTTTTGGACTCTTACACAAGGACAATGTTTTTGAGCTTCTTAGGTGTTTATCATAATTGCTTAGATCATGTTGATGTACTCTTCTTAATTGACCCATTTATTCATTTAGTCCTTAAGAGTTTCTAGTGCTAAAACTATTTTAAGCCACCTTTCCCAACCAGACTTTCTGTTAATCCTTAATAAGATTTCACAGCAATAGAAATTACTTTTATTTGTATTTCTATTTCATAAGCCTCTTTGAAATTTTGGTAATTCTCTGCTTATCAGAGTTCCTTCTTTCCTCTCTCTGGTTACCTGCTGCCTTGTCCTTGGGGCTTTATCCTTTCTAAGCTCTTTGTTAGTGTTGGTTCTGTAAATGCGCCCTATGATTAAAGTATTGTCCCACAGAATTTCATTCAGAAAAGCTATTAGCAGGAGAGAAAGGGCTGTGGTGACTGCAGCATCGCTTCTATGACTTTGGTCTAAGATCAAGTGTGTAAGTAACGCTACTGCATATATCAGAGCATTCAGTTAACTCCAATTCTCATGAATTCATTTCATTGTGGTCATCATCAAAAAGTGTTATCCAGTGCCTCTGCTTGTGGCACCTTTTTTATAGCTGTTGGAGGCCCCTTGTTCATTCTGTTTAGCAACTTTAAAATTATATATGCACTAAGATTTTAATTAACACTTAAAACTCCATGGATATTGGTAGTACTAAGATATCTAGATACTAATTTAAAGTGTGATTAAAAATTTAAAGTTGTTAAGCATTACTTATGTGGAGCATGCAGTAATTTTCATGAGCACCTCTCCCACCCTGTACTTTTATTTTTTACCAAAAATTTTTTTTGAGTTTTTATAACCAGCTAAGTTATATTTTACAAAGAGGGATTTTAACTATGTTTTTAAAAATACGATTGTCATTTATATCATTATCATCTTCATCTGATTCCAGTGGTGAGGTTTTGTTACTTGGTGAGACCCTACCTGGCAGGTGCTAAAGTCCCACATTTACCAGCCACCTAGAGGGCACAAGGCACTCACTGTTCTGGCAGTGGTTGCTCATAGGGAGACAATCTGGACAAAGTTGAAGTGATAATAATGGTTAAAGGATTGTAGGAGGATAACTGAATTTTCTTCATGTAAACTGTAACTTTCTTTTGACTTACGAGATTTAACACCAACATTTTGATCTATAAATGTTGCTGGGCTAATACTGCAAATGGTGCCCAGATATTCTCAAGATGGCTTCTGAATTTGCTATAATGGAGAGATACATTTAATGCTGAGGTTTTAAAGTCATAGCTAACCATTAAAAGTCTTTTAGGTATTACTCATGTGAAGTATTCTATTTAATGAGGGTGGCTTCCAACTAAAAGTTGGACTTTAACTTTGTACTTCCGCTGGGTTGTCCTGTGACTTACATGACAAATACAAAGTGTTTATATTAATAAGGAGGTCTTCTCTAAGTGTTTGATGCTTACCATGCCCAGATTTAAAATATGAAGTCTTCAAATGTGTTAGTAAAACAGTTGCATAAAGTTCATCTGTAGAAATCTGTTGACTTAAAACTTGGTGGGAAGCCTTATTGTATGTAAATTTCAAAGATTTTAGAACACAGGAATCTCTTCCTGTCAGAATTTATACTTTGAACAGTAGTACATAAATGGGACCTCTAAACTTCATAAAAATTAAATTTTCAATCCTCTGACAGAACGTAAATGGTCTAAAAATTTATTGTGCACAAAATTTTGGCTATTTAGACTGAACCTAAAGGACTCCTCGAGGCAATTTGAGTCTAGGTTGATAGGCATTCCTATATATTTATTGATTGCATGAAGAGAGCAAACTTTCAATCAGCAGTTGTATTTCAGCCAGTTTTTAAGAGTGTGTGGGCATTGTTATTTTAATCTTTGAGGTAGCTTTTTAACCAGATAATATGATAATATGTCTCTTATACTTTCTTAATGTTCTGCAACTATACAAGGGCTTCCTTGGTAGAGTATTTTACCTGATTTTATAGTTTTTCCCATATTAAAAAACTTTATGCAAGTATTAGTTGCAAATAAAGATGTGTGAGAGTTACATTTACTGCTGTTTATTTCCCCAACAGCTATGCTTTATGGAGGCCAGGCACTGTTTATCAGCTGCTAATGTCATTTTTGGTCAAACTGGAAAGGTATCAGCCACAGAAGACAGTAAGTTTATCCGGGCATGTCTCATTACATAGCTTTTTAAAAACTTTTTGTTTTTAAATTATTTCAAACTTCAGAAAAGTTGCAAGAACAGAACAAAGAAGTACCATATGTCTTTTTCCTAAATTCACCAATTTTTAATATTTTCCTCATTTGCAATCAAATTTTATTTTTCTCTCTGAACCATTTAAGAGGTTATATACGTTAGGCTCCTTTACCCTTTAATACTTCAGCGTGTATTTTTTAAGAACAAGATTGTCTTCTTAAATAATCATAGAGCAGTTACCAAATTCAGGAGATGTAACATTGATACAATTCTTTCATGTATAGTGCATATTTCTATTTCATCAGTTGTTCCCATAATATCCTTGAGAGCATTTTCTTTTTCCTCAGTACTGGATTCTACAGTTCAAGATTGCATATTGCATTCAATTATTATATCTCTTTAGTCTTCATTCATCCAGAACAGTTCCTCAGCCTTTTTTTCTTTTTTATCACATAGCATTTGTGAAGAATACAAGCCAGTTATTTCATAGAATTTCCACCAATTTGGCTTTGTCTGATACTTCCTTATGCCAAGATTTAGATCAGACATTTTTGGTTGGAATACTACATGCATGAGTGATATATCAAAATATCTATCTTTTTAATTATAAAGTTTTATTTAATCTTAAAAAATCAAGTTAACGTGTGTATTTGAGTCATTTAACAGGTTTTGTAATAAGTTCATCATTTTCTTTTTCCTCTGATTCTTTTTTTTTTTTTTTTACCTGAACAATATAAGGAATTTAATATCTCAAATAACAAAAAATCCAAAGGTAAAGCAGTTCCAGGATTGGTTAATTGGGAAGCACAGTTCAGGTGCTTTCTGTCTGCATCCTGCTGTCCTCAGTGTGATGGCTTTCATCTCCATGCTTGTCCTTTCATGGTCAGCAAATGGCTGTTACAGATTAGCTCCAAACATTCATCATTAAGTATCTTCACTGAGAAGCAGAAAAGGGGAGGGGGCAAATGCCTATCTTGTATCCATTTTTAAGAACAACAAAAAATTTCCCCAAAGCCCTTCAGACTTCCCCCATTTGTCTCATTAGCCAGGATTTCACCCTCTGGGACTAGGGAAACACCCTATTCAACAGCACAAGGCAGTCAGCCATACTGAGTTAAGACCAAAACAAAAATGGGGCTTTGTTAACAAGGAAGGGAGAGAGAAATGGCTGATGAGTAGGCAAATGAGAGCTTATGTGAAATATCACCTTTCTCACACACTCAATTCCCATATACTGCACCTATTTTGTTTATTTTGAAGATCTCTAGTTTGTTCCATTTGATCTACTTCTGTGTCATTAGCTATTCCTGGGTCATTATGACCCTTTTTAATTGCTAAGCTTTGTATTAAATTTTTATATTTGGTATAATCTTTCCTAAATTCATTTTTTCAAACCTGAAAAAATTTTTTTTCCAAATTATCTGAAAATTAGGATTACAGTCATGTATCAATTAATGAAGGGGATATGTTCTGAGAAATGTGTGTCATTAGGCAATTTCAAATTTGTGCAAACATCATCAAGCATATTTAAACAAACCTAGATGGTGTAGCCTACTACACATTCAGGCCATATGGTTTAGCCTATTGTTCCTAGGCTTCAAACCTTACAGCATGTTACTGTACTGAATACTGTAGGCCTCTGATTCTGTAACTCACTGTTGAACAGTTTCTAACCTAAGACATTCTAGATTTTGGAATATCATGTTTTCTTTACAAATGGACATTCTAATTATGGATCAGAAGAATGCAAAGGCTTTGAAGAGTTAAAGGAATGTACATTATCACATTAAATAGTTGGGTTTTCCGCTTAATTTATTTACTATGTTGAATTAATTATAGATTCATTAAAGTCTGTCTCAAAAAAAATTAATGAAAACTAACTCACAGTGATACAGTAAGCTGAAAAAAATGACAATGTTCAGTGTTTTCAAATTACTTTCATTGAGCATCTCCATGTATTGTTGGTTGGAGTATTGGTTGAAAATAATTTGGCAGTATATTGTGAGAATATTTAAAGTTATGTAAATTCTTTGACCTGGTAAATTCCACTTCTAGGATTCTGTTCTAAGGAAGTAATCCAAAATCAAGACAGATTTATGCACAGATATCTTCATGTTTAGAGTTTGTTTTCTTTTAATTTAAATTTTTTTTTTTTTTTTTAAGAGCTAGGGTCTTGTATGTTGCCTAGGCTGGAAGGCAGTGGCTATTCACAGGTGTGAGCATAGCTCACTGTAACCTTGAACTCCTGAGCTCAAGTGATCCTCCCACCTCAGCTCCCAGATAGCTGGGACTACAAGCATGTACCAGTGCACTGAGCTGTTTTCTTTCTTAATCTTTCTAATTTTTAATTTTATAAACCCTTATGTGGAGGGCTGACTTTCAGTAGATTGCAGCAAGGAAGCTGCTTTGCTATGTATGAAACCCTGACCCAGAAGCAGGCCATCTATGAATGGTTTAGCACCAGCCTCCCTGCGAATGTGCATTGCATGATATACAGTTGTTTGTAATAGTAAAAAATTGAAAACAACAAATTCCCAATATCAGAAAAATGGTTAAAGTATGGAATATCTATTTAATTGTGTATACTGCTATACTTAAAAATGAAGCTAAAGAGTTGATAGTGATATGGGTAAAGTGTTAGTGATATAATATATAAAGAAAATGCAATATTCAAAATTGAATATACAGTGTAGACTTAATTTTTACTTACAAAACATAAGAAAAAAAACTAGAAAGACATATGCAAAAATAATAGTGAGTCCCTCCGGGTAGTAGGATTTGGGGTGGGTTTTCCCCTCCTGCATCAGTGAGGATCTGTTACTTTTATAATCAGGAAAAAGTGATACAAAAAACAATATAGTACAGAATGAAAATCACAATGTGATCATTAACTTAGACAAATCACCTGTGTCCTTTTAGCTCCTGAAGCTGAAGGAGATGTACCAGAACTTTATCATCAAAGGAAAGGGGAAATAGCAAGATGTTGGATCAAATACTGTTTGACTCTCATGCAAAATGCCCAACTTGCCATGCAGGTAATGCAGTCAAAAGTTGCCTTTTTCTTCCTTAAATGAGCAAGAGGTAGGTAAAAGCTTATAATGGGGATTATGTTCATTGGGCTCACTGTGTGTTTATTATGAAAGGAATGTAAAATAACTTCATAAATATCTATTTCTTGCCTTCCTCCTCTCAACCTTTTAAAATCTTACTCATCATTCAAGGCCTACCTTAAATCACACCTCTTCCTTGAAGATTTTTCTTTGGCTAGAATATAAGCTCCTTGAGAGGTGGGACCTGCATCATATCCTTTTTTTTTTTTTTTTTTTTATGTTGAGACGGAGTCTTGCTCTGTTGCCTGGGCAGGAGTGCAGTGTTGTCATCATAGCCTGCTGCAACCTCAAACTCCTGGGCTCAAGTGATCCTCCTGCCTTAGCCCCCCAAGTAGCTGGGACTACTGTTGTACCACCACACCCACCTAATTTTTCTATTTTTGTAAAGTCCGGGATCTCATTATGTTGCCCAGGCTGGTCTTGAACTCCTGGGCTCAAATGATCCTCCCACATGGCCTTCCAAAGTGCTAGGATTATAGCCGTGAACTACTGCACTTGGCCTGATCTTATGATTTTTTTTTAAAAAAAAATTATCCAAAAGTTTTTTTTTTCTCTATACAGGAGTTTTACATAGCCAAACACGTTAGTCATTTCCTCTGTTGCTTCTAAATTTTGTTTGGTATTGTCTCCCTCCAAACTCAAGAACTTTTCTTGCCCCTTCCCAAGTCACTTAAATTCTGTTTTGTATTACCCCATTTGTATTCTTATTTGTATCTTATTTCTTTGTTTCCTTTTTAGACTGTAAGAAACTTGAGGGCAGGAAATAATTTTTACTAATCTTTATTTACTTCTCAGTGTTATCTTACACATAGCATGGACTTGATAAAATATGAAAGGGTAGACTGTTAAGAAATAGCTCATGTTGGCCAGGTGTAGTAGCTTATGCCTGTAATCCTAGCACTTTGGGAGATTGAGGTGGGGGCATTGCTTAAGGCCAAGAGTTTGAAACCAGCCTGAGCAACATAGTGAGACCCTGTCTCTACAAAAAAAAAAATTAGCCAGGTATATGTGGTACATGCCTATAGTCCTGGCTACTCAGGAGGCTGAGGCAGGAGGATTGCTTGAGCCCAGGAGTTCAAGGCTACACTGAGCCATGATGCCACCACTGCACTGCAGCCTTGGGTGACAGAGTGAGACCCTGTCTCTTAAAAAAAAAAAGAAAAGAAATAGTTCATGCAATAGTGTAATAGTTCAAGTATAGAAGCAGAACTGATGGCAGTGAAGAACACAGACTCTGGAAACACACTGTTCAGGCATAAACTCTGGCCCTGCCACTTTGTAGTTGTATGTTGATGGCAATTTATTTAATCTCTTTGGGCCTCAATTTTCTCACAAGTAAAATAGAGATAATAGTACCTACTTAATACTCTTGTTATGAGAATTAAATCAACATATATAAAGCCTCAGAAAAGTGCCCAAGACATATTAAGTCCTTAACAAATTGTTAACTAATATCATCATTATTACTAATTTATATTGAATCCTAGGGCCTAACCACTAAGGAGGAAAATAGAATAAGTCACTTGGATATAGTATACTAAGTATAGATACATAGATAGCTCTCTTGGAGAGTCATTGTACTTTTGTTTTTCTGTTGGTATGCATTAAAGTATAATATTTTTTAATGGTAAATAATAACAGAACCTTGTAAAACTACTAAACAAAAGAAAACTAAACAAACAAATAAACCTCAAAACCCCAGAAGCATAGGTCTCAAAAAGATGATATCATTCTAGAGGTAGAGAGTAAAGATGAGGCATACTAGGGAAAGAAAGGAAGTAGGGAGAAGAACTAGAGAAGATGGAGTCAGGAAGAGCTGTCACCTTTCTTCTGGTCAGGCAAGGAAGATTGTGGAAAAGGAGGGTTTCAGGGACTATTAGAGCAGAACAGTAGAGTTATGTAAGAAAGCAACCTAGAGAGCAGGTAAATAAACAAGCAGCCCAGGAAGGAAGTAAACAAGACTTAGAGACTTAGAGCCTGCATTTGAAGTCATTGTGCCAAGCAAAATGTGCTGTGATTTAACTTTTACCCTTCATTTAGTACTGGAACTTCATCGCTTGATTAGTTTAAACTCACATATTTGCCATGCTACTAAATTACTCAGATTTTCCTTAAACTGACTTTTTTTTAAAAAAAACCTTCATCCTTTGATCATCTGTGTATTTATCTGAAAGGCCTTCTTCAAGCTTTAAGACATACTTAAATTTATTCAGTTAAGTGTTTATTTATGCCAACTCTGTGCAGTCATTGGCCAAGATTCAAGGGATACTATGATGAACAAATACAGACTTGGTCTTTGATTTCATGTAAAAGTGCAACTTTGATAAGTTCCACAGAGGAGAGACACATGAGACGAGAAGGCATGATAGGAGGAAGTACCATTTGAAGCAAGCTCCAAGGATGAGTAGGAGTTACCCAGACTGGGGAAAAGAAGGTATACTATTCCAAGGAGCTAAAGCAGCATGTTCAGAGTTTTGTGGCATAAGAGAGGGTGGTATCAGAAGGGATAGAGCAAAGACCAGTGAAGTTGGAGCAGAGGGAGAGGAAATGTGATACAAGATAGAGTTAGAAAGGGGCTAGAACAAGCAGAGCTTTGAAGGATTGTTGTTGGTTTTTGTTTTTTTTTTTTTAAGGAGACAGGGTCTCTCACTGTTGCCCAGGTGCAGTGGCCTGATCACAGTTCACTGTAACCTCAAACTCCTGGGCTCAAGTGATCCTTCTGCCTCAGCCTCCTAAGTCACTGGGATTACAGGCATGAGCCACTGGGTGGCTGTAGCCTTGATGAGTTTTTGGAAAGATTACTGGAGAGACAATGTCAAGTGAAAAGAAGAAAAGGACTTGGGGCTGAGCATTGAGGAATCTGGTGTTTAATTTTATTGGTCAGGAAAAGTTTACTCTATTTTTTTTTGTTAACTGTCTTAGCTCTTTTTTTTCCCCCCTCACCAGAGGTAGGGGAGATAACTTTAACTATGAAGGTAAATTTAACTCTGTCTTCACTTTAGTGTCTTTAAGAGACGTAGAGCATTTCTTGATGTAATATATTTCACTACATAACTTACAGCGTAAACATCATATCACTAATCTTAATGGTATCTTTGTGAAATAGTTTTAGGATGTAGATTACAGTCTTACTATAAAATCATAAATACTACTAAAATTTAAGTACTAGTTAAAAAGTAAATACTACTGATAATATATATAATGTTCCACAATTCTCAAAGTACTTTCATATGTAGCATTTATTTTATTTGAAGGGGTAACTATAAGTGAGTTTGAGTTCCTCAGAAAGAATAAATAATATATAATGGTTTATCTATCTTATTTAAATACTTTTTTCACATTTCTTGAGTTTTTCATGTAATTGGAACATACTTAGAAGAAAGAAAAGTTTTAAAAGATGTTTAAGATTATAATACCTCCCTAAACAAGGCAAGGAAGTAAGAGTTTTCTTTACTCTTAAGTTTGCTTTAATATTATTTGACAGCAAGAGATGAGTGTCCTTCTTAACCATAACTTATTTTTTTCTTTCAGGACAACATAGGAGAGCTTGATCTTGATAAACAGGGTGAACTTAGAGCTTTAAGGAAAAAAGAGCTAGATGAGGAAGAAAGCATTAGGAAAAAAGCTGTGCAGTTTGGAACCGGTGAACTGTGTGATGCCATCTCTGCAGTAGAAGAGAAAGTGAGCTATTTGAGACCTTTAGATTTTGAAGAAGCCAGAGAACTTTTCTTATTGGGTCAGCACTATGTCTTTGAGGCAAAAGAGTTCTTTCAGATTGATGGTTATGTCACTGACCATATTGAAGTTGTCCAAGACCACAGTGCTCTGTTTAAGGTGCTTGCATTCTTTGAAACTGACATGGAGAGACGGTGCAAGATGCATAAACGCAGAATAGCCATGCTAGAGCCGCTAATTGTAGACCTTAATCCACAGTATTACCTGTTGGTCAACAGACAGATTCAGTTTGAAATTGCACATGCTTACTATGATATGATGGATCTGAAGGTTGCCATTGCAGACAAGCTAAGGGATCCTGACTCACACATCATTAAAAAAATAAATAATCTTAATAAATCAGCATTGAAGTACTACCAGCTCTTCTTAGACTCTCTAAGAGACCCAAATAAAGTATTTCCTGAGCATATAGGGGAAGATGTTCTTCGCCCTGCCATGTTAGCTAAGTTTCGAGTTGCCCGTCTCTATGGCAAAATCATCACTGCAGATCCCAAGAAAGAACTAGAGAATCTGGCAACATCACTGGAACATTACAGATTTATCGTTGATTACTGTGAAAAGCACCCTGAGGCTGCCCAGGAAATAGAAGTTGAGCTAGAACTTAGTAAAGAGATGGTTAGTCTTCTCCCAACAAAAATGGAGAGATTCAGAACCAAGATGGCCCTGACTTAATCTTTGTTTTTAAAGAAAGGAAATGTGCAATATGGAAGTGATTTTTTTCCATTAGTCAAACAGGCCCAATTCCATTGTAATATTTACCTGTATAGCCAGATGAGTGCAGTTTGAGCTTGAGATACAGTCAGATCAACTGAGTCTTTGCTAGGACCTTAATCAACATAAAGTTAATTAATAATTGACACCTAATTATGTAAATTGCCTTGTAAAAGTGACATGTGATTTGTATTTTGGATTGCTTGTTTCTTATTTAAATATAAACGTTTCTTGCCTCAGTTTCTAAATGTAGATTCTTCATTGGCTAGTACTTGATAGACTCCTAACAAAGAAAAATGCTGGGTAATGTACCTGGTAGACAAGACTGTTATTATATTAAAATAGAAAAACTTCCTGTAGTTATTCTGTCTAAAATATTTGCTTTCCTAAATTCCCAAAGAAATCTTTCCCTTTTGAAAATACTAAAAACTAAGTTATGTTATTGTAAAATGTTGTAAAGTAGTTTGTCTTAATTGTAGGGGGAAAAGACCTTACTGGAAATACAAAAAATTGACTTGTTTCACTAATAAAAACTTCCATTTCCTCTTTTGTTTTCTTGTAAGAATTGGTTTTATTTTTGACACTTCAAAAATATTAGCTATTTGAAGCCAGAGAAGAATATTTCTTCAATAACATTGTTAGAAAACATTAAAATATCATTCATTTAATAAATATTTATTGAGCTGCTACTGTGTGCCAGAAAATCTTATTGGCTGCATTGTCTCATCAGAGGATCCTGGTATATTTGTAAACTTTTAAGCATTGTTGAAAAAGGATATATATTAATACATCAAAATTAAACATTGTGAATATGTGTTAATCATTTTAAGAAATGCAGAATGGAAATGGAGTCCCTATCCAGTGTACAATCAATATAATCAAGATCAGTTGTAAAGCTTAATATCAAGAATAAGCTCCGTGTGGTTGGCTTGCTTCTGAAAGCTTAGGAACAGAACTCTAAGATTATGTAATATATATATACACACACATATATATACATATATACGTGTGTGTGTGTGTGTATATACATATAAAAATAAATTATCTGTTCGTTTGATATCAATTTGCCAGAAAAAAAAATCTTTGAGTATAACAGCAATGTATAATTCACTCAATATTTAATATTTATTAAAGTTTACTATGGATCAGGCCCTGCTTTCACTTCACTAAGTATAGTGGATACAAGGTCCTGTTCTCATGGTGTGAGTAAACAAATAAGCTAATTTTAGGTCATGAGTGCTATTGAGAAAGGAAAACAGAATGATATGGCAACTTTTAGTGGGAAGGGGTGCTGTCTTAGCTGTGGAGATCTGGAAAGGCCTTTGGGAAGATGGGAGGTGACTTTGAGCTGAGAATTAAATAGAAGAAAAAAGCAGCCAAGTCATCTTTGGAAGAGTATTCTAGGGAAATGCTAGGCTGGAACAAGCTTAGGAAGGAGTCTGGCATCTTAGAAGATAAGAAAGGCCAGTGTGGCTGGAGCAGACGACTGGGAGAGGGGATGGAGGGGGTGGGGCAGTGGTAGGGAGTCCAGATGGAGAGGGCTTTGTAGATCAGGGTAAGGAGTTTGGATTTTATTCTGGGTGCACTGGGAACCTTTGTGGAATGTTAAAAAGAAGAGCGGCATGATCCGATTGGAATTTTTAAGGAAACTACTTTGACTCCTAGGGCAAAGATAGCTTGAAGTAGAAAGTGGCAGGGGAGAACCAGAGGAAGCAGGGAGACTAGCTAGGTTGTGTTAAGATTAATCCAAGTGAGAGACAAAAGTGGTTTGGACAAGGGGGATGGAGTAGGGATGGAGAGAAACAGATAAATTCAGTATGTGCTTCAGAGGTAGAACTGTGCACAGGACAGGCTAAAAGGTTAAATGCAGGATGTGAGGGGAAAAGAAGAATAAACCATATTAAGTTGAGGAAGTATGCAAAGCGTGTTTTCATGGGGGAGACGTGGGGTTAGAATTCAGTTATATTTAGGTCATGTTGAGTTTAGGATATTAAGCTTGAGATGAAATGATTGTTATTTTTAACAGCATCCGTTCATCAGACTTCAGAAGGAAAACGAGGAGGATCAAGAGGAGGCAGAGAGGAGGGAGATTTCTTGAGGATGGTGACATGGCACTCCACTCTCTTGAGAACTGATTCTAGGATGAATCCCATTACAGGTCTTTCTTGATATAGCCATTTCCCTACCAACCTTATTCAGCTTCATAACTTCATTTATATATTCATTCATTTGTTTAGCAAATAACTGACCTCTTTTGTTTTTCATTCGATATCCAGTGTATCTTTACTTGTAATAAGAAAACACTGGGGGTGGGGGTGGAAACAGAGGTCATATTAAGGGAGATAAAGACAACTATATCAACAGAATGGAATATTATATACATTTGTATATATTATACAAATATAAAATTTCTGTAAAAGCATGGAAGTATATGGCTGAATGTCAAGAAAGGATAGCAACATACTAATTTGTAGACATTTAACATCCATTAAAATTTCAATAATTAAAAACATATACTTGGAAAGGTGGAAAAATGGAAATAGTCATATTGTAATGAATTATAAACATTTTTTATTCTTTCCTTAGTATTGTGATTTTTATCTTTCCAACAAACATTTGAAAATTCCTTGACAACTTCCTGGGTTTTCATTAGAGGATTTTTTACCGAGCTACTTCTGAGCTAGGCACTGTGCTAAGCTCTGAGAATATGATCTTTAAGACATAGACTCTTAAATCTTAGCTTTTCTTCCAGATTATGTTATTGAACTTGAGTTCAAAAGATAAAATTCAAGTATAACAGGCATGGTCTTAAAACTGGTCTTTATCCCAATAGCCATCAGACTTTGTCTTTAGTTATCAGCAGAAAATCTTGGTGGCTGCTTTGCAGGCTGCACTCTGTTCACATAGCCTATTCCACAAACACTGTTTTCCCTGAGCCTGGCTTCCCAAAGATAGATGCCTTCCAAGATTCCATTGCTTCTCTAGACCAGCAGTTAGACTTTTTGGCCAAAAGGACCCTTTGCACCTTAAAATTTAAACATAACCTTTTATGAAAATCATTATTTTCCAAAACAAAAAAAAAATAGAGGAGTAACATATTTTATATTTTTACAAATATATTTAATGTCTGGCTTCATAGGAAACAGCTTGATTCTCACAGCTGTTGTGCTATAATATGTCACGCGGCCTTTGGAAAACTCCATTGTCCATTTGTAAGAGAATGAGGGTAAAAAAGGTAATGTCTTGTTATGATGAAAATAGTTTCCTGAGACTGCCCCTGCCACCATTGCCCCAAGGTTCCCTGGACCATACTTTGGGAACCGCTACCCTTAGGCTATTCTGAGTTGGGCAGATTGCAGAGTGGATGATACTGACGGTTCGGGTAACTAATGTGGCTGCAGTGGCTGGTCTAAGGGTCACATCCAAAGAAGAAATTGGATTCCTCCATTACTTAGTACACATTGGTTTTGGCTGAGTCTGGAGTCATGGCAATGTCATGTCTTTGTTATTTTGCCACAGAGTATATTGGATTTCTTGGCAATACTGGATTCTTTAACTCTGTGGTCCCCAGTCCCCAGGCTGCAGACCAGTATTGGTTTGCTTCCCCCCTTTCTGTGGAAGAATTGTCTCCCAGGGAACTTAGGAAGTGGCGGGGAGGTGGGGCACACACAGCAGGAGGTGAGCAGCAGGCAAGTGAGGGAAGCTTCTTCTGTACTTACAGCCACTCCCCATCGCTTGCATCACTGCCTGAGCTCTGCCTCCCCCTGCCACCCGCTACCCCCACCCTCTGTCCATGGAAAAACTGTCTTCCATGAAACCCATGGTGCCAAAAAGGTTGGGAACTGCTGCTTTAACTAATACTGTTTTTTGTTTTGTTTTGTTTTTTTTTTGAGACAGAGTCTCACTCTGTTGCCCAGGCTAGAGTGCCATGACGTCAGCCTAGCTCACAGCAACCTCAAACTCCTGGGCTCAAGCAATCCTGCCTCAGCCTCCCGAGTAGCTGGGACTACAGGCATGTGCCACCATGCCCGGCTAATTTTTTCTATATACTTTTAGTTGTCCAGCTAATTTCTTTCTATTTTTTTTTTTTTTTAGTAGAGATGGGGTCTCGCTCTTGCTCAGGCTGGTCTCGAACTCCTGAGCTCAAACTATCCACCCGCCTCGGCTTCCCAAGTGCTAGGATTATAGGCGTGAGCCACCATGCCTGGCCACTAATACTGTTTTATCTGCATGAACTCTGCCAAAGCTGTTGTTGCTTTCATCTCTGTTACTGTAGAGTTACTGAAGGGTAATTAGGGGCTATCTCTCACTTAGACAGTTGGTTCATGATTCTGTATTAATTTTGCAAAATCTTACATGAAATACATATGCCCAAAATCCTTAGAAAGTGTTGGCAGCATGATAGAATCTGGGCCAGAGTTAGTGGCTTGTCAGAACCACAAATTTATTTCAGACAACCTTTTGTTCCTCTTTTCCTCACCCCTAAAACCAATTACTGAGGCAATGAGTATATACTAATAAAAAATGCTTCTTTTGACACAAAAGTTTTTTGCAATTTCCTTCTTAGTCTTGCTAGATTTAGACAGCTATAGGCTAAAGGCATCATTCATTCATTCACTTTATTCATTCATTTATTCACTTATCGAACAATACGTATTGAATGCCTATTATCAGAAGACTGCATATTACCTGTCAATGCTGAACAGGTGTTTGAGAAAAACATCGAAATTTGTATATGAATTTGAAAGTCTTCCAGGCAGCATAGGCTATCTGCCGGGGAAATCCTAGTTATTAAGAACAGATTGTTTAAATGTCATTCTCATTGCGTTGCTGACATTCTCAGGGGCCACACTGGGTGAAGGAGAGACTTTTCTTTCTCCTTTGCAATTCCTTGGGGAAAGTTGTTGCAATTGCCTAACTCAGTGGCATTTTCTGGATTTTCTCTGTCTTGTTCAGCTCTGCTCCTCAGATCACAGTTTGAGCTCGTGCCATCAGTTTCTCCCTGAATCATGTGAGAGGAAGGGCTTGATAAAGACACGTATTTTCCTTTCTATTTTTGTTTTTATTTTTGACTGGAAAATAGACACGTCCACATTCCAGATGCTATTTGTTTTGGTCAGTGGAATTTCTTCTTATACTCGGGGGTTGGCAAACTTTTTCTGTAAAGGGCTGGATGATAAATATTTTAGACTTTTTGAGCTCTGCGGGCTCTGTCCCAGCTGCTCAAAGCTGCTCTTGAAAGCAGCTGCAGCCAATACATAACGAATGAACACGGCTATGCTCTAATAAAACTTGACTTACAACAACAACTGACAGGCTGGATTTGGCTTGTGGGCTACAGTTTGCCAACTCTTACTTTTACGGGTTTGCTTTTGGAATTTCTTTAACACCATATATATAATGTGCTTATACAAGCTAACATTATTGAATTCTGTCTAACCTATTCCAGGCACTCTGCTAAGCACTTTATAAGCATGAAATAACTAAATAATTCATGTAATTGTCTCGAGTACTTCATGACAAGGGTACTGTCATCCTCCTTTTACAGAATGTGACCCTGAGGCTTACCCAAGGTCATACAGCCAGTAAGTGCAGAGCTATTTGAACCAAGGTCACTATGAATATCTTTTACAAAGTTAACAAGCTGCTTGTTCTGTTAATATCCATTATAGTTTGAATGGACTATAAGAAGGGACAACCACACCTCAAGTAAAATTGCTGACAAGCTACCAAGCCAGGTAGAAGCTATAATAAATAAGGGAAGATTAACCTAAAGTCACACATTGTCCAAACCATAATTATAGCTATATCTATAACATAGCTATGTAATATAGATATACAGCTTTATCTATATAGATTTAAAATTTTAAGAAAATTATCCATCCCTTCAGAGTAGAAGGAAAAAATAATAATTTAAAAAATAAAAATTATCCATTTTGTTTCTAAGTAGCTGTTGCAATGTTTCCAAACTTTCCACGGACACCGTCAGTGCATGTCTATTTTTTGATTATCACAATCAGTTATTAATCATGAGATATGAAGACAGAAAACTTGAATATGTTAGGGCAACAATAATTTTTTTGGATGGCCCAGTGTATATAGATGCATTGATATTGTAAGTGGCAGTGCATAAACGGGCCTTTTGGTCATTCTGTACTCCAGAGAGATGTAATCTCTTTGAAAAAAATGTAATGGATTTCACCTCTATCAACCATGTTTAAAAAGAAATAAAAACATTAATTGGAGGCCATAATGTCTATCCCTTTTTGTAAAATTTTTGTATCATTATCATTATTATTAGACTTTGAAAACACCTAGGATGGGGGAAAAAATTCAAGAAAGCAACCGAGAACTACATGTCAAGGAGAAATTCCAGAGAGAGTCCAGCTCTCATTAAACCTCACGGACATAACCTGTAAAATCCAACCAGACTCTTTAAGCCGGTAACCTCCTTCTCAGGAAGGTTATGACCCAATATTAATTTTTCATCTATAGGAAGTGACAAGAAGGTCTTTTATATGCTCTGTGTGAAAATGGGGTTCAAAAATTATAGTGAAGAAAAACAAACCTGAGAAAGTGCTGGATGATAAGGAGTTGCTAACTCCGGCCTGACCCGCAGCAGCCACACACCAGCTCAGTATCAGCACAGGCTTCGACCCCCACTTCCTCCTGCAGTATCTCGCTGGCTCTTTCTCCACTGGTTATCTCGATCACTTTGCTTTTCCTGTTACCACTCTAAGTCAGGTTTTGTTATCAGAAGACTGACTCATCACCCTCCACAGTCATCTGTACTCTTGCGGATGACTTTTATGCTTTTAATTTCCACCCCAAATCTATTGCTTGGGCAGTGAAAAAATGGAACAATTATGTAAGAAGTTTTAACAACGAAAACGGAATAATCTCTAATCTGCTCTACCAGTTTTGTGCAAAAGCCATGTGGAGGATGGCTTGATGTTAAGTCCTCCAACAGGGCTTTTAGATGCAAGAGTTTTGAACTCTGCTTCTGAATGGTCAATCCTTCACCTTTTTTTTTTCCTGTGTGTGGAGCCCATAAAATCTAATGACATTCCACTTATAAATAAGGAGAAATGATTCTCAAGCTCTTCTGGAAAAGTAGCTTAGGTTTCATTCACTGAGGATGTGCCAGAGTGTCCCAAGTTGTAAAAAGTTTAGTAATTCCACAGGCCTGCTTTTCACCTTCTTAATTCACAAATCATATGTATCTTATGACGTGAATGCGATAAGCCATGGTTACTAATTTTGGAATGATCTGACTTGAAATATGGTTATGTGTTATAAATGAAAGCCACTTTGAGTTACCTTGGGGTGCTTAGAGACTAGGCAGAACCTTCCAGAACAGCTGTTAATAAAGTGTGAGAGGCCTGAGTGACCACTGGTCAACAGAGATGGTACTAGGCTGCCATAAACAGAACTATGAGCTCCAAATTTAAGTACTGATTGCTAGTTAAGCTGCTTCTTACATGGGCAACTCTGTGTTGTTCCAAGGTCAGCAGCAGGGATTTATTATTATTTTTTTTTTGAGACAGAGTCTTGATCTGTCATCCGGGCTAGAGTGAAGTGGAGTCATCATAGCTCACTGCAGCCTCAAACTCCTGGGCTCAAGCGATCCTCCTGCCTCATCCTTCCAAGTAGCTGGGACTACAGGCGTACACTACTGCACCTGGCTAATTTTTCTATTTTTAGTAGACATGGGGTCTCACTCTTGCTCAGGCTGGTCTCAAACTCCTGAACTCAAGCCATTCTCCTCCCCTGGCCTCCCAGAGTGCTAGGATTACAGGTGTGAGCCACCACACCCGGCCAGCAGCAGGGATTTATTTATACAATTATTTAATGATAATCACTACTGAATAATTGAGATAATTATACTTAAGATCATATTTTCAGTAATAGATTATATCAGTATAAGCTGTAAGACAGTGTTTCCTAAAGTTCCAGAACTACCTGCATCAGAATCATTTAAAAGTATTATTAAAATTCAGATTCCCTGGCCATAGCTAAGACCTAATCAGAAACTCTGGGGGTGAGGTCCAGGAATCTACATTTCAGTAGAACCCCATGTGATCCTTATGTACATTATAGTGCAAGAACCCCATGCTCTTGAAGTTAAGGAAGCTAGAGCAATAGAGTTTTGGAGCAGCTTTTATAGGGAGAACCATCCTGAACCAGAAAATTATTATTCTGTGCCTTTGGTTCCCAAGGGAAACTCAGCCTGGGGACAGAGGGACAGAAGGAACATTCCCAGCAGTGTTGTGTAGCCTAGGAGCAGCAACTCTCTCCCTTCCTGGAGCTCCCTTTACTAGGAGGAGAATTCTGCTGGGTGCACACCAGCTGGGGGCTGAGGCTGGTAACCACAATACTGGGTCTCTCAGGACTTGAAGTGAGATCTCCTGTACGAAAAGTAGGCACTCCCTAATGACCCTTGAGGAATATTCTAGATTGCCTCAAGGGAAGTGAGGAAAGAGAAAGAGAGGTTGTTTGAGTAGGAACACAAGACTGGGTGAGCAGCAATTCTTGGGGGATTTGAATGGAAAAACCCAAATGGTTGTCCCAGGGGCGTGGTATTAGCTATTAATAATGTTTACTCTGCAGTATAGATCCAGGACCGTCTCTCAGGAACTTGACAAGTTTGGGGGAGAGCAAATACTCAGGGAGTCCCCCACTTTCATACCCCAAGAAGGGTTATATTCTGGTGACATCTGGTTAAAATAAAAATTCAGTGCCTGCTTACGGAGAAGCAATCCTTTCTCCTGTAACAGACAGAGCATCTGGGCCTCTCTTCCCTGGGGAAATTCGCACGTTGCAGGCTGGAGACTCGTTTGTATCTCGAACCTGCCATTAGTGCTGTCTTCCTTTGGAGGGGATGAAAGTCATGTGCCAGGTGGATGCGAGCTTGGAACTCAGTGAATGAGAAAAATGCAGCTCCCTCCTCCCATATCTCTGCAGCCAGGCAGCCCAATATATCAATATATCTATATCTGTATCTATATTTACACTGTTAATATATATATACAGCGCATATAGTCCAATATACCAGTGTATGTGCACGTAGCATGTGGTGGACTTAGCCAGTGGCTGGAGGTCCAGGACCTCCTTGCTGCCCAGCCTAGTGGAGACGTTTCAGTCCTCATCACTCCTGGCCTCCTGACAGCCCGGCATTTGGCTGACTGACTCCTCCATCCGTGACGCTCTTTCCCCCTTTCCATCCACAGCGCTGCACTGTCCCACTCTTCTATCTCACTCGCCTTTCCTTATGTTCCCTTTAAGAGCTTTTTCAATCTATCCCTTGACTAAGATGACCCTTGGGATCACGGCCTAGCTTCTTCACCCCCCAGGCTCCCAGGGCACTGTCATCCGTCCTGAAGATGCTAGTTGCCGTCTCTGTCTAGTTCCTCAGCGCTTTAGTTCACTCATCCCCAAATTAGAACTTGTTCAATGCCCCCCTCTCTCACGCCCACACAGACACATACTTGTACTCATTGCCTTTTAAACAAATTATTATTTTATTCTAAATGATTTTTTAAATCAATTTAAGAAACACCTTTAATTTAAAAAAATAGTTCCAAAGAGTTTAAAATGAAAAGCTGCAGTCCCCGGTGCTCCCTTCCCTAGTCACCCCCCTCAGCCACTCCACGGAGGGAACCTGTTTAACTGTCTTTTCGTGGTGACCTGGATATGTTGTAATAACATGTTCCTATCACTCTTTCTTGATTTATCAATTAAAACCATTATCTATGACTTCCCCAATGATAGTAAAGGATTTAGCTGACTTATAACATCCCCTTTCCCCTCCTCGCTTCTCTCTAATATCTCCTAATATAGTTGAGCACTTTTTGGTTAAGCCATATATGTAACATATGTGCATGTATGTACAGTATATGAGTATGTGTAAATATATGTGTGTATGTTCTTCCATTTCTTGACCACCCACTAAGATAAGGATATTAGTACCCCTACCTTTCCCTTTTAGCTTTCCTTTCCTCATCAACCTCACAAATCATCTGTATTTTCATTTATACATTGTCAGGGGCTGATAAATATACACTCTATGTATATAGTCATAATTAAGTTCTTGTATCTCTGTCCAGAGGGAGATTCTTTTTTTTTTGAGACAGAGTCTCACTCTGTTGCCTGGGCTAGAGTGCCGTGGCATCAGCCCAGCTCACAGCAACCTCAAACTCCTGGGCTCAAGCAATCCTCCTGCCTCAGCCTCCCGAGTAGCTGGGACTACAGGCATGTGCCACCATGCCCGGCTAATTTTTTCTGTATATTTTTTAGCTGTCCATATAATTTCTTTCTATTTTTAGTAGAGACAGAGGTCTCGCTCTTGCTCAGGCTGATCTTGAACTCCTGACCTCAAGCGATCCTCCCTCCTTGGCCTCCCAGAGTGCTAGGATTACAGGCGGGAGCCATCGCACCCGGCCCAGAAGGAGATTCTAAAAGTCAGTAATCAATGAACTGTATCTACATTACAATGATTGTGTAGGTATCACCTACTCAGAATCAAGTAAAATATACTGTGATTATGTTCCTTTCCTGCACAGACCTGTGTTCCTCCTGGAGTTCCTAACAGCCTTTTTCCCCTCAATATTTGCCCCTAACGTCTTCTGATTGTCAGACTCACCATAATAACCTTCGATTCTATAGCATTCTTCTCTCCCCCAAGCACCTCCCCCCAGGGGTCCCTTCATGCTCTGGTCCTGTCCGGACTGATTGTTCTCTGGGTCAAATGCTCAGCCACCTCTTGGGACTTCCCATCACTACTCCAGACTATCGCTTCTCTTTCCTGGGTCCCATATCTTTTTTTGTTTATTAAAAATTTTATTTAAAAAGTTATACGTGCTTATTATAATGAGTCAAGTCTGGACACATATAAAAACCTCCCTCATTCTCCTCCAACTTTGCACCTTTGAGACAACCAGTGTTAATTGTGGGTGGTGCCTTCCCCACCTTTATCTGTGCTCACATACATGTATTCAGGCGCATGAGCATATACGTGGGTTCCTTCCATTTTGTTCTTTTACAAAATAGACTCATACCATACATCTTACCCTGCCCCCGCTTACTATCATCAACCTTTCTCCAGCTTAATACAGAGTGATATGACTTTTTTTAATAAGCTGCTTCTGATTCCATAGGGTGGATATAACTTATTTATTCAACCATTTCCTATGGTGAACATTCAGGTTATTTCCCATTTTTATGTTATTGCAAACCAATAAATGTGCTTGTAAATGAATCTTTATATGTTGATGCTTTTATGTTTGTAGGACAGATTTCTAAAACTGGAATTACTGGATCCAAGGACATGGGTGCATTATTTTAATTTGCTATTGGAGTATAATGTATGTACCAAAAAGTGCACATGTCACAAGTGTACAGTTCAATGAATTTTCACAAATAGAATACATGGGTGTGACCCAGATCAAGAAACACAATGTTGCCAACACCTGAGGAGCCGCCTGGGACTCCCCCAAGGGTAACCTCTATCCCGAGCATATTTTCCACTGTAAGTATTGTCACTTTACTCTCCCCAGGAGTTGTACCAGTTCACATTCTCACAGGTAATATACAAAAATACCAGTTTCCCTACATCTTCTCTGACACTAAATGTTGTCAGTTTTTATAACTTTTTGCTTACCTTATGGGTGAAAAGGATATCTCATTGTTATTTTAATTTGCATTTTTCTGACTAACCAGTGGGGCATGATAGTACAATCCCACCCCACCCCCTTTTTTTTAGAGACTAGGTCTCACTCTGTCACCCAGAGTGCAGTGGCATGATCATAGCTCACTATAACCTCAAACTCCTGTGCTCAAGCATCCTCCTGCCTCAGCCTCCCGAGTAGCTGAGACTACAGATGCATGCCATGACACCTGGCTAATTTTTCCATTTTTAGTACAGATGGGGTTTTTATTATTGCTCAGGCTGGTCTCAAACTCCTGAGCTTAAGCAATCCTCCCATCTCCCACCTTCCAGAGTGTTAGGATTACAGGTGTGAGCCACTGCACCCGGCCCAAACCCCTTATTTTACAGATGAGAAAATCAAGGCTCACAGAAGAGCAATGATCTCACTCACATTACTTTGACACATACCTCATTTTTGTGTTTAGCACAGCGTTGGAGGGCTCAGCACAAGGAATTGTAGATCACTCCTCAATTTGTAAAGTTCCCTACACATAGCTCATTCATGCCGTAGAGGAGCGTGGGGGGAGGAGACACCACACCTCATTTGACTCTGCCAGGCCTGGATGACAAACCTGGTTTTGCCCCTACAAACCTTCAGGATTGTGTGTGTGTGCACTTGGTCCAAAGACTGCTTTGAGGGCATCAAGGGAAGGGAGCCATGCTGGATGCAGGCAGGGGGCTGGCCTGGGGAGGGGCGGGCTGAGAAAACGACGAAGCAATCACCCCGTCAACACATCTCTACCTGGGGCCTGGAGCAGCCACGAGTAGTGGGAGGATCTCTGGACCGAAAGTCAGGAGGCTTTGGGGGCATCACTTGTCCTTGCTTTTGAAGACTGTTTTCTCCTCTCTAAGAAGATGGGTGGGACCAGGCATGGTGGCTCACACCAGTAATCCTAGCACTTTGGGAGGCTAAGGGGGGGAGGATCGCTTGAGGCCAGGAGTTCAAGATCGGCCTGGGCAATATAGTGAGACCCCATCTATACAAAAAATTTAAAAATTAGCTGGGCGTCATAGCATATGCCTGTAGTCCCAGCTACTCAGGAGGCTGAGGCAGGAGGATCATTTGAGCCCAGGAGTTTGAGGTTGCTGTGAGCTATGATGACACCACTGCAATCTAGCTTGGGCAACAGAGTAAAACCCTGTCTTAATTTTAAAAATAAAACAAAAATAAGAAGATGGGCTTGGAGGTGAGGCGCCAAGTGTGTGGGAAGGAAGCACGCCCTCTAGGGTGGGCAGACAAGACATGCAATTGTCCTTACCTATCTGAAACAGCAGTGGCCCCCACCCTAATGAGTTTTGTGTGTCCACACAGAGGCATGACGGTCACCTGGTGGAGGTGGGACTGGAAGTGAGCCCTGAAGGAAGGGACAGGTGGTTACAGTAGGTAGAAGGAAGAGGGGGAAGAGGTAGAAAGAGGAGTTGGGTCAGTTTTAGCACCAAAGGCCCAGAGAGGAAAAGGAGGAGAGGAACCCTGGCAGAAGGCGCTGAAAGAGCCACTGATCAAGACACAGGCCTGGAAAAGTGGGCTGGGACCAGACAGGGCCACCCACGCAGGGCCTGCATTCCGGGTGAGGGGCCTGGGCTTGTGCTGCAGGCAGGTGGGGTCAACTGCTGTGCTTTAACAGGAAGTGCTCTGAGCCAACTGGTAAAACACTGGTGTTCCAGTTTTCCATTTGCTGCTGTAACTAATTACCACAAACTTAGAGGTTAAAGCTACACGGATTTATGATATTCTCTCACAATTCTGTAGGTTGGAAGTCTGACAGAGGTCTCGCCGGGCTGAAACCCAGGGGTTGGCAGGGCGGCATTCCTTTCTGGAGGCTCTAGAGGAGAATGTTTCCTTGCCTCTTCCATCTTCTAGAGGCTTCCCACATGCCTTGGCTCGTGGCCCTTTCCTTCACCTTCAAAGCCAGCAAAGGTCTAGTCCTCACACCACACCACTCAGACCTCACCTTTGTCTTTCTCTCCCACTTGTACGGATTACAGTGGGCCACCCGCATGATCTGCGATAATCTCTGTGTTAGGGTCATGTGATTAGCAGCCTGAATTCCACCTGCATCTCTCATTTCCCTTTGCCATGTCATAGTTCCCAGGGATTAGCACAACTGGGACATGAACATCTCTGGGCAGGAGTAGGAGGGGGAAGGCGATTATTCAGCTTACTGCACTATTTAATTGGTATTCTTTGCAAGCAAGCAAGCAAGAAAGCAAGAAAAAAGAGAGAGAGAGAGATTGACTTGGATAAATGAGGTCTCAGCATCTTTCTCTCTTTGCCTCTGTTTCCCTCTCCGTTGGTTTGCAGGCCGTCTCCTCCTGTGAGTGGTGCCTGGAAGCGCCAGGCTGACATCCTACCAGTTCAGCAATGTTCATGAAAGGTCCCTTCTCCCAGTAATTTTAGCATAACCCAAGATGATGAGTATTGATTCTGAGTGACCCAACTTCTGTCCAGGGCTGTCCCTAGACCAAACCCTAATTTGGATAACTCTCATTGGTCAGGCATGAGATCCACACGCACCCCTGGAGCTGAAATAGAGGAAGCCCCACCAAGCCACGTGGACTGAGGATTGGGGACGGGTAGGTCCTTAGGTGAAAAGTGGTAGACTGCTCCCCAAAAAAGAACAATGGTGGTGACAATTGCACAACAATGCGAATGTACTTAATGCCACAGAACTTTATACTTAAAAATGATTAAAATGGTAAATTTTATGTTATGTATAATTTACCAAACACAAAAAAGGAGAATCAACCTAGGCTACAGAGTCAATCCGTGGACTTTTGATGGACCTGCTAGAAAAGAGGATCTTTTTCTTTCTCCTGAGGATGCCATGCTGGTCTGAGCCCAGACTGGAGCTGCTGGGGCCATCATGTCACCATGTGGGGAGAGAACCTGCCTGAGAGCACAGACAACACAGGGAAAGCAGAGCCCAAAGATGCACAGTCAGGTTCCTGATGACGATTGGGACACCTGGATCCAGCTATGCCTGAAGCCCTCACCTATCTGGGAAATTCCCTCTTATGCCTAGATCAATTCTCTTTGAGTTTGTCATTGGCCATTATTAATAAAAGAGCCCAGAAGTAAGAAAACAACAAAGAATGTTGGGTAGAAAACCACAAGAGAAATCCACAAACAGCCATTGCCAGACGAAGGCAGCCCAGAGGCCAGAAAATATCTGGATGTTCTTAAACAAATGTAGATGTGAGATGTTGAGAAAATGGAAAGGAAAAATGGTAAGAGAAGCTTTTTAAAAAAAAATAAGACAGGGTCTTGCTATGTTGCCCAGGCTGGTCTCAGACTCCTGGACTCCAGCCACCCTCCTGCCTCAGCCTCCCGAGTAGCTGGGACTACAGGCACATGTCACCACACCTGGCTGGTAAGAGAATCTTTAAATCAGCAGTTCTCAAACTTTTTGGTCTTAGGACCCTTTTACACTTTAAAAAATTATTGAATTTGTTTTATATGGGACCTATTTCTGGATGTTTGCCATGATAGAAATTAAAACTCAGAAAAATTTTAAATAGCAATAAACCCATTACATGTCAACATAATTAACATATTTTGTGATGAATAACTATATATTCTTAAAAACACTTATGAGAAAAGTGGCATTCTTTTATACTTTTTCAAATCTCTTTGATGTCTGGCTCAAGAGAAAGACAATTGCTGGCCTCTCATATCTGCCTCTGCAGTCAAGCCATTGTGATGCCACATGTCATATAGCTTTGGAAACTCCACTGTATTCATGTGAGAGAATGAGAGTGTAAAAGGCAAATATCTTAGTTTTATTGTGAAAATAGTTTTGACCTCATAGACCCCCGGAAAATGTTTTGGGGATCCCAAGGTTCCCCAGACTCCTAGAAAAAAACAGGTTTGTTCATTGGAAATAGACTTGGACTTGAGATCTGGTTATGCTGCTTTCTCGCTGTGTGACCTTGGGCAAAGTGTGTGACCTTGGGAAAAATATTTGACCTTTCTGAGCTTCTCTTTTCTCATCTGCAGTGGAGTCCACCTCATCGGTTTGTGGCGAGGGTTAACTCAGACAACACTTGTGCGGGTCACGTGTTCGGCACTCAGTCCATGGGATGCATTTCTACCGTTACTGAGGGTGAGTGCTGGGGTGGCTGGGGGAATAGTGGTGTCATTGGCAGTAATAGGGACACAAAGGGCAGGAGCTGGTGTGGGGGGTAAGAATAGTTCACCCGGGTCGTGGTGAGTGTGAGCTGATGATGGACCAGCCGGGGCAGCTCTGGGGTCAGGTCTCAACCGGAGACCAAGATGTGCGAGTGGTAGGTTCAGCGGCGGAATGGAAGGTGTAAGGGCCGAGGATGTCAGCCCTGGGAGGGCAGGACCAGTGTCTTGGAGCCCAGCTCTAAGAACAGTGCCTGACTCAGAGCAGGCCCCGAGGAGCTGTTAGTTGATGTGCTGAACGCATCTGGGGGGACAATCCACCTCTCACACGGGGAAGTGGAAACGGAACCAGGGAAGGGGAGGGACCACTCGGCCTGGGGCCATGGAGGGGAAGGGATGGGTCCAACGCAAAGCTGTTCTGGGACACACAGGGATGCCAGTCTCCTCTGCTTTGAGCCACCAGGGCATCCTTCCTGAAGTGTTTGCTTGAGACAGCCAGCTTTTAAAATGGGCCACTTAACCTGCTCAACCACTTAGCTTGGCGCAAGATCTGGACAAACGAGGTTCAGAGGGGGCTCCTCGCTGCACGCTGGCCCTTCAGGAGTTTCACCGTGGTTGCTCCTTTGCACAGGTTGCCTTGCCACTGAGTTGGCGTATTTCACGTTGTGGAAGGGAGAGAAGGTGTGTTTTCATACGATTCTTTTTTTTTTTTTTTGAGACAGAGTCTCACTCTGTTGCCCGGGCTAGAGTGAGTGCCGTGGCGTCAGCCTAGCTCACAGCAACCTCACACTCCTGGGCTCAAGCGATCCTCCTGCCTCAGCCTCCCAAGTAGCTGGGACTACAGGCATGTGCCACCATGCCTGGATAATTTTTTCTATATATATTTTTAGCTGGCCAGATAATTTGTTTCTATTTTTTAGTAGAGACGGGGTCTCGCTCTTGCTCAGGCTGGTCTCGAACTCCTGACCTTGAGCGATCCACCCGCCTCGGCCTCCCAGAGTGCTAGGATTACAGGCGTGAGCCACCGCGCCCGGCCCTTCATACGATTCTTGAAGTTGAGATGTGTGCTAAAAAAATCACTAATGCTTTAGTCCTTCTTTAGTGTCTCTCAGAAGGACAAAGAGGAGTTGCAGGACAAGCTCCAACATCACTTCTCCATCTGTGTCCCCCCTGCCGTGGGTAAGCAGGGGATGCACAGGATGGGAAACCCTTCCTCTCCCCGTCCCCGTGGCCCAACACACACCTGTTCCAGGCGTGCATGCGGCCCCCTGTCTTGGAGGCTGCAGTCCGCGTGTCCCCATAATTCTTTCACCAAGCCTGGAATGGACATTTTTAGGGTCAGAGTGATTTCAACAAGTCATATTTTCTTTTCTTTCTTTTGGAGACAGAGTCTTGCTCTATGGCCCTGGCTAGAGTGCAGTGGTGTCATCATAGTTCACTGCAACCTCAAACTCCTGGGTTCAAGTGATGCTCCTGCCTCAGCCTCCCGAGTAGCTGGGACTACATGCGTGTGCCACCACACCGAGCTAATTTTTCTATTTTTAGTTAAGATGGGGTCTCACTCTGGCTCAGGCTGGTCTCAAACTCCTGACATCAATTGATTCTCCCTCTTTGGCCTCCTGGAGTGCTAAGATTACAGGTGTGAGCTGTAGCACCTGGCCAAGTCATCCTTTCTTAATTTTATTTTATTTTTTTGAGACAGAGTCTCACTGTGTTGCCCGGGCTAGAGTGCTGTGGCATCAGCCTAGCTCACAGCAACCTCAAACTCCTGGGCTCAGGCGATCCTACTGCCTCAGCCTCCCGAGTAGCTGGGACTACAGGCATGCCCCACCATGCCCGGCTAATTTTTTCTATATATTTTTAGTTGTACGGTTAATTTCTTTCTACTTTTTTTTTTAGTAGAGACGGGGTCTCCCTCTTGCTCAGGCTGGTCTCGAACTCCTGACCTCGAGCGATCCTCCCGTCTCGGCCTCCCAGAGTGCTAAGATTACAGGGGTGAGCCACCGCGCCCAGCCTCCTTTCTTAATTTTAAATTTTATTTCAGGTGTTTCAGGGCAGTGTCAATGGCTGAAAACTATTGGATAGTGTAGATCTGGGAGCTTATATAGACTTTGGACATTAACTCTTAGGGAAACGATTTCCTTTCACACGTGCTTTTGAGATATGCTATGTTCTTTTGCATTGAACCTTGTCATGTAGCATGGACTCCCTGCTGAGGCCCTCTTGGTGATCTGCAAGGCTTTCTTGGGTGGCTGTATCTGAGGGCCTGATCCTTCCTTTAGTTGCCAAAGGGCACAGGGATAGGTCACCGGAGTCGGGTCTCCTCTGGACATGATCTGGCCTCCCCTCAGCTGGTGCATTAGTGTCACTGCCCTCGGGGTGGAGCTCAAGAGAGGTCAGGCCTCTGTGCTGCCAGAAGCAATGGGGAACAAGGATGCGCCTCTGTGCCCAGGCTGCTCTCCGAGCCTGTGGAATGCAGCCCGTGGTTGGAAAGGTGGCTCAGCTGCCACCAACACACATGTGGAAATCCAGAGGCTGGGACCCCCTTCATACTCTGTGGCCAGGGGCCCCACTTAGATCTGACCCCACTCACCATACTCCAGACTCTGTGCACAGTGCTCGTGTGTGCCCTTCTCTGACCCTCCAATACCTTTAGGAAGCAGATATCCTCACCAAGGCCAAGGCCAAAGCTAGTAAGTACCTGTGATCGTTAATTTTATGTCAGCTTGGCTAAGCCTTGGTAACCAGTTGTTGGGTCAAACATTGTTCTAGATGTTGCTGTGAGGGCATTTTTGGATGAGATAACATCTAAATCAGCAGACTTTGAGTAAAGCAGATTGCCCTCCGTAGCGTGGGTGGGCCTCAGCCAACCCGCTGAAGACCGTAAGAGAAAAGGCTGAGGTCCCAGGAGGGGGAAGGAATTCTACCTCCAGACTCCAGACTGCAACATCAACCCCTGCTAGAAGTTCCAGCCTCCCAGCCTGCCCTGCAGATTTTGGACTTGCCAGCTCCCCCAGTCGCACGGGCCAATTCCTTAAAATAAATCTCTCTCTTTCGCTGGAGGACCCTGAGTGCTGCGCTGCCTGTGGTGGGATCTGATCGCCCCATTCTGCCTTCCGACTGCCGACAGCGCTCGTATTTGCCTGGAGGGGTAACCAGGGCTCGATCAAGCAAAGACCGGGGACAGAAAGTCCAGAGGCTCCCGTGGCCTTGCCCGGTGAGGGGCCCCCGGGGCTAACCGCGCGTCTTACCGCGTCCACGTCACACCAGCTTTCCCTGCTGGCGGAAACCAACGTTCCAGCCGTCTCAGGTGAACTGTCTCCGTAAGCCCCTGAATCTTCTGCCTTACCCTGAATGGAGACCTGTTTACATTTTATTTCTGTATATAAAGTATCTAGGTTATTATTTTTTCCTTTCCATTGAAATTTAAAAACTGTAAACCACTTACGTGTAAACCATGGCAATGTTGTAATGAAGAAGCTGGTGCCTCCATAGGCGACATGCGGGGCCTGCGTGTGTCTGCAACATGTGTGTGATCAGAGAGCATTTGCGTGGGTTTGCATCTCGCTGCCTTGGTCTGCACAGCGCCAGCGAGGACTGAGACGCATCTGCGAGCCCGTTCGTTCCTTATCCACTCAGCACGCACTGTAGAGGCCTACTTTGTGCCAGGCACCTTGCTGGGACCTTGGGACCCAACAAGGACAAGACACAGTCCCTGCCCTCAGGGAGCGTGTAGCCTAAGTACCACACAAGCGCCATCTCTGAGGCTGGGTTTGAAGGGAGGCTCTTCACTATCTCAGTTATTAACATGACAACCAAGGCGCTAGGAGCCTGGTAATATTCTCTGGGTCAAAGACATCGGCATTTTTTAGAGCCAGCCGGCAGAAAGTGAGCTCACCAACCCCTAACTCCACAGGCTGCAAATCTCATGGTGGCACCTTCACTTTCTGCCTCTAACATATGGTTTTGCAGGTGTGGTGTCAATGAGCCCAAGTGTGACATCGTCTAGATCCAGACTTGGGGTCCCAGTCATACCATTTCCAGCTGTGTGATCTTGGCCTCACGGCTTGACCTCCTTCAGCTTCCCTTTCCTCATTTGTAATACTAAATTGGGTGAAAATAATATTTCTATACTTTTATTGGTGACTCTGTTGGGGAATTTAGTGAGATGATACACACCACAGTCCTTTGCATAAGTGCTAAGTAAATGTTAACTTTTATATTATTTCATTATCATTACTTATCTCCTTGCTTATCTATTCTTTTTTTTTTTTTTTTTTGAGACAGAGTCTCACTCTCTTCCCTGGGCTAGAGTGCTGTGGCTTCAGCCTAGCTCACAGCAACCTCAAACTCCTGGGCTCAAGTGATCCTTCTGATTCAGCCTCCCGAGTAGCTGGGACTACAGGCATGTGCCACCATGCCCAGCTAATTTTTTCTATATATATTTTTAGCTGTCCAAATCATTTCTTCCTACTTTTTAGTAGAGACAGAGTCTCGCTCTTGCTCAGGCTGGTCTCGAACTCCTGACCTCAAGCAATCCTTCCGCCTCGGCCTCCCAGAGTGCTAGGATTACAGGCGTGAGCCACCGCGCCCGGCCACTTATCCATTCTTGAATGCTCAAGGGCAAAGACCATTTTTTCCCTTCTCCTTTTACCCTCCTCCTTATTCTAAGTAGGACTTCAGACAAATTTCAGCAGGTTGATGAGAAAAATAGAGGAAAAATAAAGATACAAGCATAAAATGAAGCCAGCTGAGGGACTAATACAGAAACGGACACCCTCACTTTAATGGGTCACAGGATTGGCTCTGAGCTCTCCAGTGACCAATGAGAAAAGGGAAACTAGACCAATGACATCATTCAACGCTGTTGTCCATGAGATAAAAGAAGCTATAGCTCAGGAGAAACATACCCGGGCAAGATCTTTTCTTTCTCATGATGCTTCCTTCTTGACCTTGTAAGTCATTTTGCTAAAGGGCAGACCATTTGTGGGGAAGTGTTTCTGAATATGAGAGAGGTCCTGACCCTTGGTAGAGGCCCACCCCTCACTGTCTTCGGCTGACCCAATACAGAAGACCTAGTTCCTGGCCCAGAGAACTACTCTTGCAATAGGGTTGTGTTTCTGAAACCAAAAGCGTCATACAGATAACAAGATGTGTTGCACTGTGGTTAGGCTGTTTTGTAACACTTGTTTCCTCTCTTTTGAAATTTCAGTTTCAATGGAACTTGACCTAAACATGAGATAGGCAGGCCCCGTGCTCAGGCTGATATAGAACTAACGTCTAGGCCCTGAGTTGATTTGAATTTCCACTTCCACTCTTTGGTACGGCATATCCTGTCCAACGATCAGTAAAGCTTTGTAGAGCACTTGTTTTGTGCAAGGCCCCACGCACTGAACCCATGCTTCCGGCTTCCAGGGATGGGAGCAAGGAGGTGTGCAGGTAATCCCGGCTTGGGAACTCAGGGAGCTGGAGAGGCCTGGAGACCTCGCAGAGGAGGTGGGGCTTGAGGGAAGAGAAAGGGCAGGAAGGAAAAGAGGCTGTGTGTGAGGACAGGGACGCAGGCTGCCATGGTCCAGCAGTGCTCAGGCACAGAGCGGAGAAGGGGCAGAGGGCCTGGTGTCAGGATGCCACAGAGACCAAGGCCACTGGAGCTGCTCCCTGCTCCCTGCATCAGCCACCTGGCACCGCGGTCAGGGAAATCCTGCTTGTTCCTCAGGTTGCCTCTTTGGGAATAATCTGCTATGGCACTTTTGGAAATAATTTGTTACATAGAAATTTATGGGCTTTAAAAAACATATCATCTCTAAGTGAGTGTGGCTGACAGTCAACAGTCACTCTTCTGTCCGATGGAAATGGCAGGATCCAGCCACCGGCTCTGTGGGACGCCTGCAGCGTGAGCCTCGCACTTCCGTGTTGTGGGTAGAACTGGACTCTGACCTTCACCGGGGGTCACGTCAAGACTCTGAAATTGGTGGCAGGAACATTCTTCTTCCATCCTTTGAGCATGGAAAGTAGTTATCTTTATCTTGGGAGGAGCTTAAGGAAGAGTCTTGACACAGAATGTGCTGGGGCCTGAAGCATTTGGTTACACTTCAGACCACTAGACCACACTTCTCTGTGACGGCGGAGCGGGGAGCGAGGGGTAGGCTGACGGGATGGGGAGGGAGGGACATCTGCAAGGACAAGAGCAGGGCTCTTGTATCTGTGACTTACATAATCTCTCCTCTCTCCATTGTGCATGTAAGGACATGGAGACTCAAGGTCACAGAGCTAGAAAGTGGCAGGGAGCCGGCTTCAAAATTCAGATGACTGCAAAGCCTGGCTCTCAGCCAGGCCACCTTCTTTATCAAACAACCAAAAACAAACCCAACGGCTGACACAGAATCACCGGGAGAACTCATCAGCGGCAGAGTCAGGGTTAGTGGGCCTGGGGCCCGGGCACCTATGTTTTCAGTGTAGACTGGGGACCTCACTGCAGAGCCCGCATGGCAGCTCCGCCCTGGGTGGGGACAGAAGGGTTTCTCCTGGGAGCCTCTCTGAGTGGCAAGGAGGCTCTTGATGAGTCAGACGTGGGGACAGCAAACAAGAGGAAGTTGTGTCTCTTGTGTGGAAACTTCTGTGAGAACTGAGTTGAGGGCAGCATGCGTCACCCTCATAGGTACAAGATGTGGAAACTGCAGACTTCAGCTCCCCCCACGCCGTCCTGCTGCTGATGTCACGCCCAGAATCTCGGCTGCCCTCCAGGGCTGAGGGCCCCTGACCGCGTCCTGAAGCCCAGGAGTCCCCCGAGGGAGGCACCTCCACTTTCTCTGCCCACAGACCCTTGTCCTGCAAAATGAAGGAGCTGGACTCAGTCTCCAGCCCATAAATCTGTACCCACTGCAGGGGTTCGTCACCTTTTGGGAGGCCTAAACCCCTTGGAAAATCTCATAACACTATCAACCTGCTCCTGAGGAAAAGTTACCTGCACCCAAATTTGGGCTAACAATTTCAGGGAAATTAATGGACATCCCCAAGCTCATTCATGAAGCCCGAGGGGTCCGCAGGCCTGTGATGAGCACCGCTGGTCAGTCTGGAAGCCTCTCTGACCGTGCCCTCCAGTGTGGCAGCCTCTAGCCACTCGCGGTCACTGAGCACTTGCCTTGGGGCTGGTCTGAACTGAGCGGTGCCATAAACGCAAAGCGCGCGCTGGATTCTGAGACTTAGAAGGAAGAGGGACGTAAAATATCTCGTGAATAGTTTTTATATCGATTCTGTATTAAAGGTAAGTTGGCTATTTGGGGTTAAATAAAATATTTTATTAAAATTAATTTCACCTGTTCCTTTTTCTGTTTTCAAAGTGTGGCTAGAACATTTGAAATGCGGTATGTGACCAGCATTAGGTATTGACTGGGCAGCACTGCTCCTCGATGACATCTCTTGGTGGGGACTCACCGCCCTGTCCTCTCAGTCAGCGCGGGCCCTGCACTTCCTCTTTCTGGAAAATCTGGTTATGAGAATGGGCAGGGGAATCTTGGCAGGAACAAGCTGTAAGCTGTGTTTTCCCCAACAAGATTGAAAGCTCCCAGCAGGGCGCCTGTAGTCCTGTCTACTCGGGAGGTTGAGGCTGGAGGATCCCTTGAGTCCAGGAGTTCAAGGCCAACCTGGGCAACGTAGCAAAACCCTGTCTCTAAAAAAAATAAAGATTGAAAGCTCTTTGAGGGCAGGTAGATGTTTAATGCTTCTGGATCTCTCCATGGATGGGCACCCAGCAAATGGAGTGATCCATTTTTGGCCACTTATGAAAGAGTGGAGTTCCAGGTAACATGGGTGTGTTAGTTTCCTAGGGCTGCCCTAGCAAAGTACCATAAACTGGGTGGCTTACAACGATGTTCCCTCACAATTCTGGCAGCCAGAAGTCCGAAATCAAAGTGTCAGCAGGGTCATGCTTCCTCAGAAGGCTCCAGGCAGGATCCTCCCCTCTCTTTCCCCAAGCCCTGGTGGCTGCGTCAATCCTTGGTGTTCCTTGGCTTGCAGACACATCACCCAGATCTCTGTCCCTGAGGTCACGTGGCATTCTTTCTCTGTCTCACATCCTCTTCTTTCTGCGTGGTGCAAATTTTCGTCTTCCTAAGACACCAGTCATTGGATTAGAGCCCAGCCTAATCCAGTATTGCCTCATTTTCACTTGATTACATCTACCAAGAACCTATTTCCAAATAAGGTCACATTCTGAGACCCCAATGGACATGAATTTCGGGGGGACACTGTTCAACCCAGTACAATTGATCAGTATATTTTGTGAGAAGTATATTCCCAAAGAGTCTGATCAGTGCCTGGGTAATCTCCCCAGCATCCCCTAACCAAAGAAGGGGTGGGACAGGGTGTGATGTTTGCCAGGCACCAGTCTAGACTCTGGGGACACAATGATGAACATTACACAGTCCTTGCCCCCGTGGAGCTCACATGCCGGTGGAGGCCAACAATCAGTCCATCAGTACGTACCAGTATGTAATATGGCGTTGGGTTGGGGTGGACAGGGAAGGGGGATAGAGAGGAACAGGGTGGTAGAGGTGGAGGCTGTTTCTGATAGGAAAGGCTGGGCAGGGAAGATCACTCTGAGGTGACACTGAGTAGCAGAAGTACCTGGGGCTAGAGGTTCAGCTCAGAGACAAGAGCAAGCCCAGAGCCTAGGAGCAGGGAATGTGCTTGACAAGTTCAAAGCACACAGGAAGAGCGCAGATGATGTGAGTTGTCCACGGAGGAGTGAGCTAGGAGCAGGGTGTCCCACCCTCAGCCCAGAGCTGCTGTTCCGGGTGGGAAGTAGGGGAGGGGACTTCCAAGGCCTCTGGCTCACAGGTTTCACTTCCCCCAGCCCCACGTCCCTCATCCTTTGTCTGGGCTGAGGCCGGTTAACTTAGGGCTCTCACTGGAGCAGTCCAATGCCATTGTCCTAGCTAGTCTTTTCAAGACAATAGAATGGAACTGGGTCTTCTTTGCTGCTGGCTCTGGAAACTCAAGATCCTAAAGTTCCTCCCTCATTTCCTCCTTGCTTCTTTTAGGGGTCCACCTGGGACTTTCCTCTCTGACTCTCAGCATCTGCGGCTGGCTCGTGCATTCCTCTGGAAGGGGACACATAGCCCCAGCCCCTGCCCTCGGGTGCCAGGTGGGTGGGTTTTGTACCTGAGCACATCCCACTTCAACTGCCTTCTTCCTTTGCCCATGTCCCCTGTGTCCTGTTGTGTCACTTAGTGTCCGTCTCACCCTCACCCCCAGCCTACTACATTGCGAGCTCCATGAGGGCGGAGAGCTGTACCTTCTGTTCCTTGATGGTATAGCCCAAGCACCTAGAACAATACTTGGCACATAGTAGGAACTCAAAAATTATTTGTGGGGGCCAGGTGCGGTGGCTCATACCTGTCATCCCAGCACTTTGGGAGGCTGAGATGGGAGGATAGCTTCAGGCCAGAAGTTTTGAGACCAGCCTGAGCAACATAGTGAGATCCAGTCTCTACAAGAAATAGAAAAATTATGGCCAGGCACAGTGGCTCATGCCTGTAATCCTAGCGTTTTGGGAGGCCAAGGCAGGAGGACTGCTTGAGGCCAGGAATTCAAGACCAGCCTGAGCAACATATGGAGACCTTACCTTTATAAAAAATTTAAAAAGTCAGCTGGGTGTGGTGGCACACACGTGTAGTCCCAGCTACTCACGAGGCTGAGGCAGGAGGATCGCTTGAGCCCAGGAGTTTGAGGTTGCAGTGAGCTATGATGATGCCACTGCTCTCTAGCCTGGACAACAGAGTAAGACCCTGTCTTAAAAAATAAATAAATAAAAATAAAAATATATACATATTTGTGGAGTGAATAAATGAATAAACAAGTAAATGGATTGTGGAGAAGATTCCTAAATGACTGAACTGGAAGAGTCCAAGCTGTCTCCTACGAGGGAACTGAGATGCAGAGAACAGAAAGGAATTCTTTGGGGGAGAAGGTCTGGACACAGAGCCTGCCCTCAAGAAGTTTACACTCTGATTGGGGGTGGGGTGGGCAGTGCCACCTCCTTGCACAACTCCAGGGGGCGTCATTTTCATAGAACACAGTGTAAGTGGTGCCGCTGGACTTGTGCCTGGGTGGGGGTGTGTTAGGTGGGGAGTGGCTGTGGCTGGACCAGGGTGCTGGGCTCAGAAGAGAGAGTGAGCACAGCCGGACAGGTGTGACTGTTTGGAGGGCCCAACCTAAGAAAGGGCAGTGCCAGCCCAGGGCCAGGAGGAGCGGGTCGAAGACAGCCTCCACGGTGTTCCCTGTGCCCAGCACACGGCCTGGCCGGGCCAGCGCCCAGCAGGTGAAGTCTCGATGAACTGGCAGCGACACTCCTGCTCCAGTCTCAGAGCAGAGCTGAGACTTGCTCCAGCGCCCGCCCTCTGACCCTGCAGGGCTCACTCCCTTCCGCTGCTCCCCTAGCTGCTGGCTCTTCACTCTGGTGGCATGGTGGACTCCAAATCCCCTGGGGAATCTTAAAACACACAGGATGCCGGGGGTCAGGAGTGATACTGACGTGTGGCCAGGTTTGAGAACCATCACTCTAGAAGTTGTCCCTGTGTTGTGGAAGGAAAGATTCTTAACCCTGCAGCACCACAGATAGAATTCAAAGGAGTCGGTGAACTTGAATGGGAGCAAATTACACTTTGATTTTCATTAACCTCCAGCTGAAACTGAGTTTTCTTTTATGGATGGCGGTGTCAGACCACAGCAGTGTCAACCATGCCTGCGATTGTGTCACCCTTAGAAATCGCAGATATTTTCCTATCAGTTTATGGTTGTGGTGGGCATCCTGATCTATCAGTTATCTTCAAAATTAAGATAGTTATTAGACTTTCTCCTAGATTTTGTTGTTGAATACATTAATAAAGATGCATATATCTCACTATATCACAATTTAAAAATTCTAATAGTTTGATTACTGGTATTCAATATAATTGTTTTAATCAAAATTCTATGCACTTGCTGGAGTTTTCTTAAAAAAACACAAAACAAAACAAAATCCTCTGTGTCTTAGATGTATTTTAAAACAGCATTCTTGGAAAGGCGTCCATAGGCTTCCCCAGATGGCTAAGGGGTCCCTGACAAAAGTGAAGGTCTTCAGAAGGTAAGAAACCTTCGGAGGGGGCTCCTTGTGGCCCCCAGAGGAGACAAAGTGGCATGTAGTAGACATAGTAACTCCCCCTCTCGTCCTCCCGTGTGGCCTGCAGGCAAAAGTCACATCACTCATGGTTGGGGCTGCCTGACCTCTCCTTGGGGTGGGCGCCCCCTGCACCCACTCGGTTTCCCATTTCTGGGCAGAAGTCCTCGGTGTCCTCCCATGGCAGCCGTGGTGGGGCGTGGGTGTGTCTTTCCTTTCTGCCATGTCAACCCACAGGGGAGGGGACAACCCAAACATGAGGAGATAAGAGCTTGGACTGCAGCAAAACAACTGTTCCCTGACCTCAGCCGGTGCAGGTCGACCACTGGCTCCTCGCCACCCTCGCGTCGTTCCGGCCAGTGCCTGCCGGTGCTCCTTTAGAGCCCTTCACCCCAGCAGGCCCCCGCCTCTGCGGACACCCTGACCCAGACACGGTCCTCGCCCGCAGGGAGCTCGCGGTCCGGCCAGGGAGTCGGAGCTAACTCAGAGCAGGAAGAGCTGAAAGGCTGATAAAGGCTGGATCTGGGAGCTGGGGTAGGTGTGCAGCGCAAACCAGAAACAAATGGGTTAACTGCACGTGGTGCTTCCGCACTGTCCTGCCACCCTGGGCTGTCTGGTGAGTAGCTCAGCAGGGCCAAGACTGAGTAGAAAGAAGGAGGAGCAGGGTGGCGAGGGTCAGCTGGCAGAGTGGGCCCTGGGCTGCTCGGCCCATGCTGAGATGACAGCACCTCCAGGTGGCCCCCACGCAGAGCCTCTGGCCCACCTCCTGTCAGATTTCAGCCAGGAGGGACACTGTGGGGTCACTGTGCTTCGGTTCTTGTTAAAGTCCTGAGCCCTTTCTCTGCTTGAGGAGCGAGGCCTTAGCTACAGCACAGCTAGGCTCAGCTGCCCAGCTCACAGAGTGTCCTTCCGGGCCATCACCTTCCCATGGGCCCATGGGCACACACACTGTGTGGGGCATGCGCCCTGGTGACCAGTTGGCAGGAGTGGCGGTGTCACCGTGGGGGAGCTTGACCTGTTGGCCAGCAGCCAAAGACAAAGCTTTGTTAAAGCAAAAAGAATAATGGTTGAGGGTGGCAGGAGTCCTAGAGTGGAGTCCCCGAGGCAGGAGCCTGCATCGAACCTGGTCTAATGACAGACCCAGGAAGTGGCCACTGTGCTGCCCAGAGAACAGGACCCCCAGGCATGATCTTTTGTCCTCCTGGGGTCGAGGAACCCTTTCAGCCTCTGGTGAAAGCCACAGAGCCTCCTCCCCAGGAACACGTGTGCGCAGGTATCGCCCAAATTCTGCACACCTCACAGAGGCCCCCATCCCAGCATCCAAGGGATGATGCAAAGCTGCAGAGGTGGAATGAACTCCCACGACCGCTGGCAGCTCTGTCCCATGCTCTTTCCCTCTCCTGCGCTGTCTCCCTTCGAGAGGAGGAAGTCAGTTGGGGGCGTGGGGCAGCCCCCACTTCCGGTTCCATACCACACTGGGGAAACTAATTGGTAGAAATAAACACGGGACACCACAGGTACCAAAGGAGACAGAGGCCCAGGGTCCACCCCAGTTCTCACCCTCTGACTTCTTGATTCCAGTGCAAAACACCAGCAGGTTTTCTCCCTGAGACCTAACCTGTGACCTCCTCCTCCTCCTCCCGGGGAACTTAAAAAGTCTTGTCTTCTAGCCTCTTCCTTATCTAAGACCTTCCTCCTCAAGCAGAGAAATAGCTCAGGACTTTAACAGGAACCAAAGCACAGTGTCCCTCCTGGCTGAAATCCGACAGGAGGTGGGCCAGAGGCGTCTGCGTGGGGGCTGCCTGGAGGTGGTGTCGTCTCAGCATGGGCAGAGCAGCCCAGGACAGACTCCTCTCCCCAGACTCCTCTTGGCTTTAGTGGAGGGGGCTGCTGGCGACAAACGGAACCTGCCGGAAATAAGTGAAGGATCACCCACAATCTCCCAACTGCCTCTACCTACAAACAAGGAGGAAAGGGTGAGGAATGTGCTTCTAGAGAGCTGAGTTCCCTCCCAGAGTCGGGGCTGATCCACATCCCCAAAGGGCTCAGGAGCAACTCAGGCTGCAGGTGTCCAGGTTGAGGTTTAAGAGCGCTGTGCCCAGAGGCCCTGGATTTTCTGAGTTAGTGCTCATTTCATACGTGCTCTTACCCTTCAGTCGTTGGGTTCTGGTTACTGATTTGGAAAAGTTTTCATTACTAAGTCCTGGTGTGTCTGGTTGGGCAGGGCTTGGTGGCATCCTCGGGAGCATGTGGCTTCGAGAGTCCTGTCCCTAGCCTCCCCTCTGGGGCCTCACTGGTTTCTGTTCAATATCAATTCAACATGGACCCGTTCATTTCTCTTCTCTGTTCTCTGTTTTCATTCTCGACTTTTCTTACTGCCCAATTTTAGCTGCCATCAGAGGGGAGCTGACTCCCTCTTCCCGACTCCAACCAATTTTTTATTTCGTGGTCAAATTTTACCATTTTGGGACAAAATACAGACTGACTAGTGAAGAGTTTGTTCTCTTAAGTTTTCTTAAATCATTGAAAAAATCCCCCCTTGGTTTTTTGGGGTTTTTTTTTTGTTTTTTTTTTTTGAGAGAGTCTCACCTGTTGCCCAGGCTAGAGTGCCGTGGCGTCAGCCTAGCTCACAGCAACCTCAAACTTTTGGGCTCAAGCGATCCTCCTGCCTCAGCCTCCCAAGGAGCTGGGACTACAGGCATGCGCCACCATGCCCGGCTAATTTTTTCTATTTTTAGTAGAGATGGGGTCTCGCTCTTGCTCAGGCTGGTCTAGAATTGGTGATCTCCAGCGATCCTCCCACCTCAGCCTCCCAGAGTGGTAGGATTACAGGCGTGAGCCACCCAGCCTGAGCCCAGCCCCTGCTTGATCTTGTTTGCACAATTCATCCCCTCTATCTCAGGAGTTTGCTAAATTAAGGTAAATTTCAGCTCCATCCCTGCCAAAATGAGTTAGATTTCCCTGAGTCTAAAATTGTATTTTGGGACTCCTTCTGCACAAAATTTTCCTGGCTTATAAGTACCTCTGAAATAAAAAACAAAGGTGAAGTGGGAACTACCAGGGCCTCTTTTCAATATCCCAGGAAGCTCAGGGACAATAATCCTCCCTGCCTCTTGAAATTGCCACAGGAAAAAACAAAACAAAACAAAACAAACCGGAAAGCCACTTTTAAAAAGAAAAAAATGTCATGGTAATGACCCCTACGCTGGCAGATACGGGGAACCTGTTGAACCCCATTCGTGATGGGGCTGAAAAATTTTTAAAAATTTTAAAAATATATATGACTTGTATTTTTGGATTCTTGCTCTTTGCAATGAAAAATTTTGTGACCCTCTTTTAATACAAATAAACAACTCATCTGTAAGGAAGCTTACTTGAAGAAAAGACAGCTTTCAAGGGGAAACGTGTCATCTCTCACCGTCTGAAGATTAAGCATGGGAGGGACACTACTGACGGGTGGTCCCCTTTGCAGGGCGTCACCGAGTGGGAGCAAGTTTTCATATCCTCTGTCATGACTCTCAAATAATGTGATAAAGCCAGCCCGGGAAATTTCTTAGGAACAGAGGACAACTTAGAAGTGATAGTATTTCTTGGACTCGTGGGCTGATGACAAGGGTTGAGAATTACACAATCTCTGCTTGTACGAATTTCTTAACAATTTACTGGAGATAGTTAAATGGATACTTTCTGTTCCTGTTTATATTTAATAAAAATAGTAAAAGAAGCATCTATGGGGTTAGGAGAGGAAAAACGCCCAAGCAGCAAGTTCTGTTCCATTCAACCCAGTGTACATGATAGTGATCAGAGAACATCTCCAAGAGCCGTTTGCCTTTGACCTTGTGTATTTCCTGCACTTTGCTGCCTCTGCTCGGCACGCTGCCCAGCAGGGCTCCAGCTCCTTAGAACAGAGGCAACTGCCAGGTATTGAGGGCCTACCATGCACCAGTGACTTCTGCAGGTCCCTGCTGATTCCCATCAGCTCTGAGGGCCGCTGCCTCTGCCCGCATTTCACAGGTGCTTGAAGGAGGCTCAGAGAGCCCCCAGGAAGCTGTCTAGGTCAGGTACGGGTAGCAGAGCTGGGGACTGTGGCTCCAGGGCTGGGTGGCTCCAGAGCCTGTGCTCTTTCAGCCCGGCCATCCCACTCTGTACTTTCCTCCACTTGTTTTTCTCACTAAAAATACTTAGCAGTACAGGGGCAAGAAGGCCTGGCTTCAAGGAGCTCACAGTCTAGTTAAGGAGAAACAATGAATATATTAAAAGCATTTCCTTCTCTGTGCAGCCAGAAGCCTGGCATTCAGGGATTCTAATCGGGGCACCAAACCAGAGGAGCTCAGCTGCAGGATGTTGGAACAGAGCACTGTGGGAATCCTGCTCACTGTAGGAGTTGGGGGTTCAGGTGGGGAGAGGTGGTGGGAAACAGCGGTAGTTGGAGGGACCAGGATGCATACCCTCCAGTGATGGGTAAGGCAGAGACAGGATAATAGCAACCTCAACAGCTAGTGTTTATTTTGGGCTTACCAGTGCCAGGTTTTAAGTGCTTTACAGGTTTTGACACATGGAATTGACCCTACAACCCTTAAAGTAGGTACTAGCACTCTGCCCATTTTCCACATGAGGAACAGAGACAAAGGGAGGTTAGGGAAATTGCCCAGGTCCCCCAGCTAGAAATTGTGGAGTTGGGATTTGAACCTGGGCAGCTGATTCCAAGTCCAAGTTCTTCATCACTATACAAAGGACAGGATAAGTTAGCCCATACTGTCTGGTAGAATTGTCAAAATTGTAATTATTTGCTTACTGTCAGTTTCCCCCTCTAGATTATATCTCCAAGAGGGCAGGGACTATGCCTGTCTTACTCTCAGTGGTACTTTCAGTACCTAGATTAGTGACTGGAACATAGAAGGTTCTCGAAAATTCTGAAGAATGGGCCAGGTGTAGTGGCTCATGCCTGTAATCCTAGCACTTTGGGAGGCCGAGGTGGGAGGATCACTGGAGCTCAGGGGTTTGAGACCAGCCTGAGCAAGAACAAGACTCTGTCTCTACTAAAAATAGAAAAAATTAGCCTGGTAGCATGGTGCATGCCTGTAGTCCCAGCTACTCGGGAGGCTGAGGCAGGAGGATCGCTTGAGCCCAGGAGTTTGAGATTGCAGTGAGCTATAATGACGTCATGGCACTCTAGCCCAGGTGAGAAAGTGAGATCCTGTCTCAAAAAAAAATTCTGAAGAATGGATGAAATGCATTATTGAGGGAAGCAGAGGATTCCTTTCCATGAGCAGCCCTCACCCTCTGGGTCTGCTATTCAATAGCCGGTGAATATGAGCAAATCACCTCCCTTCTCTCCCTCCTTCCCCGTCAGCAAAATGAGGACGATTACAGAGGAGAAGCTTTAGAAAAAAGTCTGGCAGTTCCTCAAAGAGTTAAAGATGGGAGTTCCCATATGACCTGGCAATTCCACTCCTGGATATATACCCAAGAGAACTGAAAATACAGTTTATGTCCACATAAAAATTTGTGTAAGAATTTTCACAGCAGCATTATCCATAATAGTCAAAAAATGAAAACAGCTCAAATGTCCGTCAACAGATGAATGCATAAACAAAATGAAACCATACAGTGAAATATTTGGTCATAAAAAGGAATGAAATGCTGACACATGCAACAACATGATGAAACCTCAAAAACATTATGCTAAATAAAGAAGCTAGTTACAAAAGGCTGTATATTGTATGATTCCATTTACATGAAATGCTCAGAATAGTCAAGTCCATAGAGGCAGAAAGTAGATCGTGGTTGCCAGGGCTGGGTGTGTGGGGGAATGGGGAAATTGTTAATGGTTACAGAGTTTCTTTTTCAAGTGATGAAAATGTTCTAGAATTAAATAGTGGTCATCGTTATGAATATGCTAAAAACCACTTAGTTGTACACTTTATTATTTATTTATTTATTTTTATTTTGAGACAGAGTCTCACTCTGTTGCCCAAGCGAGTGCCATGGTGTCAGCTTAGCTCACAGCAACCTCAAACTCCTGGGCTCAAGCAATCCTCCTGCCTCAGCCCTCCCGAGTATCTGGGACTACAGGCGAGTAGCTGGGACTACAGGTGCATGCCACAATGCCTGGTTAATTTTTCTATTTTTTGTAGAGACGGAGTCTTCCTTTTGCTCAGGCTGGTCTCAAAGTCCTGAGCTCAAGCAATCCTCCTGCTTCTGCCTCCCAGAGTGCTAGGATTACAGGTGTGAGCCACTGCGCCAGCCCCAGTTGTACACTTTAAAAGGGTGACTATTATGGTATGTGAGTTCTACCTCAAAAAATAATGAATGTGAAAACAATATACTCAATTCTGGGTAAATTTAAGTTGGCTATTTATTTACGTTTTGCAGGAAATTGGGGAATCTGGGCATAGTCTCAAAAATGACTTTCCCCCATCTGATCTAGTTCAGGTGATGATGCCAAATAGAAGGGAGAGAGTAGGTGGGCAGGTTTGAGCCTGGCCTCATACCTGGGGGACAGGGTGGGAACCTACCAACCTGACATTCTGGGATGCTCACCACCTGTACCTCCATCTCCTCCGCCACCATCCTTCCCAACTTGTGTCTGAACCACTGCAGCTGCCTCTTAATGGCTTCATTCATTCTAGAAATATTTCCTGAACACCTACTAGTGTTGGGGCATTGTTCCACCTACTGGGTGATCCAACAAAACAAACACAAATCCTTGGGGAGCTGACATTGCAAGAGACAGACAATAAACAAATGAGTATGCAAATTATTTGATTGTTAGAAAAGGGTAAGTGCTCTGGAGATAAGAGAGCAGAGGAGGGACTGCAATTTAACATTCAGTGGTGGGGAGGCCTCCTACAAAGGGAGTCATTTGAGCAGGAATGATAGATGTTGGTGAGGAAGGGGAGCACTGGGATATCTGGGGGAAAAGCACTCTAGGCAGAGGGAACAGCCAGTGCTAAGGACTCAAGGTAAGAGTGGTCTGGAGTGGTTGCGTTTGTAGTTGGGGAAAGGGAGGGAAGCAAAGAGGTAAAGGTAGGGGCTGGATCCACTAGAGCAGTGGTCCCCAAACTTTTTGGCACCAGGGACCATTTTCATGAAGGACAATTTTTCCACAGAAGGCAGGGGATGGTTTCAGGATGATTCAAGCACAGTATATTTATTGTGTACTTTATTTCTATTTATTATTACATTGTAATATATAATGAAATAATTATACAACTCACCATAGGTTGGGGACCCCTGCACTAGAGCCTTATAGACATCCATTCTTTCTTCTCTGCACAACCCTCCAGTGGCTTCCAGCTCCTTCCTGCCTACAAGGCTCCACACAGTGCGGCCCACCTGCCTCCCAGCCCCCAGCCCCACCCACCACAACTTCCTTCTTTGTCAGGCTTTTTCCCACCTCAGACCTTTTCCTTTGCTGTTCCCCCCTGCCTGGAAAGCCCTATCCCCATCCTCTTCTGGCTGGCTAGTTCAGTCCCTGTGTAAAGCAGGCCCTGCCCCCTGACTATCCCATTACCGGCTCTATTCTGTTCTTGCTTTGTAACTACGTAAAGTGACCTTGCTTGTTTTACATGTGAGTGGTTGATCTGCTTCTCCAGAAAGGAAGCCCCATGAGGTCAGGGGCCTCCTCTGGTTTGTTCACGTCCATACCCCCAACCGCCCAGCCTACATAGTAACTATTTGTTGAATGGGTAGAGATCTCATCCTCCTGGGGATTCCTCTGATTAAAGGGGTGGCTTCTGGGTGCCACCATAGTCCCTAAACCTTCCCGAGGGGCTTATTACTGCCCTATCCAGACAGCCTTTGACCTAGGGGAAGACCGATTGTATCTTGGGCTGGGACCTCTCTTTCCCTCTCCCTCTCCCAAGGGCAACGCTTCACCTTCCACCTGTTCACTCTCAAGTACTTCTAAGGCCATACGTTTTTCCCTCCTGACCTTGTTCCAGCTGCCCAGCTCTCCAAGAATGGGAGGACTTCTGGAATCATTGCTCTTTGAGATCTGAGAGGGCCTCAGGGACCATCTGGTTAAGGGAGTCTAGAGAATTCATGGTACAGTTGGGGAAACTGAGGCCTAGAATAGGGAAAGGATGTGTCCACGAGAATTGGTGGCAGATCCCATGTAAAAGTCATCAGACTGGGAAATCTAACTCTGAAGTTTCATTAAAACCCCTAAAATTATGTGAATAATTTTATGGTTACAGTCATTTTTCTGAGAAGAGTGTTTGCCAATGTCTTAAAGGGGTTTGGTAATGTCCCTTGGGGTTAAGAACACTTTGAGGGGACACGGACTTCTTTGAGAAAATTACGGCTTAACTCTTTGGGGTGTCTGCTACCGTTCCTTCCCTGGTGTCTCGCAGTGCCAGGTTCATAGCAGATGCTCCAAACCTGTCTATTGAGTGAGTGAACGAGTGAATGACAGAGGAATGGATAAACAGATGAATGCATTGATAAATGAAACCATCTCCTCCATTTAATTCCAATGCTCTTTCTACCAAGTCACAAATGCAAGAAGTTAACCCCAGGCCAGAAAGGACCGAGGACCTGGGATCTGTTGCCCCTCAAGGGTGGGTCTCCCTGGCTGGCTGCACACCTGTGCCTTTGGTTCTGGTAGACTCTGAGTTGCAACCTGAGCCCCTCTTTTGAACCAGGCTGTCAGCTGACCTGAAGATGGTTCTGTTGTATGTAAAAGACCCTTAAGCTTTTCCTGTCTGATTTTACTAGGTATGGAGAAATTCTACCTCTTTCTCTAGAACAGCAGGATTCCTAACAAGCCCAGAGACTACTTGGCTCCTGTCCCTGGCAGCTCAGTACAGGCAGGGACAGGGCAGGGCCAGGCACAGGTGTCAGAGAGAGGGGAGTGGCTACAAGTCTGAACTTTCCTGCCTTTTCTTGGCATGCATTAGCTATTTTCCTGGGATGTGGTTTGGTTTGGGACATAATAGGGTCCATTTTTGTATAAAAGATCACCAGGCAGATCTTAGTGTTTTTTTTTTTAATTTTTATTCATTTATTTTTTAGAGACAGGGTCTTGCTCTGTCACCCAGGCAGAGGGTGCAGTGGCCCCATCATAGCTCACTATAACCTCGAACTCCTGGGCTCAAGGGATCCTCCTGCCTCAGCCTCCTGAGTAGCTGGGACTACAGGCACATGCCACCACGCCTAGCTAATTTTTTTTTTTTTTTTTTGTAGAGACTAGGTAGGTCTCGCTATGTTGTCCAGACTGGTCTCAAACTCCTGGCTTCAAGTGATCCTCCAGCCTTCACTGCACCTAGCTCATTTTCGTGTTTTAGATCTCAGTCACTTTGTTCCAAAAATACCTAGACCAAGGGTCTGGGAAATGATTGACAATGGAGAGCTGTGTGTAAGGCTGGGAAGGCTGAGAAGTAGGGGTCGTGGCGGGGCTGCGAGGTTTTGCTCAGAAGCTCTGTTGGTTCCGTGCTTTGAGCTGCTGGGTGGGCTGCTCTTTCCCTGTCACCTCTTCTATTCTGAGGAGAGCTTGGCTGTGTCTTTCATTAAGCACTCTGAGTCCTTCCTGCATTATCTGACAGTGGCTATCAGGAAAGAGGACTGGGCCTAGAGTCTGGAAGCCTGGCTCTGAGTCTTAGCTTGGCTAACTGGAAGCAAGAAGGGTCCAGTTTTGGGGACAGAGCTGGGTTCAAACCCTGGTGCTCCCCTTGCCTGGCACATGACCTGGGGCAAGTTGCTCCATTTTTGGAGCCTCAGTTCTTCACCTGTAAGAAAGCGGGAGACTTGATCCCTTTTGATCCTCACCATCCTATTCACACCTTTTCCTACAATACTTGGTGACTTGCCTAAGGGGGAGGGAATGTCCCTTATCCAATTGGATTGCCCTGAGGGCAGTGGATACCCTTGATTGCTTCTGGATTGGGCAGGGCACTGTTCTTATGTGGAGGCCACCTGCCCTGCAGGCCTCATTCCAGAGGTCTCAAGCTTATCCTGGAGTTTTGTCTATTTTGCCCCCGAAGTTCCTCAGGTGATTCCAATGTGCTGCCAAATTTGGGAAACACTAACTTTAGGTAGCATGCGCCAGAATCACCGGAAAGCATTTGTTTGTTTTGTTAAAACGCCAATTGTTGGCTCCACTCCCAGAGTTTCTGACTCTGCACCTGGGTTGGTGGGCCTGAGAATCTGCATTTCTAGCAAGTTCCCAGGTGATATCGATGCTGCTGGTCTGGCCCACACCGGACCCAGACTGGAGCAATTGGGTCCAACTAGAAGACTCACGGGGGAGTTCTTGCAACTCTCAATGCACAGGCTGCACTAATTAAGTAAGAATATCTGGGATGAAACCAGGCTTCAGGATTTCTTCCCCTACATTGTATTATGAAAATGTTCAAATATACAGCAAAATGGAAATAATTCTGCAGTGAACAGCTGGCTATGTACCCACCACCTAGATTCTACCATGGACAGGTGACTATGCTTTGTCACACATTGATCCAAACGCCCATTCCCTTAATGTCAGGATTCTTTAAAGCCCCAAGTCCCCAGTATTCAGCCAGGTTTGAGAACCAGGAGCTAGAGTTTCTGGGCTCCTCCTCTGTAAGCCTATTCTTGGCTACAACCTGGGCTTCTCTGCAGATCCCTCCACATCTCCTGGGGTTTGTCAAGAAATAAGCTTGGACCTATTGAGTACCGATGGGGAACCCCTTCCCTTGAGCTGAGTCTAGTGGGGCATTTCCTCTTCTGAAATGTTTTTAAAGCCAGAGAAATTCAGACCAAGGAGCCCAGTGTACTTAGCACATGGCCCTCTCCTGGTGGTGGTAACTGGATCTGGATGTGGCTTGTCCTGGATCCCCTATCTCATAAACACTGGGAGGAGATGCAGCTTCCGGAGAGGGCTCCGTATTCAAGGATTTCAGGGTACTGACAAGGCTCTCATTGTGGCTTCTCTGTCCTGCTTTCAGACTCAAAGCTTTGTGGGGTCAAGTACACTGCTCTTCACAATGCAGTGTGATCCTATGTGATGAGATAGGAGATAGACTTTGGAGCCAGCCCTGGAAGGGAAAATGATAAGGGGCTCTGCTGTGCAGAAACTGTGCAGAAGCTTCCAGAAGGGCAAATCTGACCAAGAACCGTCTCTCCCTCTCCATACCACTGGGTGCACAGCTGGCACTGTGGGGCCTCGGAGTGCAGCAGAAGTGGGAGAAGCCACAGACACACATAAGCTTGCTCTAGGCAGCTCGAGTTTCCAGCTGGGCACCTTCGGTTTTTCTTCTCCATCAGTTTCTGGCAGCTGGGGTTGTGGGGTGGAGACCAGGGAGTTGCGTTTTATAGAGGAGAAAGTCCTGGGGGAGTAGAGTAAGTGAATGTGTGTTCTTGTTTTTATTTCTAAGGAAACGCTGGAAAAATCGCTAACGTGGAAACCCAAGCTGTAGTTCTCTTTCTAGGGCTTCTTTCCCGTTCTCTCTTTGGAGTGGCAAGTGGGGAGGAGGAAGGAAGGTCCAGAGAGGCCAGCCCACGCGGTACTTCCCCTGTGCGGAACACAGGCCTGACCACGCACTCCCAGTGGGCAGTGGGGGGGCTGGGATTTCCTGTCGGGTCAGTGGGGTTAGAAGGTTCATTTTGAAATAAAGTTTCCCTCAGTCGCCAGTGAGATCAGAAGAGTTGCCATTTAGAACTGCAACCTTGGGTAGAGACAGTTTCAGCTTCACTGGGAGCTGGGACTTCCTCAAACACTTTACTCCAGTCATTTTGAAAATGTGTAAGTCTTTTGGGTTCCTCAGACTGGAGTCCCTTTTGCTGGGGCTTTTAGTATGATTCACTTTGTGTGCCTTCCAAAGTGTCTTTACACTTTATGGAAATAGTTTGCTGGTGTTTCTTGAGTCTATAAGGCCCAAGAACCTTAAGCTTGTGAGGACCGTGGCTGGATGGTGACACCCTGGGCCCCCAGTGACCTCAGCACAGGACCTGGACAAAGTAGGCACTCCACGAGCATTGCTGGGTTGACAAACACTGCAGTTTTCCACAACACCAAAAACCAAAACAGCCCCAAAATCGTGGAAGTCCAACAACAGGGAATAGTTTTGGAATTTTGGTACATGAACCAGAATGACAAGAACCAGGATAGAATAGCATGCATGTATCGTAGTTAAAAACTAGAAGGCACAGCCAAATGGAAACACTTGTGTTAAGGCAGTAAGATTATGGGCAGTGACCGTTGAAGGTTTTTCTTAATTTTTAACTGTTACACCATCGTTGCAATATAAAAACCAAACTCTGCGTCAGTGCTCCATGATGGATACAACCAGGACTTGAGTGGCAGAGACCCTTCGGTGTCCTGACTAGATGGAGATGCTTGAGGGCTGGGTCCTTTTTTTGGGGGGCGGGGACAGGGTCTCCTATGAGTGCAGTAGCTATTCACAGGCATGATCACAGCTCGCTGCAGCCTCAAACTCCTGGGCTCAAGTGATCCTGCCTCCTCAGCCTCCCAATTAGCTGGGACTATAGGTGCGCACCACTGTGCCCGGCTTGGGTCCATTTTGTTCATGCATCTTCCCCATGGCCCCACACTTAGTAGGGCCATACCTAGCACATAGTAGGTGCTCGGTAAGTACTTGTTGAATCAGTGGCTCAGTGGGCAGCCTATGCCAAAGGGTTAGGTGTTTTTGAAGGTACCCAGAGGCATTTTGATTGCAGGAGATAAAGCCTTGAGAAAAGAAATCACACCTGTCTCCAAAACTACCATCCAAAGGAAAAGTTCAAGTCCTGTGCCTCTCATCTTGGTTGCATATAAGTTAGTTCTTTTCAATTAAAGTGGCTTAGTACATGTGTAACCAAATTATTTATTCATCTATTTATTTATACTCCTAAGCTTTTGTAAATAAAATCACAAAAGAGGAGGAAAAACCCTTTGTCAGACATGGGACCCCATTGTGGTTTCACAGTCTACTGAGGGTGGTAAAGCCCTGCCCCCCGGGACAGGCAGCAGCCCGAGTCATGTCCCCTTTTGGCTTAGGACCCAGAGTCGATGGGTAAGTGCAGATTGGCCTCCCTCTTGCATCCGTGGAGCTGGGTGGAGGCGCGTTCACTGCCATCGTTCCCCTCCTGGGGTCCTGGTGCTGAGGTCAGCGACGACTCCAGCCCTGCTAGGGGCTTTATGTCAGGACATGGGAAGAATTGGTTTGGTGGGGAGGAGCAAGTGGGATGGCTTGGTATTTGCTGATTGGTGACAGTCTCCCCCGCCAAATTTTTCCTCACCAACCTCTGAAACACCACCGCCAGTCACTCTCTGAGAGCAGGGTTTTGAAGGCTTCTGCTCAGGCAGAGATCTGGAAAGGGAGCCTCTCTAAGCCATTGCTTCAGTGAAAAAAGAGCCACAAGGTGACTCTCCTTTGGAAAAAATTAATCACTGAATCAAGTTGGGGGAAATTGTGTCTGGGAGCTACTCATAAGGTGCTCCTAGTCGGGGAGGGTCAGACCAATTCTACCTTTTCTAGAGAGTCTACCTGGCCTACTAATATTAATTAATATACACAGCTGGTTGGTCCCTTAACCTGCAAGACCCCGAGACGATGGGATGCAATGCGCACAATGGCTGACTTCTTGCCCCTTGTTTTCCAGGCAGGGCACTAAGCCCCCTGCACGATATTCTCTTTCAGTCTTCCCAACAACCGTGTGAGATAGGCAATATCCCCATTTTACGGGAAGAAAAATGGAGGCTCAGAGATAAGTGACTTGCCTAGTATCATGCAACTAAATATAATAATGCTAATTAATAGCTAACACCATCGAGCAAGTATGGGCCAAGGCACCACAAGGGCTTCCTGTTTCAATTCATTTAATCCTCATTACATCCTTGTGAAGGAAGTAGCATTGGCCCCATTTTAACAGATGTGGAAGCTGGGGTACAGGAAGGTTAAATAGGCTCCCCAAGGCATTCAGCCGGCAGTTGTCAGCGCCAGACGCCAGCCTGGGTAGCGTGGCTTGGCGCCCTCCTTGCCCCCATGTTGTGCTACAGTCAGTGCCGGGTCCAGCTGTGTCTGAGCCACAAAAACCCAGTTGCCCTGGGTGTCCCTGCCCTGGAGCTTACCTCCTGGCGTCATCACACCAGGATGGTGTGCAGATGGGTCAGGGTGGGGAGAGGGATGGGATGTCCAGAGGACACTGGGCCCAGGCAGGGAGTGGCCCTGCCTCCCGTCTCCACTGCCTGGGAAGGACCCTAACCTCATCCTGCGTGGCTCCCCTCAGGTAATGGTTACCCTCTTCAGGGTTCTGAGGCAAGAGGTCAGGTGTCTCAAGGGCCTTCTTATCTCTGGACTTGGGCCTCGGGGGGGTCTTGCCTCACCCGCCCATGCTGGGGCTCCCCTGTCTCTGCTTCACGTGCACACTGCAGAATAGGAGATGCTGCCTGAGGACCCTGTCAGAGCAGCCTCTCCCGAGGAGATTTTGAGGCCTGGATTAAGAGGCCTTCAATGGAAACTTCTGCTAGGGAGAAATTGGGCTTGATTAGGAGTTTCTGTCTTGGGAGGGTCTGAAAGGGCGAGACATGACCTGGTTTGTGTTTTCTCAAGCTGGCTCTGGCTGCAGAGTGGGGACAGGATTGATGGCGTCTGGACTGTCCCCCATGGGTCAGCCCTATTGGAGCCCACCTCAGCTTGAGTTCTGGAAGCCTGCCCTGAATTGGACCGGTCCCTGTGTTTTCCCCGCTGGAGCTCAGCCTCAGTGGATCAAATCATATCCTCAGCTTCCTCTTCAGTCCGGTCCTCTGGGGGCAGTGCGGAGGGTTACACGGTTGCTACTGTCTGTCTGTGAGAAGTGCTAGAGCAGGGCCTGCTTGTGTTTCACGTGAGAGTGATCGCTGCTCTAATAACACTTGGCCTGGTGAACAGATCTGGGCGCAGGCCTAGGTCCTGCCCTGGCTCCCACCCCTTTGCCAGCCGGCCTTGAGTCTCCACTCGCTGTGGGGCGGGGATGGGGGGCCAACCTGGCAGAGTTGCCTGAGGCTCAGGTGAGACCTCACACCCACACCCTGCCCGGCACGTGGCAGGCCCCTTCTCACCTCCATGAAGAAGGTCAAACAAAGTGGGTTTAAGATTTCTCAGAAAGGTTTTGCTTCTGTTGTTTTTCCTCCTGGACTTTCCAATTGTCCACCCTGTCACCACCACCTACCCCCAGACTTCGCATCCTTCAGTTCCAGATCTAGTGTGTCTCCTTGTAGCTTCTGTCTAAACTCAGGGTGACCCTTTCGGTCCCTATTCCAGCCCTTCACCTCTGGGAAATGACGTGCACCTCCGGGCACTTCTAACTTTCCCCTGCTGGTGACAGCGCCTCCTCACTGGGCACTGATTGCTGCTGGCATTGTTCTCACCACGTGCCAGGTCTGCACAGGATGCGCTGGTTCGCTGGTTCAATCCTCATGGTGTTCCTGTGAGGATGGTGCAATTATCATCCCATACTGAAAAGAAAGAAAAACTGAGGCACAAGGACATGAAACCACTTGCTTAGCATCACAGTTAGGAAGTGGAAGGTTTGAACCCAAGTAGTCTGACTCCAAGCCCCACCTCCTAACCACACCATTTTATTGCCACCCTGGTACTGTGATGGTTAGAAGCTGTAGGAATTTGGAAAAGGAGCATGGTGTTTGTTCTATGAATGCTGTTTGTTTTTTTTTTTTAATGGAAAGATATTTTACTCCAGAGTTGGAAATTTCAAATTTCCCCTGGTTATTTTCTGCTGATATTTAATCTCCTTCTAAGTAAGGCATTCTAAGTCTCATTAGACTAGGAATATTTTCTTTTGTTCCATCCCCCGTGGAGATGGAAAACTGCGGATCAGCACGTTCTTTCGCACTCTTGAGAATCGTCTTACGGTATCTCAAAATCTCTCTGAGCCCATTTTTCTCTGAAGCGAGGACCTGGCTCCTTTCCCCTAGGCTGGTTTCCTGTCCCCAGCCCTGAGGAAAGTGCCTGGAGTTTTCCGGGCTCTCTTCTGCCACTGCTTATGCGCCGGTCAGTGAGGGTCACGCTTAGGGTACACACAGGGTCCAAAGCAAGCCACGCACTGTTTGGGGTCCTCTGTCTCTGCTCAGAATTTTATTTGAGCTTACTTTGTTATTTTTATATTCTAGAACATTTAGAAATTTAGAAATAAAAGTGTAAAGAAGCGGGGGGGGGGGGGGGGAGCGGGGAAGTTACTCCTAGTCCCTCCTGCTCTGACATTTTTATATAGGTTAGAGTTTGCTTTGAGCCTGAGGGCCTATGTGCCAGGCTCTGCGAGGGGGTATGGCAGGGATACCGTCCTGGATCCTGGCCCTGAGGGTTGTACAATCTGAGCTTGTGCTTATCAAGAACAGCTTTGAACAATTTCCATTTCAGCCAGTATTTATTGAGCACCTACTATGGCCAGGGCCTCTTCTGGGCACTTGGGGGTACATCAGCGAGCACGAGATTCCTGTCCTCAGGAAGCTACATTCTAGTGGGGGGTGGCAGACGATGAGTTAATGCCACAGAAAAAGGAAAGGACGTGGCTGTGGCAGGGTACAGAGAGGGTGTGGCATTAAGCGGGGACCAGCATCTGCCTCCTTATGAAGGTGAGATTTGAGCCAAGACTTGAAGAAGGCGAGGGATTTAACCCTTCCAGTGTCTGGGAATAGAGTGTTTCAGTCGAGGGAATAGCTAGAGCCTAAAAGAAATAAAATCCAACACAAACATCAGGAAGGGGCCACCCAAAAGATAAGGAGTCTGAGAAAAGGCCAAGGGCGGGGAGGAGGGAGGGCTCGCGTGCCTATGCTAATTGCATTGTGGCTGCCCTGCCAGTGGGGTGATTTACCCAACCCTGGGGACCTCGCTCTGCCCAAGCTCCCGGGCCAACGGAAATCAGACAAATGTGGCCAGAAATAGCTCTGATCCAGGTTCTTTCACAACTGGGACGTGGCCTTGAGTAAGCCGCTCACTGCCCGGGCCTCGGTGGTCTCGTCTGTACAGGAGACAGCCAGCACCAGTGCTCACCAGCCTGCGTGTGCTCTGTAATAACTAATAATAACAATAATGCTATAAATAAGATGGCAATTGCAGCATCTTCTGGGGTGAATAAGTTAATTATTCTTATTATTAATACTTTTTAAAATAAAGCAAAACCAGCTGACTTCTGTGGCTTCTGAGGAAAAGAAAGGCAGAAACTCAGCCTTTGTTCAGGAAAGAAAATGAGGCGGTAGAGGCAGAAGTTTTCCCCTCGCCAGCGCGTACCCATCTTCCCTCTGCGGGAGCCAACTCCGAGGTGCTCCCCGTGAGCACTTCCTTAGCCGAGGCTCAGAACATTCGCAAGCAACCGTCCGTCCGTCCGTCCGTTGGGAAGGTTTGGAAAGTATTATGCAAACAGTGAAAAAAAACGGTCTTTGACAAATTAAAAAAAAATAAAACCTGGCAGAACGTCCTAGCCTTTAGGGTGTAGGGGCCAGAAATGCAAAATTGTGTTCTCATAATCCACAGAGTTGTTAAAAAGAGGGAATTGAGAGCATCATGTTGGCAGATAGTGGCTTTTGCCCGAACTCTGGGATTTAGGGACCTGTGATTCTAGACAAGGGCTTTCCCCACCCACGACAGACAGGAGTGTTTGGTTTTTAAATGCCAGGGCAGAGGTGGGATGAGCTTGCTGGGGAA
>CM052446.1:17563128-17576405 GCA_028533085.1 Varecia variegata | reverse complement strand
GCGGCGGCAGCGGCGGCAGCGGCGCTGATAATGGTGAGTGCGCGGCGAGTCGCGCGCTCGCCTCCTGCCCGTGTCCCGGAGCGCGCGGCTGGACGGCCAACTGCGGGCCGGGCGTCACAGGAGGAGGGGACGGGCGAGCAGGGTGGGAAGCCTGGTTAGGCCTGTCGGGCCACCCTGGGGTCGGGGAAGAGCGGGCGGCGCCGCCTCTTCCCGGTCTCCGCGAGGCCGGAGCACCTACTGGCGGCGGCGCGCTCTCCTGCCATGTCGGAGCCTCTACCAGCGTTCTTCGACCGGCTGTGGGGGCCCTGGCTGGGGACTCGGACCCCCCCTGTGCGGGGGCTTGTAGCTGCCTCCCCTTCCAAGGTAGCCAGTCCCTCCGCTCCTCCCAGGCAGCCTTGCTTCCATACAGGTTGGGTGACGCGAGAGTCCCCCCAGTTCCGGACTTGGTCACTCAGTGTGTCACAAGCTTGATAAACTCCGATATTTTTTAACATGGTGATAGTCTTTGATTGCATTACCCCAGTTCAGGCTTTATGTTGACGCTTGTAAAATGGGAGGGGAAAAATAAAAGGACATTGGAATGGGGAACGTCTTTAACTCAAAAGACAGCAAATTGGTACCTGCTTAGCATTGGCTCTCATTTTCTTCCCCAAGCCATTCTATGAACTTTACGCGTTGGGTTGTTGAAATGGCCTAGGAATCAGAGGGAGGGAAATCAGAGCGCTCTAGCCAGTTAGTGGGAAGCACGAGAAATGGTGCTTCCCACTAACTGGCCGTGGTGGCGGTGAACTTCGTGTGTGTCGGCAGTCTCTTCTAGACTAGATCTCATTTGGCTCATTTTATGGTAATATTCGTTAATTCGTTTCATTTAGCAAGCGTACGTTGAGCGTCTACTGTGTACTCTCATACTGTCTGCTTTCCCAAAGCTCACTGATTCAATAAACTGCTTGGGGCTTTTGACTAAAGGCCAAGCCAGGTTTATTTTTAAAAAATATATATTTTGAATAGATAACTTTTAAAGTCAGAAATCGTGTTGCTTTCATTAAAAAAAAAAGTAAAGACATATTCATTCTTGGAGCTTTCTTTCATTCAAGAAATAATTACTTAGGTGTGTCCAGGGGCCGGGAGTAAAACTGAAACAGCCCCTGCCTGCTCTCTTACAACTTACAACCTAGGGAGAGAGAAACATTTATTTATGTGAATTATATTTTTAACGTGGAAAGTACAGTTGTGACAAATACTTGGAAGTATTGGGGGGGGGGCCTTGCCTAGTCAGGGAGTTAGGGAAGGCTTCTTTAAGTGAATATAATTTGAAAAGAAAACTTAAAATGTCCTCCTATTTTTTGCTTATATATGTAGTTATTTTAATAAGCTTTTTGAATTATGTTCAAGAGCAGTTTATTTTCAATATTCTCGTCAAGCAAAGTTATAAAGCTTTAGAACATTGAAATGGGTACAAATGTAATATGTATGTGAAATTTTGCTGTTTCATTGCTTATGTATGGTCTAAGGAATAAATTTTGACAGCCTCCCACCTCACCTTGAGTTGCATTTCTTTGCATCCATTAGACTTAGTGACATTTCTTTAGTAAGGGCTAAAAAGCTTGTAGTCTTTTTATGTCTCTACATATAATTTTGCTAGATGGCTTACAAATTATGTGAAAAATCTTACATTAATCAGAAGTCAGTGATAGGAGGTTTAGGCCAAGATTAGAAAACCATAAAAACAATTGCTATGTTTTCATGGTCATATATATTGCAATCTAGTGCTCCCTAAGAGTTTTAACTTGTATATGAATTGTCTAGTATTGCTCTTGAAAATCTCATATTCTGAATGCTTACTTGAAGATATCTTTTCCAAAAGAACTGAGTGGTATTCTTAAACTTAAAAGATCTCAAAACTGCTCTCTGTAATTTCAGCAAAAGTCTACATTAATGCAGCATAACCTTTTACAATTTTTATTCCTTTCTAGTCTTCCCCATCCTGACAATTCTGTATTTTACTTCCTCTTTCACATACCAGGAGAAGTATTATGATTTGATTTGTGAGTAATTAGAAAAAGAATTTGATTTCATGACCTGTTATTTGAAATGACAGAAGATGCACATCTTGACAAAAAAACTTCGACAGCAAGACTTTGGGTAGAGAATCTTTTTCTTTCAACTCTCTTTAGAAGGAAAACAAAAAAGAAAAGCTTTCCCCCCCACCCCCTGCAGATATTTTTTCTTTCTGTTGTCTACTTGTTAAGATCTAAGACATCCACAATTTTCTGGACGCTTTTAGTAAGACCAGTTCATTTTTGATGTATCCTAATGTAAAAAACTGAATGTTAACACAATGCTAACCTATTTTCTGCATATGCTATACTAGGCTTTTTAAAAAATACCTTCTGATCGCTCCCAATTTTAGTTTTTTGATTGTATTGAAAAGTAAGTCAGTTTTTTAGTTATGAAATATTTTGTGCATACAGAAAATAATAGAGGGTAACATATAGTTTTACATATATTTTTAATGCTTAGGAATTTTTAATTTTTTTTTTTTTTTTTATATTTTTAGTTGGCCAGATAATTTCTTTCTATTTTTAGTAGAGACAGGGTCTCACTCTTGCTCAGGCTGGTCTCGAACTCCTGACCTCAAGCGATCCACCCGCCTCGGCCTCCCAGAGTGCTAGGATTACAGGCGTGAGCCACCGCGCCCGGCCAGGAATTTTTAATTTTTAAAAATGATGTCAAAATAAGACTTAATTGTTTATAATTACATTATTAGTTAATTGTGAAGTTTTATAAAACTAAGTCCATTTTATACTGTTTTAATTAGTGTCAATTTTAGGTTTGTTAAAATTTTGTTCAATTTTTGATTATTTGATCTTTTAAGGTTAGCTTTCAAATCCTAAGTGCAGCTCTATCTGTTAAGTATATGTATGTGGAAAAAATTACTATAATGTCTCCTTTTATCTGTAAAACAATTTTTATGGTTTTCTTTGAAGTACCTCTGGGACATTTCAGGGGGACTGAGAACGTTAATTTTAATTTTCCTGCCTCTTGCTTTATAACTTTATAACTTTATAACGAGTTAATGTTGTGGGTATCATAGGAAGGAGAGCTCATTCTCTTATTGTCCTCACTGCCAATTGGTATTATCTTTTAACATACCTGATTTTGTTTCCCCATCTAACAGAACTAACTACTTGAAGGTGTCTTCCACCCTTTCATAATTGCTTCTCCCACACAGCCCCCTTCCTTGCTGGCTCAGTGATTTGCACATAGTTGATAATTAGTAAATATCAGCTGGTTGATTTTGAGCTGCTTTATATGTCTCATTTCTCTATCCTTTAGGAGAAAATGTACTACAATATTTCAAAATTTGGCATTTTGAGCAAGTTTTGAGTTTAAGACTTGGAGTATGAAAGCTAACTAGTAATGGGTAGGGCATGTGACCTATCTTTGATACTTTTCATTTTCTCTTTTCTAAATTAATTCAGAATACTTTTCTGATTAATATTAGTTTTCTGGTTAAATTTGAATGTGTTATTTATAACGTTGCCAGAAAAGGTTAAAACATCTTGTCAAAAAGAAGGTTTGCTTTTTGTGTCTTTGGAGTATGTCAAAAGTACTAATCTGGCAGTTCTTTTAGTTGGTTTCTTAAAATTATAGTCCCTTTTGTTAATAAAGGATTTAGGAAAACTCTATCTCATTTGATCACTTTGTGCGCTACGTAGCTTTAGGAGGTCATTAGCTTGCTTGCTGTTACCTTGCCACCTGAGATTTAACTGAGATTTAAACTGAGATTTAACACAAGTTCCATGCTCTACTTTGCTACTACATCAATGCTGATTTGCTGGGAAAAGGCTAATCTTACCAACTATTCCAGATTTCAGCTAATTTCACCTGTGTATTCATTTATTATTATTAGGATGGTATGTGTTTATTCAAAATTAATTTAACATTCAGCAAGTATTTGAATGCCTTCTACTAAATGCTACACATTGCCTTAGGTGAGCAAAGGATAAGGTATTTGTCCTCATGGAATTTATAGTAGGAGAGTCAGGTACTGTATAAATAAGCCTTGTAAGACCTAAGTTTGGAGAGTCCAATTTTGATTAGGAAGTCAGGGCCTCTTAAAGGAGATCAGTCAAACTGAAACTCAAAGGGTGAATTAGTTAGGATACTTTGCTTGGCTTTAGGTCAACAAGAACACTGGCAAATGTGAGGAGCTGTTGCAGAAAGAACTCCGGTCATCTGAGGCTGAGTGGCTGGAAAGATGGATAAGGCCAGATATATGTAGGCCACATAGGGAATACGTTGTGTGTGTGTGTGTGTGTGTTTAAAATAACAATTGAAGTAAAGTATAAAAAAGTACACAAGTGTATAGCTTGATGAATTTTCACAAAGTAAGCATACCTGAGTATCAAGTGCTCAGCTAGAAAAAATAGAAGATTACTATTAATACCACCCCAGAAGCTCCCTTTGTGCTTTCTTTCAACCACTTCCTGACTTCTAATACTATAATGTACATCACATGTTTTTGACTTACTGTATATGTGGAATCATACAGTGTATATTCCTTTTGTGTCTGGCCTGCTTCACTGGACATTATGAGATTGATCTTTGTATGTAGTTGTATCTCTTTAATTCTGTTGCTGTTTGGTATTCCCATGGTATGAATATGTACTAAAATTTATGTATCCATTCTCTTGTTGATTGATATTTGGATTGTTTGAAGATTTTATGAACAATGCTGTTATGAACATTGTTATAGTTGTCTCCTGGTTCATGTCTGTATGTATGAGTTTATGTCTAGGATATATACCGAGGGGTGGAATTGCTAGGTCATGAGATGTGTACATCTTCAGCTTTACTAGATAATGCCCAACTATTTTCTGTAGTTGCTGTTACAATTTACACACTCACTAGCCCATTGAAGCATTTTTAAGCAAAGAATGATATCAGATTTATGTTTTTAAAAGATTGCTCTTGCTGTTGTGTAGGACAAAGAAAAAAGGGATGTGGGATGACATAATAGGAAATTGTTCTCTGTGTAAATTTAAAAAGACTAGAAGACTTGCTTTCATTGGTGGCAAAAATAATCCATAACTATATCCAATATCAAAATTGCTGATGAATGCTGCATTATTACCAACTAATGTGTTTTAGTATTGATAAGCAATTAATTGATCTTTGTCCCTCTTTTTTGTCATATTTAGGATTTACAGAACAAAGTTTGTATTTTTTTTGAAAAATTAACAGAAATTTTATTAGTTTCCTCCATTAGAGCCAATTTTACTCCAAGGGCTTACACAGTGTAACATACCCTGTTCAGACCTAATATGGCAATAGATTTTAATAAGCAGTACATTGTGATAATTCATTTGGGCTTGTTTGAGTAATTTGAATTGTATAAGTTCTATTATAATGAAAGCACCTAATACAGGTATAACTAGAGGTAACTTTTCAAGTCCAGATGTTAAGAATGAATTTCTTAGATTTCTGATATATGTTAGTATTTGATTATTTACAATGGTTACCAATGGAAATGATTGAAATTATAGTATGCTTAAATTTGTTTAGGGTTTTGTCTTTTTTTGTGGCAAAGAACACATTACATGAAATCCACCCTCTTAATTAAGTGTACTGTCCAGTATTGCTAACTATATACATATTGTTGTACTCAATTTGTTCATTTTTGATGTAGCATTTAAGTTCTTACCATTTCCTTGAACTCACAGATTTGCAGTCTAATGATAGGTCATAGGTAATTAAATTTGGATTACAAAATGTAGTGACTAAACATGATAATAATGAGCATTTTCATTTTATTTCAGAGTTTTCTTGGAGGCTTTTTTGGTCCGATTTGTGAGATCGATATTGTCCTTAATGATGGAGAAACCAGGAAAATGGCAGAAATGAAAACTGAAGATGGCAAAGTAGAAAAACACTATCTCTTCTATGATGGAGAATCTGTTTCAGGGAAGGTAAATCTTTTGTTTGGCAAAATTACCTAGTTGTAGGATATTAGAATTAGTCATCAAAATGGTCTCTGCTTTTTCTAAATTTGAATGATTTTATTAGAGATGGAAAATTTTTTTCTGAAGGTCAGCTAAAATCCTTGATTGATTAGAGCACTTACAGGAAAGATTCTTACTCAGGAAGGCTTTCAGGGGTAGAGTCTCTAAATTTCATGCAGAATTTTCTGTTTGTGACTGTATGTCTCTGTCTAGCTTCTAAGTTTCTCTAGAATGGGGCTGTGATCCACCCAAAGTTTATTTCTCCTGTCTGTCGATCTCATTTCTTGTTACTCTGTAGAGTACCTAAGTACTTTGGAATGTATCTGTGCATGGTCAGATACATTTATGATGCCTTCTATAAGGTTTCACTTTTTTCCACTTTTCCTTATCCAGTGATGTATAAGATTATCCTTATATTTTAGGGGCTATGATCAATACTCTGTAGTGGTAATCAATAGTCTGTGATACTGGGGAATGGTAATATCAGAGACAAAAGCAAGCCACAAAACATGTGAAATAATTTTTAAAATATAAAATATTAAGATTTTTCTCCCTTGTTAAAGTAGTACATACATGTGGTAGACAGTTTGGGAAGTAACATTTGTATAGTCTTACCATATGGAAATATTTCACTGTTAATATTTGGGTATGTTTCCTCCTAACCTCTCTACATTAATTAATGACTATGTATATGTAGTATATTAAGCATACCTTTTCCCTATTGTTGGATATTTTAGTAGTTTCTGTTTCTCAGATGGCTTTTAGTGTATCATCATATTTTTGGTAATACGGACATCATATACATACATTTTCTCTACACTTCTGTAGGATTGTTTCCTTAGAATAGATTCCTGGAAGTGAGTTGCTGTACCAAAAGACATGAATATTTGAAGGATCTTAAACACATTAATCTGGAAAATTTGTATCAAGTAACTTGTCACCTGTAGTGTCTTGTTTTACCCAAAGCAGCACTGAATATGATCACTTTTTAGTCCTTGCTAGTTTGATAGGCAAAAATGATCTTATTATTTTATTTTGCATTTTTTTTGGTTACTGAATAGGTCAGACTTAGGTTTTTTAGCCATTTGAGGTTACTTTTTTACTGCATTGTCTATTGTGGTCCTTTGCCAAATTACCAGTTGGGGTCTTAGTGTTGTATCTGAAAGTGAATTTTTTTGGTTTTGAACTTTACTTCCCTGGTACTCTTCCTTTAAAAAGATGGAGAGAAAGAGAGAGGCCTAAAAGAGAGCAGACAAAATCATCGAAAGGATGGAACAAGGCTGGGTGCGGTGGCTCACGCCTATAATCCTAGCACTATGTGAGGCTGAGGCGGGAGGATCTCTTGAGCTCAGGAATTCAAGACCAGCCTGAGCAAGAGCGAGACCCCCGTTTCTACTAAAAATAGAAAAATTAGCCAGGCATGGTGGTGCGTGCCTGTACTCCAAGCTACTGGGAAGACTGAAACAGGAGGATCATTTGAGCCAAGGAGTTTGAGGTTGCAATTGAGCTATGATGTTGCCACTGCACTCTAGCTGGGGTGACAGAGTGAGACTCTGTCTCAAAAAAAATAAAAATAAAAAAAAGGGATGGAACATGTCAAATGAAAGAATAGTAAAAGAAGTAGTGTTTGGCCTATGGAAAAGAAAACTTGTTAATGGTTTGAGTAGGAATACCAGTCTAATCTTTGTTCTAGGGAGAGTGAACCTACTAACAAATATCTTAGGTATTTCATTCATAGATAGAACAAGTAAGTATCTCTGCTGCTAAGTTGTAAGCTCTTTAAGATCAGGGGTTCGGGGTGTTCTGTAGTCTCCTTAAAATATAGTGTTAATTGTATAGTAGGCTTTCACTAAATATTTACTTCATTTATTTACTGGTTTTATTGTTTTACTGTTTTATTTACTGTTTTTAGGCTAGTAGAGAATATTTCCTGTCTAGTTCAAAGTAATCTTAATATCATCTGGGCCAATTGAATGTTCAAGGTTAGTGTTTATGGGATAAAGGAAGAAGGGAATGTTTAAGATAAAAATAAAGCTACTTCAGTGTGATTTTTAAAAAAATAGTTGGTGTTGAAATTATAATTGGAATTGCTAGAAATCATATGTAGACCTAATTAATAATTATAGATTGTTTTTTAAAAATGATAAAATCTCTGATAGGTAATTTTTTTCTATTGAAAAGTTACTATATCTTGAATCTGTTTATTGGCCTGAGATTTTTTTCATTTTTAACCTTTTTATTGTAAAATAAAACCCATTTACAAAACCACACAAACCAAAAATAAGTTATTATAAGATACATTTTTTTGTAATCACCAACTAAGTCAAGAAATAGAACTTTGACAGCTACCCCATATGTCCTGTCCCAGTCACAGCTCCCTCCCCTCAAAAGTAACCACTATGCTGACTTTTATAGCAGTAAACTTTCTTACGTTTTCTTTTCTTTTTTTTTGGTTGTTTTTTTGAAGACATGTTCTTGCTCTTTTGCCTGGGCTAGAGTGTGGTGGCATCTGCAACCTCAAACTCCTGGAGTCAAGGATTCCTCCCACCTCAGTTTCCCGAGTAGCTGGGACTATAGGTGCGTGCCACCACACCTGGCTAATTTTTCTATTTTTTTGTAGAGATGGGGTCTTGCTATGTTGCTTAGGCTGGTCTCAAATTCCTGGCCTCAAGCGATCTTACCACCTTGGCCTCCCAAAGTGCTAGGATTATAGGCTTGAGCCACTGCACCTGACTGGATTTTTTTCTTTTTAAGCTTTTTTGAGATATATACACACACACCATAAAATTCACCCATTATAAGTATACTTAAAATTTAGAGTCAATTTACAGGGTTGTGCAACCATCACTATTATCTAATTCCAGAATGTTTCCGTTACTTAAAAAAAAAAATCCCAAAAAACAAAACAAAAAAAACCTATACCATTAGTGGTCACCCTCTATCCCCTCCTTCCAGCCCCTGGCAACCACTAATCTACTTCATGTTTCTGTAAGAATTTACCTATTCTGGACATTTTATATAAATGGAATGATACAATGTGTGGTCTTTCCTATCTGGTTTCTTTCACTTAATATAATGTTTTTGAGGTTAATCTATGTTGTAGCATTTGTTGTCAGTATTTCATTTTTTAAATTGCTGAATAGTATTCCATTTTATGGGTATACCACATTTTATTTATCTACTCACCAGTTGATGGGCATTTGGATGTTTTCACCTTTTGGCTGTTTTAACGTTTAACAGTTTTTGTGTGGACTTAAATTTTCATTTCTCCTGGGTATGTATACCTAGAAGTGGAATGGCTGGGTCTTAGGTAAACTTATGTTTAACTTTTTTAAGAAATTGCCAAGGACCGTAGGAGTTTTTGGTGGTTTCCTTGCTAACTGGTATGACAAGATGTTCTAGGGTCTTAATACATTTTGTACTTCAGACTGAAATTGGCCAGATCTTTTAGCCATAATTTGCATGCTAGGAATGTTCATTGCTACTGGATTGGTCATTGTTTCTAGGCTTTTCAGTGGATAGATTTTATCCTGAGATAAAATACCTCAGGAGTTCATGTTGTCATTTCCTATTCAATTTCAGAACTATAGGGTTTTTTACTTAACCTCTTTTATATTACATATGTGTCTCCTCTCTCCTGCACCAAGAATCCTGGCTTTCAGAGACATAGGGGAAGATGCAATTAGCATATCCCATAATTTACTCATTTGCTTTATTCCACATATATGTACACAATAGTCTCAGAATAACAATACTAATATTACCACTACCAATATAATTATAACATTAGTTAAAAACTATTTTGCATCTGCTATCTCTATTTTACCCCCCCTTCATAAGTACACCATAAGTACATTGTCAGAGCATACTTCCCTTTAGTCCTCATTTAGTTTTGTTTCACAAATAACCATTCATATAATGCTCACCACCAGTCCTTATGTCTTTGTCTGTTTAGTTGTTTTGTTGTCTGAACTCATTCTCTAGTTAATAGAGTAGGATAGATTTCTCAGGAAATGCTCATGAGGACAATAGTCCCTAAGTTTTTGCATGTTGATAATGGCTTTTTTGTGTCCTTCGTATTTGAAGGTTAGTTTTACTGAATATAATAAGCTTGGATTACATTTTCTTGAGTATTTAAATCTATTACTCCATTGTCTTCTGGCATAGAGTATTCTTGACAAAGCCCAATTTAATTTTCCTTCTAACATGGCATGCTCTTCTGCTTGATTCCCAAAGGATTTCTTTTTCTTTTGCTTTAAGGTCCAGTGGTTTTACTAGAATGTCTTGATGTTATTCTTCTGGGGTGATAGTCTCAGATCCCTGGTATGTATTTTACTTAAATAGCCCAATTTTTTCTTTTAAGGAAAGTTTTCTTGAATTATAGCCATTAGTATTTGTTCCATTCCTTTGCTTTGGTTTTCTTCTTCGTTTATTATCAATATTTTGTACCTTACTTAACTATCTTCAATATTGGTCCCTTTTTCTTGAGTCGTTTTTATCTCTCTTTAAATTTCAAAATTTCTTTTCACCTTCTATTTTTAAGACGTCGTATTTTTTTGTTCTTGTATTCCTTCTAGTTCACTCTTCATTTGTAAAATGATTTTTTAAAACTTAATATTTATTTATTTTTGAGACAAAGTTTCACTCTGTTGCCTGGGCCAGACTGCAGTGGCATCATCATAGCTCACTGCAATCTCAAACTCCTGGGCTCAAGCGGTTCTCCTACCTCAGCCTCCCGAGAGGGTGGAACTACAGGCTTGCGCCACCACACCCAGCTAATTTTTTCTATTTTTTGTAGAGATGGGGTCTGGCTGTGTTGCTCTGGCTGGTCTGAAACTCCTGACTTCAAGCAGTCTTCCCATCTCGGCTTTCCAAAGTGCTAGGATTATAAACATGATCCACCATAGCCAGGCTTAAAATGTTTTTTTTGTTTCTAATTATTTTCCGATTTTTCTTACTCTAAAATTTTTTTTATGTATTGTGTAATTTTCTTAATATCTTATAGCCTGTTTTGAAATAGGTTACAGTTTTGATCTGTCTTGTCTGTAGAGATGTTAATATGTTCCTTCACTTTTTCCTTAAAATAACTTTTTATGGGATTTGACTTTCATTTTTTTTTTTTTTTTTTTTGAGACAGAGTCTGACTCTGTTGCCCGGGCTAGAGTGCCGTGGCGTCAGCCTCGCTCACAGCAACCTCAAACTCCTGGGTTCAAGCAATCCTTCTGCCTCAGCCTCCCGAGTGGCTGGGACTACAGGCATGCGCCACCATGCCCGGCTGATTTTTTTTTCTGTATGTATTTTTAGCTGTCCAGATCATTTCTTTCTATTTTTAGTAGAGACGGGGTCTCACTCTTGCTCAGGCTGGACTCGAACTCCTGACCTCGAGCGATCCGCCCGCCTCGGCCTCCCAGAATGCTAGGATTATAGGTGTTAGCCACCGCGCCCGGCCAACTTTCATATTTTTATGTGAAATGAGTTTTCCTGAACTTTTGAAGATTTGATTTTGGATAGTTTTTCTAACCAGCTGTCTTAGATGGTAGACCTGGCTGGTTAGTTTTGAGAGTTCACTTATTATTGGATTGTGCAAAACCCCTTCCAGTTTCAGCTCTAATTCTGTTTGACCCACTGTGCTTTCCAGTGAAAATATGATAGCAGGTTTGGGGTTCCTGGTCCATGAGACACTCCATCGCTTGCCTTTAATTCTTTCTGGTATCATGCAGCCATTGGTATCATGGAGATTTTGCAGGTATTAGTAGTTTGTTCCTACTCATTGTATTTTGGGATTGTGGGGATACCTTGTTTGTTTGTGTTTTTTTTGTGTGTGTGTGTGTGTGTGTGTGTGTGGTAAATATGGTTCTTAGATTTTTTTGGTTTTGCTGTCTAGTTGGTCTGTTTGCTATCTTCTCAGAAATTGACCTGAGATTTTAAAAAGCCCTGTATAAACCATTTTGGCAGTTTAGTGATATGTATCAAAAACTTAAAAAATGAATATCATTTATAGTAGCCAGAATAGGCTGGATTATACTGTGTTAACAGGCAACCCCAAAACTCAGTGACTTAAAACAACAGTGGCTTCTTTCTTGCCCAGGCAACATGTCCCTTGTGAGTCATCTGAGGGCCCTGCTCTGTGCCATGTCCGCTGGTGGACCAGCCACCACCTGGAACATTACAGTCATCGTGGTAGAAGAAGAGAAATTTCTACAGGGTCTCTTACAAGCAGTTAAATGCTCCATCCTAGAAGTAACAAAGATTACTTTTGATAAAATTCATTATCTCTAGAATCAGTCTCATACATCACCCAACTACAAGGGGGGGGACAGGGAGCACAATCATACCGTGCACTCAGAATGTATACAGCTGGAAATATTTGAGCAGTGCTAATAATGATTAGTATTAATTTGACCCCAAAATTCTTCTGATAAGAATTTATTTGCACTGTTTATAATATTCAAAAATTAAAAGCCACTTAAATGTCCAAACATAAAAAACCCTAAATTATGATAAATAACCATTAAATACTTATAGCCATTAACGTGATGATATAGACCTGTATTGATATAAAAAGAGGTTTGCTATAATAACAATATTTATCGAATACTTGCCATGACCTAGGTATTCCTCTAAATTCTTCACAATAATTCATTTTTATTCTTCTTAACAACTCTTAGAGTTGTGGGTACTGTTAATTGTTTTTGTTTCATAGATAAGGAAATGGTAGCTCAGAGGTTGAGTAACTTGTTCAAGATTGAATGGGTTACAGGACAATATACTGTGTCTTCATTTTTTGTAAGAAAATGCATAGAAGATTTTCATTATGATTTAGTTTTACATATTTTAAAATTAGTACTTCGGATTAGTGTAATAGGAAACTAATAGTAAAAACAAGTTGGAGTAAACAAGATGCACATCTTTGTAGAAATGTGGGACCACTTATCTTTTACATGGTCTTTATGTTTCTTTCATGTTACATATAGGTAAACAGAGCAAATACATTAATACAGTAGGTTGGGTATTTCTAACCCAAAAATATGAAATGCTCCAAAATCTAAAACTTTTTGAGCACCAGCATGATGCTCAAAAGTCATGCTCAAAGGAAATATGTCCATTGGAGCATTTTGGATTTCAGATTTTCAGATTAGTGATACTCATCCAGTAAGTATAATGCAAATATTCCAAAATCCAAAAAAAATCCCAAACACTTCTGATCCCAAGCATTTCAGATAAGAAATACTCAACCTGTATATTAATTTCCAAGATTTTTAGCATCATTAC
>CM052446.1:17530460-17545277 GCA_028533085.1 Varecia variegata | reverse complement strand
GATTGCTCAGTAGTTGTGGAAACTATAATTTTGACAAGTTTTTATAAATATTACTGGTTTCAATTTTAAATTAGCTATATAATGGTTTTAATTAGCTGGCATAAAACACTGTTATACACAGGATGCTTATTCACTTTGCTCAAGACTTTTCGTTACATAGCCAATTTGAAAAATAAAAACTTGAATCAGTATTTGGTGATTTCAGTCAAAAGTCAGCCAATGAATTAGAAATAATAAACTGAAAAAGAAATTTGTGTCTTAGTGGTTATCAACTCTGGCTACATGTTAGAATCACCTTAGGAACTTTTAAAAATAACCAGGCCCACCCAGGTCCTACTCAGACCAATAAAATCAGAAGCTGAGGGGCTGAGACATGAGCATTTTTAAGAAAGCCACCCAGGGTTGAGAACCACTGATGTAAACCACTTAAATTCTTATTTCTCTAACAAAGAATTTTCTCTTTATTGTTTTGGTATTGTTGAGGACAAAAAACTTTTCCTCTATCCTCTAGTTTGAGTGCTTGAGGGCTTGCAAATTAAACTGATAAGAGACATGCAAGAGAAAAGACTTATTTAATCACATGCCTATTCGAGTTCGCAAAAATGTGACTCAAAGCAGTGGGTAGAATTTGTGGCTTATATACCATTTTAATAGGTGAAGTGGTGGGGAGAAATGGTACTTACAGGAAAACAAATGACTTTTAGGAAAGATAAATGGGCCTTTAGGAGAACAGATGGGAGATGTTAATGCTCAGGATAAAAGTCAACCTTCCCTGGTTGGTCCTAGTGAGAGGATTTATGACAAATTGAGTTCTTTTGAGAGGCTGGGCTTTTAGACGTAAAAGATTTCAAGAACGAAATGCCTTCTGCTCAGAATAATGTTTATGCCTCAGAGGTGTACTCTGGATCCCCTTCAATATAGATGTAGTAGTTGGAATACTCAATTCTAATTTTTGTGTGGGTCAGTAAAGTCTAGCAGGGGTGGGGAACTTTCGGCCTTATAGCGAAATGTGGCCTTCTAGGACCTTAAGTGTGGCTTTTTGACTGAATCCATATTTGCAGAACAAATCCTTTTATTAAAAGGCGTGCAGCAGAGAAAGATGAAGCTTTCTTGCCTCCTTTGGTGCTTAAAAAAGAAGAATCTTGAAAGAAGGCTGCAGGTTCCCCTATGCTTTTCCTTTTATATTCACTTCAATCTGTTGAGCATGTGTAAAGGTTCCCTTCAGGGGTTTATACTAGTTTGGACTGGAACTTAACATTTTAAGTTTCCAATCAGATAAAAGCATAATGAGGAAAATGTGTACCCTTAGATATAATCCTTTTTTTTAGTCTTGGGGTCTTTTATGAGCATAATTCTCTTCATGTCACTCCCCTATCTAAAAATCTTTTAATGGCCAAATTACTTCCAGGATAAGGGTCAACTTCTACCTTGCAAAATACACCATTAGCTCCAGTTATGCCAGACTCCTTGCATACTGCCCAATCTTCTGCCTGCACTCTACCTGATTAATTTCCAGTAAGACTGTCCTGGCAAATCTTGCCTGACACCATTTCCATCTCCAAGATTCCAAGAGTTATCCCTTTGCTGTGCTGCCAAGGCATGCTATGCACACCTCTGGGACTAAACACACTTTATTTAATTTTTTTGGAGACAGGGTCTCACTCTTTCCCGGGCTAGAGTGCCGTGGCGTCAGCCTAGCTCACAGCAACCTCAAACTCCTGGGCTCAAGCAATCCTGCCTCAGCCTCCCAAGTAGCTGGGACTATAGTCATGCGCCACCATGCCCGGCTGATTTTTTCTATATATATTTTTAGTTGTCCAGCTAATTTTTTTTTTTTTTGAGACAGAGTCTTTGCTCTGCCCGTACTAGAGTGCCGTGGCATTAGCCTATCTCACAGCAACCTCAAACTCCTGGGCTTAAGCCATCCTACTGCCTCAGCCTCCCGAGTAGCTGGGACTACAGGCATGTGCCACCATGCCCGGCTAATTTTTTTTTTCTATATATTTTTAGTTGGCCAGATAATTTCTTTCTATTTTTAGTAGAGACGGGGGTCTCGTTCTTGCTCAGGCTGGTCTCGAACTCCTGAGCTCAAACGATCCGCCCGCCTCAGCCTCCCAGAGTGCTAGGATTACAGGCGTGAGCCACCACGCCCGGCCTGTCCAGCTAATTTCTTTCTATTTTTTTAGTAGAAGACGGGGGTCTCGCTGTAACGATCCTCCAGCCTTGGCCTCCCAGAGTGTTAGGATTACAGGCATGAGCCACCACGCCCAGCCTAAACACACTTTTAAAAGACATTTAAATTGTTTAATTCTTTCTGGTACCTAAAGTGGTATAAATAAAAAAAGAAACTTTAATTCTATGGATTTTAAGCCTCTCGAGGGCTCAGACTGTTTTGATATACTCTGCTCCTCACATACACTCAATAATTGAATAAATGGATGAACGTTATTTACCTAATGATTATAAAACTAAAGGTGCCCTCCTGATCCAAAATGTAATAAAATGGGTAAGAACTGTTATGCACCTCAGCATTAGAATAAAAGAAATTGACCAGGTTTTCTAGGAGTGTTTATCAGGCCCAGGAGTGAAAGCAAGTCAGAGCAGAGTGAGACCATGTGGGTGTGATCTGTACAAATGCATCTGATAGGTTGCCCCCACCTCAGGTTTGGGCAAAACTATAACCAGATAATCTCTAAGATCCCTTCCTGTTCTAATATTCCATGGTTTTTAGAGTAAATCATAAAAGTTCACTTAGGATAAACAAAAATTTAGTGGCTAGATCATAATGACCTTTATGTCAGACCAATACTAGAAACTTTGAAAAGAATTTGCAGGCAAGGTGTGAGGGAGAGAAATCTACAGGATGTGCTTTTGTGAGACCTTTTACACCAGATTTTCTTAATAGCAAACACAAAGGCAGAGAAGAGGGAAGAACTTGTTTTATTTTCTACCCACCTGGGTCATCTACTCTTCCTTTCCCCCTCACCTATTTATTTCTATAGTCATGCCTGCATTAGGCATGTTTACAGAGTATCTGTTAGTGCTTGCTGTGGTTTGAATGTGTCCCCCAAATTTCATGTGTTCATATGTTGACTGGAGGTAATGAGGATTAGATGAGGTTGTTAGGGTGGGACCCCAATGATGGAACTGGTGGCTTTATAAAAAGAGGAAGAGAGACCTGAGCTGATATACAAGCGCTTGCTCTTTTGCCATGTGATGCCTTCCACCATGTTATGTCGCATCAAGAAGACCCTCACCAGATGCTAGCCCCTTACCAGATGTTGGCCTTTCAAACTTCCTGGCCTCCAGAACCGTAAGAAATTTTATTTTCTTTATAAATTACCCAGTCTATGGTATTCTGCTATAGTAATATAAAATGGACTAAGACAGTGCTATCTCATTAGTCCTACCCTGAAGGAACTATAATCCAGAGTAGTGGTTCTCAAAGTGTGGTCTCTCAGAGCAGTAGAGTTGCATCACCTGGAAATGTGTTAGAAATGCAAACTCTGGGACCTCACCCCAGACCTGCTGAATCAGAAATTTAAGAGATGATGCCCAACAATCTTGTTTTTAACAAGCTTTCTTGATGATTCTGATGCACCCTAAAGTTGGAGAACCACTGATCTAGAGACGCAATTATGATACAATTTTAGCGCTATGATAGAGCCTCTACTAGGTCCTATGGTGTATAAGAGAAGCACTCAATGTGTTCAGAGGTACAGAAGTAAGAAATGACATAACCTGTGTGTAGTTCTGGCATGAACAGAATGGTAAATGTGGGGAGTAGAGAAATAAGGCTGAAAGAGGCCTATAGGGAGAACCAATTTAGGCCAGGGCTCAGATGCCAAACGAATGGAGTGTGAGATTTATCTGAACACTTAACAGAATCACAGAAGGATTTTAATCAGGAGTAACTTAATCAGATTTGTGTTTTCAAAAAGATCATTATGGTGTCACTGCAATGTATGGAAGGATGCGTTAGAGCACAGAAGCATACCAGTTACATGGTTATTGCATTCATCGATTCATTCAATAAGCAAAACATTTATGGCTATTCTAATATGTGTTAGGTGCTGTTTATACTTAGTGTTATAAATGACACACACTGCTAATAATATGACAGTTCTTTATTTTGTTTAGCAGAGATTTTATGTTGAATTTTCAATGTTTATAGCAGAGCTCTGAATGGCTGAAGGGGAAAACCTGTATGCATTATCATAAAATTCAGACTGCACTTTATACCTACAAGGAAGTGCAAAATTACAGTTAAAATAGTTTTGAGAGGTTTTTTTTTTTTGCAAAACTATACTAGGGTTGGACTAGATCTACAAGACCAGTTACAACTGTTGATTCTGGCCCAATAATTAGTATGCTGCTCTTGGCCAAAAAGCCCATATGGCTTGAATAATACTGTTAAAAACAAAAAACACCAAAAACATGCTAAAAGCCATGCAGTAATCATCCATGAGTATAATATACACCAGCTCATCATCTGGACTCTTTCTGCCAGTGTTAGTATGTTATGGTGAAAAGCATATTTCCTTTGAAGCCAGATAGATTTAGATTAGTATCTGACTCCACCACTTAATATATAACATTGTGGCACGTTACTTAACCTCACTGAACCTACCCAGAAACCTATTTACAGATTTAGACTAATACCTCTAAATAGTGATCAGGCATTGTTAACACATTAAAAGGAATAACATAGTGCTTTCCTCAATTGCATATTAAATGTTTGCTTTATTCCTCATTCTCTCAGTTTCCAAACCCACGAGACATCCTTGTTTATTGACATTTTCTATCACATTCTCAGGGTGGGGGAACTGCAGCCTTTTGATTTCAAAACTCTTTTTAAGCACTGAAGGAGGCAAGAAAAGCTTCATCTTTCTCTGCTACACCCCTTTTAATAAAAGGATTTGTTCTGCAAAATTTGTACAAAAGGTCACACTTAAGGACCTATAGAAGACCATATTTCACCTTAAGACCACAGGTTCCCCACTCGATTCCTTTGTAAAGTCTCTCCACTCCACATGCATGGTCTCTACTCTAATTCAGACACACTAACCCACCACCTGCAGCTAGACTTATTGCTAGGATTATAATTGGTTTTCCTATCTCCATACTTTTGTTTGTTCCAGTCTTTCCTACGGACTTCCTAAACTAATTTTTCATCTTAAAAATTTAATGACTATTTGTAAACCATGGAACGAGGCCTGCCTCAACTCTGTTATTTAAAATTTTTCAATATGCCTTTTCCATGCCTAGCATTTACTTACCACTTCTCTATGTCTTGTTTCATTTGAGTTCAAGTCTGGCACAAATCACCTTATGGTTTGAAAGTTGCTTCTTTCTTTAAACTGTCATTAGCCTATTAGAATAATAAATATTTGTATTATTAACGTATGCTGTTCTTATTACAAAACCAGATCCGAAACTCTTTGAGGGCAAGGGATCATCTTGTATTCTTGATGTTAAAAATTATTTTGTGCATCAAAGGTGTAAGGCTGGTGGCAGGCACCCCTCCCTTCCCTAATAGAAAAAGAAGAAGCCCAAGAGACCTGCCAAGGACAATGCCTGCAAGGCCCAGCTAAGTTAAAGGATGACCACACCTGGATGGTTACCCTGATAAGAGTCTCGGTTCCTAGAGTCCACTCATACCACCGGTCCCTCCTATTTCTCAATACCCTCCCTAAAACTGCAAGAGACAATTCCTTGCTCTTCCCACCATAAATCTTCCTGCCAAAGAAACCCCTACCCCCAGCCCTAAAAACATATATAAACCCACTCAGACTTCTGGGCAATGTGACTTTTTGGGTCTCTCTCTCGCGCGCTCTCTCTCTCTCTCTCCCGAGACCCGAAAATCTTGCCGGGGTCCCTCTCTTGGGACTCATTACCCTCACCCAGGAGCGCCCCAATAAAGCCTCTTTACTTATCCCTTTCAACTCTGCTCGTCTTTCTTTCTCTGGCGCCGGCCAATCCAAAAAAACCTTACAAAAGGCACATAGTAAATTGTTACTGGAATCCTATTTGACACACAATGTTACATAACACATTCCTTCTAGTTCCAAGAGTTTAATGATTTAAGTAGGAAAAGCTAAGCTTGTTTTGAATTTAATATGTTGCAACCTCATATGAGGACACAGTATTCAACTAATGCAAATAAAACTATAGCAAGAATGCAGAGCACATACTTTTTGCCATGTGGTTGTGACACATCAGCTGCTAGGATGATATAAACAGACTGCTCGCATTAAAGTATAAGTGCTTACATACGTTTCATAGAAGGGGTTTATCTAATAGTACAACAAAATTTCTCAGCAACCATACTGAGGTGCAGGTCAAGTTATGTTCTCCAACGTCATCCTATTAGGAAACGATGGTTCATAATGCAAGAACTTTGGGGGAAATGCTCGTTAGGGTCTCAGTCCCCAAGCCAAGCTCATGCTCTGAGCACAAGCAGTGGCTGCTCCACCAGCCCTGCGAACACAGCTCACGTGCTTCTGCACACGTGCTGACCAAACACGCCAATTTGTGTCACGTGACATAGCTGGCAGGCCCCCTCCCCTCCTCAGTGACAACCCAAAGATGCCTGTTTATTTTCCCTTCTTTAGAGAAAGCTAGCCTCAATCGCTGAAAGAGAACAAGAATTTATCTGTACTGGGTTTCCCGTTGAAGCTTCTCTGTCCCTGTGAGAGGAGTCTTACGGCGCTACTTTCTCCTTAGTGATCGGGCGTTTTCCTGGGCAGCTCATCTGCGCGGCCTGGGGCTTTCCGGGCCGCCGGCAGCGGAGGTTTGCGTCACTGTCAGCCGCCGTGTCCGTGAGCTGCTCCGGTCTTCCTTAGGGCTTGCGGCCTCGATGTCCTTCCCCCGGTGTGCCCTGTTGTGGGCTCGGCTCCCGGCGGGGCGCCAGGCTGGCCACCTGGCAGCCGTCTGCTCTGCCCTTCGTCCCCACTTTGGGCGCTTTCCTGGGGCTCTGGGGCGCGTTCCTGCCGTCGCCACTGCCTCCTCCTCTGCCTCCGGTGGCTCCAAAGCCCCGAACACGTCCTTGTTCGTGCCCCTGACTGTGAAACCTCAGGGCCCCAGCGCCGACGGCGACGTCGGGGCCGAGCTGACCCGGCCTCTGGACAAGAGTGAGTGGGAACTAGCGAGGGCGGCGGGGGTGGTGCCTGTCGGACGCAGCCTGGCGGGTAGGAAGCTGCATCTCCTTGCCTGGGCGACTCAGGTCTCCTCGAGCGTTGTCATCCTGAGTGTCAGTGTCTGCCTCCCTCGCTGGTTTGCGAGCCCGCAACGCTTGAGACTGTCTGATTCATCCTTAACGTCTTGTGCCTGAAGTGGCCTTTTCCCTTTCGCTGTCCTGCTCTCTGAATGTTTTAAACACTCGTGTGGGGACGACTTGAGTTTGAGTCGTTAGGTGGGCCGACCGCTTGTTCTCCTATTCTTTGTTCCTCCCCGTCCCCAGAACTGTTGCCTGTGAGAAGGGGCGAGAGGATGAGGCAGTGAAAAGCCAGCAGGGGACTTCTTTCAGGATTATTTGTCATTGACCTGGCGCCAACGGAAACCAAACACTGTTAAGCTGTATGGCGGGTGCCAAAAGGAACCAGACTCAGATCCAGATCTCCTCCTCTCAAGAAACCTAATGGTCTCGTGGGGAGAAAGGACATATGGATAATCAGCTGTAATACAAGGTAGAACATGACAAGATAGAAGAAGGTAGGGTGTCCTAGCCAAAGGTGGTAGGTACCCTACTCATCCTGGGCTCCAGAGAGAAAGGGAAAGTGTAGCACCAGTGAGTGGCAGTGGGTTTTGTTCTGCAAAACTAACTTTGGGTAGGTATGACAGAGAGGCCTGTGACTGTTATCAAGGTGGGTTTCGGATTATATGGCTGTACTCTAGTTTCTGGGCGATTAGGGGATGAGGGAGTGTGCTCTGACCAAGTGGAAGTCTGGGAGGTTGAGGGAATGCTATCGAGGAAGTCTCCAGGCAGTTCACCTCAACAAGCAACACTGGTGCCTACTGTAACTGTAAAATATAGACTACAACATGCTGTGGGTCAGATCTGGTTTTTCAGAGCATAAGTACAGTACTTTCACTCAAAATGTGATGGAACTCATAGCATATGTTACTCTTTGACTTCTTCTTCCAAGTCAGGGCTAAGCAAGGCCTTCGACTTTACTTGGGGTGGGGGATTGTCTTAGTTCGTTTTCTGCTGCTGTAACAAAATACCTGAGACTGGGTAATTTATAAACAATAGAAGTTTATTTGGCTCACAGTTCTGGAGGCTGGGAAGTCTAATATTGAGGAACAGCATCTGGTGAGGGTCTTTGGGCTCCATCATCCCATGGTGGAAGACGGAAGGCAAATGAGCCTTGGAGACAGAGAGAGAAAGGGAGCTGGTCTTTCCTCTTATTGGGAGCCCACTCCCAAGATAATGACATTAATTCATTCGTGCCAGCAGAGCCCTTACGTCCTAAAGGTCTTAAAGGTCCCACCTCTCAACATTGTTAAAATGGCATTTAAATTTCAACATGAGTTTTGGAGGGGACATTCAAACCGTAGCAGGGATTGTATTGTTTTAATAATAATTTTAATAATGTAATTATTTTATATTATTTATATTTTTAAATTGTAAAAACACAAAATTTGCTGACTTAATCGTTTTTAAGTGTACCTTTCAGTAGTGTTAAGTATAGTCACACTGTGATATAGAACAGAACTTTTTCATCTTGCAAAATTGAACCTCAGTTAAACAGCTATTTACTCAATTAAACAATTTCCCATTTATTTTATATTGTGTGAAGGCATAAGGTAATTTGTGAGATAATTTGCCTATTTGTTATATTCAAATATTGATAAAATTCTTATTCTTATTTTGTGCAACTGTTTGAATTTACCTGAAAATGTAAATGTCTTTGATGTTCCCAGTATGAAGACAGAATGAAGACATAGGATTGTCAGTACCAGGTGTGCTGGGTTATTTTTTCATCTCCTTTGGCTGGGATTGGTCCAGATGTTGAATTTACTAGAATAATTTTTCAGCATTGCAAGAGGAACTGCAGAGGATGGTGAATTACTATACTCTTACATAGTTACATGGTTAAGGTATCAGATCCCCACATAGATTGAGATGAGAAGCTATCACTTCTCAATTTCTTTTGCCTGCTCCTTGCCGGAAAAGATGATGTACTTCAAAGCTCTGCCCTATGTCACCTTGCCTCCTTATTCTGTACACTTTATAGGGTGTGTCATTCTCTACCTCTCCACTAAATTCACTATTCTTCTCAGATCTTTGTCTCTACCTAGACCTCTCTCATTCACCCTGGGCTTAACACATCTAGCTGCCTACCAGGTGTCTCTTGGATTTCTTACACCTCACCTTAGCATGTCTAAGACAACTTATCTTCCTCTCAAACTGTTCCTTCTCCAGGTCCTCTGGTCAGATACCTGGTAGTCTTTGTTTTTCCCACCCTTGACCTCCTACATCTAATAATCTGAAAGTCCAGTTGACAAGTCTTGTTGATTCTACCTCATACACATTGAATTCATTTATTTCCCTCCTTCTCCACTGCAACTGACTTAGCTTAAATTATCAGCTATGTCTTTTGACTGGACTGTCGATATAGCCCTTCACATGTCTCCTGTACCCCTTTGATCTCTCCATTTCATTCTCTACCTGCAGTCAGAATGTTCTCTTAAAAAGATCTTAATTATATTGCTCCCCTACAAAGAATTATTTAATATTTTCTATTGTCTTTAGTTTAAAAGGGTCTCTAAGCCTTAACATGGCCTGAAAGGCCCTGCCCGTTCTAGCCTGGGTACCTCTTTAGCTTCATTGCCTGCCACTGTCCATGCTTCAGTTCCATGGATGAAATGTGCGCTTCTGCTCCAGGCCTTTTACACATGCTGCTCCTTTTGCCTGGATTACCCCTGTAGTGCCTTCAGTTTTTAAAATTTTATTTTATTTTTATTTATTTATTTTCTTTGAGGCAAGGTCTTGCCATGTTGCCTAGGCTGGTCTTGAACTCCTGGGCTCAAGTGATCTTCCCACCTCAGCCTCGCATGTAGCTGGGATTACAGATGTGTGCCACTGTGCCCAACTCTTAAATTTTATTTTTAATTGACAAATAATAATTGTATATATTTAATGGGGTACAAAGTGATGTTTTGACATACGCTTACATTGTGAAATGATTGAATTAAACTAATAAATTCATCAGTTCACCTACTTTTTTTAAGTGTGTGTGATGAAAACATTTAAAATCTATTCACAGTTTTGAAATATACAATGCATTTTTTTTTGAGACAGGATCTTGCTCTGTTGCCCTGGCTAGAATGCAGTGGTGTCATCATAGCTCACTGCAACCTCAAATTCCTGGGCTCAAGCGATCCTCCTGCCTCAGCCTTTGGAGTAGTTGGGACTACAGGTGTGAGCCACCACACCTGGCCACAGTGCATTATTATTTATCACAGTCATTCTGTGATGTAAGTCTCTAAAGCTTATTCATTCTAACTGAAACTTTGTACCCTTTAATCAACATCTCCCCTTTCCTCTACCACCTGTCTCCCCCAATCTCTGATAACCATCATTCTACTGTCTACTTCTGTGAGTTTGACCTTTTTAGATTCCACATATTAGTGATATCATGTGTATTTGTCTTTCTGTGCCTGGCTTATTTCATGTAGCATAATGTCCTCCAGGTTCATCCATGTTGTTGCAAATGGCAGAATTTCTTTCTTTTTAAAGGCAGAGTAGTATCCCATTGTGTATATTTACCACATTTTCTTTATCCATTCATCTGATGATGGACACCTAGGTTGCTTCCATATCTTAGCTATTGTGAATAATGCTGCAGTGAGCATGGGAATGCAGTTATCTCTTCTGCACGTTGATTTCAATTCCTTCAGTAATATACCCAGAAGTGGGATTGCTGGATTATCATGGCTGTATTAATTTACATTCCCACCAACAGTGCACCCTTGCTAACGTTTGTTTTCTTTTGTTTTTTTGATTATAGCCATTCTAACAGGTGTGAGGTGATATCTCATTGTGCTTTTTAATTTGTATTTCCCTGATTAGTGGTGATGAGCATCTTTTCATATACCCGTTGGCCATTAGTATGTCTTCTTTTGATAAATGTCTATTTAGGTCCTTTGCCCATTTTTTGATTGGGTTATTTGTTTTCTTACTATTAAGTTTGAGTTCCTTATACATTTTGGATATTAGTCTTTTATCAGATGTGTGGTCTACAAATATTTTCTCCCAGTCCGTGTGTGTCTGTTCACTTTCACTTTTAATCTAGCTGATTCTTCTTGATTTCTTTAAAGTAGCTTAAGTACTTCTTTCTGACCAGTAAAGCAGATTAAGTTTCCAAGCTTCCTTAGCATCCTCTATTTCCCCTGCTTAACACTCATCACACTTGTAATTGTTGACGAGTGATTGTATTCATACACTAGGTTCCATGTTGGCTTCAGGAGGACATGGCCACAAGGGTCTTGTTCACTGCTCTATCTCCAGTTGGACACATTTATTCAGTTCTCCAACAAATATTTACTGAATGTCTTATGTACTAAGCACTGTGTAGGCATGCAGTAGGTGCTCAGTTTGTGTATATGTGTGTGTATCTCTCTATATATTCTAGTTGATTGTAACTCACTTAGCCACATGGATATAGATTGACAACAACTAGGAAAATGATGCTTGTCTGTGAGAGTCATACAGCACTTAAGTGACTGGCCTCATTTGCAATTTACTTACCTTTTCTTTATTCTTAATTGGTAAAATGAGAATAATATTTTCTCCTCCTACATCTCTGGATAGTGAAAATCATTATAGGATAACATGTTTGGCGAAGCACTTTGAAAATTGTAAAGGGATGAACAAATGTAAACTAGTATCATTTGTACTAAACATTTGCTGTTTGGGAAATGGAATTAAAAGTTTCTAGGTTGTCACCCTGAAGTAGAACCTGTGATGTGTGGAAACTGGGAAAATTATTCTTCTAGGGGCCCAGATAATCTGCCCCACCTATATAAAAAGTTGATGTGAGGATTTAACAAAGTAATGTATATTTGTAGGTTGTTATACAAAAGGAATTTTTTTCTAAGTCTCTCTTTCCTTAGGCTGTTAATAGCTGGTGTAAAATTTCTTGGACGTATTTCTACTCATAGTCAGCTGGCTTCAGAGCAGCGTTTTTGAAAAACCTTTTGCTTTTTGATTTTTTTCCTAAGCACTGTTATGAATTTTGGAGTGTTTGGAAGTTCTAGCAGTGAAGTACAGCTACCTGTGATGGCAGAGTGGCCCTCTACTTTCTGGGAAAGCTGACTAATCTGGGAGCTTTGGGCATCTCAGGTGGAGCAGTGAAGGAGACATTCAGATCAGCCAGGTTGGCTCTTGGCTGTCCACAGGTGACAGATGTACTTCCAGAGCATGATCTCATTCTGATTTTTGAATATTAGGAACAATGAAACAGATAAATCTTAATTTTTATGAAAAACAAAGCTATGTTTCCATATACTTCTGTAGTAGATTAAAAAAATTTTTTCAGCACCGTTTCCACTGTGTTCATGTTTTGAAGTTATTTTTTAAAAATTGATAATGGGTTTTGGAAAATCCTTTTGGATAAAATAAATTGAGGTTTTTTGTTTGTTTGTTTTTGAGACAGGGGTGTTGCTCTGTTGCCCAGGCTGGAATGCAGTGGTTCATTCATAGCTCACTCCAGCCTTGAACTCCTGGACTCAAGTGGTTCTCTCACCTCAGCCTCCAGAGTAGCTGGGACTATGGGTGTGCACCACCATGCCAGCCTAATTTTTAAATTTTGTTGTAGAGATGGGGTCTCACCATGTTGCCTAAGCTAGCTTCAAGCCATCCTCCCACTTTGGCCTCCCAAAGTGCTGGGATTACAGGCATGAGCCATCATTCCTGGCCATAAAATAAAGTATTGATACAGAGAATTCTCTTTTTTTGTGGGCAGTACTAAATTTTTAAAACAGCTGTTAAGATATAATTTACATACTTTTCAAAAAGTTCACCCTCAGATTGCTTGAGGTTAGGAGTTCGAGACCATCCTGAGCAAGAGCAAGACCCCATCTCTACTAAAAATAGAAAAATTAGCCAGGCGTTGTGGTATGTGCCTGTAATCCCAGCTACTCGGGAGGCTGAGGCAGGAGGATCACTTGAGCCCAGGAGTTTGAGGTTGCTGTGAGCTAGGCTGACACCACGGCACTCTAGCCCAAGCAACAGAGTGAGACTCTGTCTCAAAAAACAAGTCAAAAAGCTTACCCTTTAACATACATAATTCAATGGGTTTTAGTATTACTATATTTGCAAGGTTGTACGGTCATCACCATAACTTCATTTTAGAACATTTTCATCACTTCAAAAAGAATGGTATCTATTAGCAGTCACTCTCCATTTCCCCAGTCCCCAATCTCTTCCTCCTAGCCCCAGGCAACCACTGAGAAACCTCACTCTTTTTTTTGAGACAAGGTCTCACTTTGTCGCCCGGGCTAGAGTGAGTGCAGTGGCGTCATCATAGCTCACTGCAACCTCAAACTCCTGGGCTCAAGTGATCCTCCTGCCCCAGCCTCCCTAGTAGCTGAGACTACAGGCATATGCCACCATGCCTGGCTAATTTTTCTGTTTTTTTAGGGATGGGGTCTTGCCCATGCTCCGGCTAGTCTCTAACTCCTGACCTCAAGCATTCCTCCTGCCTTGGCCTTCCAAACAGCTAGGATTATAGGCATAAGCCACCATGCCTAGCCAAAAACCTCACATTTTTAAAGCATTTAAATTTAGTAAAGTAATATGATTCTTACATAACACTGAGTGTTAATTACAGAAAATAGGTCAATTCTAAATAAATGTGATCTGTCTTTAGTTTGTGTTGAGTTTATAGTTCAGCAGAATTTTCTCAAGCAATTGCATGTACTTTTTTCCAATCTGTTACTTGTTACTGATTTTTCCACTATTTATGCAAAGAAACTATTGCCCCCACTTCGTACAGAGTAACAGAGACTCAGAGATAATCAGGATAGCTGCCTGTGATCCAACATATATATATATACTGTGTGTGTGTGTGTGTGTATGTATCTCATATATAGTTGTGGGCAAATCTACTTGCTAAACCAGCAACTTTGAAATTCCCTCATTCTACAAAACAAAGTTTTATTAGTGGGATGCTTTGTTCAGGCTTGATTTCTTCAGTGAGTGTTGTGTGTGTTGTGGCTGCATGAAGATGTGGTTGGTACATTTGTGGGAGGTAAAAATACAAGCCAGTTGGCCTTTCTCTGTTTCATGGGCAAAGACTGCATCCTCAATTTTGGCCTCTCTTCCCAGAAATGCATAGTGTGTGGCTGGGTCAGGAAAATGTTTATCTCTACAGAATAGTGCTGTAGTATTTTAACACGTACAACCTTTGTACTTAATATAATCTCAGCTTGATGAATTTAAAATATTTTCACCTATAAAATTATCCATTCATAATGGCAGGTTGCCTCAGCAGGCATCTAATTCAACCTCCCTCCCATAGCACAGACATTTCTCTTCTGTCACCCTTAAAATACCGTCATCTAACCCTTGAATGAGTACTTCCATTCACAAGGAGCTCTCACTTTTCACTGTTCTTTTTTTTTTTTTTTTTTGAGACAGAGTCTCACTCTGTTGCCCGGGCTAGAGTGAGTGCCGTGGCGTCAGCCTAGCTCACAGCAACCTCAAACTCCTGGGCTTAAGCGATCCTACTGCCTCAGCCTCCCAAGTAGCTGGGACTACAGGCATGCGCCACCATGCCCGGCTAATTTTTTCTATATATATTTTAGTTG
>CM052446.1:17514411-17530360 GCA_028533085.1 Varecia variegata | reverse complement strand
ATCACTGTTCTAATTGTTAAGAAGTTCTTATCTACATTGCACTGAAATCTGCTTCCCTCGCCTTCCATTGGCTTTAGTTATGCCATCTAGAGCAAAACTAGTGTAATGTGTTCTCCCTGAAATCATCATTTAGTCATTTGCACAGTGCATGATGATGTGGTCCTTGCTGTACTGGTTGTCTTTCTGAGTAGTTTGGCGAAGGCTTGAGGCTGTCTCTGATTCCCTAGTGTCTTGCTTATTCCTCTGCAGTGCAACAGGGTGTTGTATTATTTGACTTTATCATTTTTCTGAACACTTGTCACATATCAACCTATAAAAAGGGATCAACTCAAACCTTTGCATTCTTGCAACACTCATTAGACTGTTGCCTTTGGTGTTATGACTTCAAGTTTCTTTTGCTTTTTGGGCATTTCTCCATCTAAGGTAGGAAACAAATGTTAAATTTTGATGTCTCTTTTCTAGATGAAGTAAAGAAGATCTTAGACAAATTTTACAAGAGGAAAGAAATTCAGAAACTGGGTGCTGATTATGGACTCGATGGTAAGGCCAATAGCATCTTTATAGAGATTACTTCTTCGAGTACAGTTTTGTCAGGATTGTGTGAGACCTCATGTGGCCTGGAAATAAGAACATAGTTGTGGTCTGGAGACATGTCCCTGACCTTTGCTTCTGCCTGGGCAAGAGACTGGCAGGACTCACCTGGTGAGGCAGACTGTACCCAGAGGAGCTGCATGCTCAGCCTTCCAGCATGTCGTGCTAGTATTTCAGTTTTAGTCCAGATCATAATAAACTAGCTGTACTATAAAAAAAAAAAAAGACACTTGTATGAGTTTGATGTGGTGTGTGTGTACTTTTTAAAATGAAAAACTAAGCTTTATGTATTTGGATTTTGTGTTTTCTGCAGCTCGTCTCTTCCACCAAGCTTTCATAAGCTTTAGAAATTATATTATGCAGTCTCATTCCCTGGATGTGGACATTCACATTGTTTTGAATGACATTTGCTTCAGTGCAGGCAAGTGTTTTGAGAATTTTTTAAATCCTGTTGAACATACTTTCTATTTCTTCCCATACTTCATATTTATTTCTCTAACAGGGCTTTTTGTTTTAGAATAGGTCCTGTAAACAATCTCTGTAAGTAATTCAGTGCTTTGCTGGGAGGCCTTCTGGGTCATTTGCTTTATGTTGGGTCCTGTAGCTAGTAATTAAATCACCCATATGTCTTAAATTGGAGGAAGACTGGGGCCTTGATCTGTCCTCATGAGCTCTCTACTGTGTGTTAATACAGGCCACAGTGAAATGAGCTCTCCCACAAGATGGAGTTAGTACATAGCAGATTCCGTCTGCTTCTGCCACTGGCCTCTTTCTTCTTCATATCAGAATAGAGTTCTTACTATAAAAGAAAATGTAAGAACATATCATTTTATTTCCACAAACATTTGCGCTTAGGTTTTAACTTTTAAATGCATTTAACAGTTAGACCTTGACCCTCAGGCACTGAGGGAGAACCTGGGTACAAAACAGAATGGGACATGGTCCCACTCTTCTCTCAGAGCCACTAAGATGTGGAGAATTCTTGCTGAGGAACCAACTCACTTTCATGTTTTGTCTCTCTATGATCTTCAAAGTTTAAAAAACGTTTGCACCTTCAGCTCTCTTCATGTAACCTCAGGCCTTCTTGCTAATGTATATTTCTAGGTTCTTCATTTTTAATTTAACTTGTACCATTGCTAATCTTTGCCTGTTTGCAAAGATTAGAAGGAGTAGAATATGGTGGTTGGCAGCTGATTTTCTGTTTTCTTGGGAATATAAGTGAAATTAAAAGGAAAAAGTAAGACAGAGCAGGATCCCAGAAAAGGATACAGGGTCTCCTGCTCCACGACTTTTCTTTTATCCAGGCATTGCCCCTCTAGCTTAGCTCTCTATGAAAAGAGGTTTCACCAAATTGAGTTATGGATAACATGTAGATTGCACATGTTAATGCACTGTTGTATTTTCCAGCTCATGTGGATGATTTATTTCCATTCTTCTTGAGACATGCCAAACAAATATTTCCTGTGTTGGAATGTAAGGATGATCTACGTAAAATCAGTGACTTAAGAATACCACCTAACTGGTTAGTTTCATCATTTGTGGATTTGAAATCTCCAGTTTCTAATTTTGGGTGATTAGTGATCATTATTTTTTTTTTTATTGTATCCTAGATAACAAATTATAAGGAGTCTGGATTATGTTGTTTTCCCAAAAAAAAAATGGGCAGTTAATTCTGTCAGACAATAAACTAGTGTCTCCCCTTGACACCAAAAGCTTGGTTTTAGGTTTTACTAGGGCAGATCTAAAGTAGCCTTTATGAGTGTTGTCCATACATCTAAGATATGGCGTTTCTGGTGTCTTAGCTGAATGCCTGGGCATTAATGAGTTCTTTCCACCATGGCTGGAACTGCAATATCTCCTTGCACTTTGAAACCTCTTTGAGACTTTCTGCTTAAACCTTTGGTAAGCTGCTCTTTTCTAGGCCCTGCTCATTCTTCCCTGGCACATGTTTAGCCCAGCCCTTGACCAAGAACTCAAAGGGAACCCCCATACAGACTTCAGGACTCCCCCTCCCTGCACTCTTTCTTCTCTTCCACATTCTGTCCTTCACATTCCAGCTGCTTTTAGCAGCTCTGAATTTCATCTCTGCTGCTTGCTTCAGTAGGACTATTGTACTCTGCTTGGGTTTGACCTCCCTGTGCCCTCCTGGGGTGCAGTAGGGCTTATCTCAAGTGTTCTCTTTTTTCAGGGGTTGCAGTCCTGCACTGTCTGTGTGTCCATGCCCCCCAACAGTTCCTGCATGTATTTTGTCCATTTTTGTACTTGTTTGTGGTGGTAGGGCAAGTCCAGTGCCTGTTATTATGGCCAGAAGCAGAAGACTTAGTTATATTTGTGTACACTGCAATTCAGAGGCCTGGGAATGTTTGCTTTTAGGATCATGTGTTCAGAGCTGTGGTAATGATGTGAATATATCTGTGGAACTGATAGCAGTTTAAACTTATTTTTAGTAACTCCAAGAAAAAGATTTGTACAATGGGAAAAATATCTAAGACATTAATTTGCATTTGGGTTTTTCTGTCCTTTAGTTAGTAAATGCTATGCTTGGAAATCAGTCATTATTTTAATGTGGATATAAAACCCATTGTTTCATTTAGTTTTCCAAAGACTGTCTTGTGAATGTTAAGAGGGTGTTCATTTGGAATTTTTTTCAATGGATATCTTTACCAGGATGGATTTCGAGGTTACTTGGATTAAGTTATTTACTTACTTGTGCTTTAGGTACTCAGAAGCCAGAGCCATACAGCGGAAGATAATATTCCATTCGGGCCCTACAAACAGTGGAAAGACTTATCATGCTATCCAGAAATATTTGTCAGCAAAATCCGGAGTGTACTGTGGCCCTTTAAAATTACTGGCACATGAGATCTTCGAAAAGAGTAATGCTTCTGTCAGTATATTACCGGATATTTGTTCATTTTTTTCTTGTTAATTTTGTTTTTTGGGGATGGAGTGAAGGTGGGGTTGGGAAAAAGACATGTAGTTATTTACTGTTAACAAAAAATTACCATATTTCATTGTATCTAAGAAGCTATCAAGTGTAAGATGTACCATTACTTTATGTACAATTTAAGAAAGAGAAAGATACTGCCAACTGAATTCTGACACACCATCAATTCTTAAGATGCATCCTGATTTCGGAGATACTCATGTGAAAAAATGTACACAGTAGAATGAATGAAATACAATATTACAGAATATTTCACGTATGTAGAGAAATGCGGAGAATAACATACAAATAACCTTGAACCCCTACCCAACTCCATCAGATCCTAACATTTTGTCAGACTTGTTTCACTTACTTTTTTAAGAAGTAAAATATTATTGATAGAGTTGGAACTCCCTCTGAACTTCTCCTTTGCCTCCTTAGAGTTAACCACTACTCTGTTATGATGTTTAATTGACCTTTTTTTAGATTAGACCTCTGATGCTATCAGCTAGAACTAATGATAAAGACTGAAGCCACCTTTTCAAAACTGAAGGGACTGAAGCCCTGTGATCTGAGGCATCATTTCACTAAATGGGGGGCCACATTTTGGTTCATTGTTTTATTATGACATTATAATGTGAGATTAACCAGTTTTGGCAGGTAATTTGTATTCTCTATTTTTTTCTGAATAATTTGAGTAATTTGCAAACAATGCCTCTTTATCCATAAATACTTGAGAATGTATTTCCTCAGAGTAGACTTTACATAACCACAGGATATTTAATATTGATAGGATACTGTTATTTAATACACAGTCCATATTCAAATTTTGTCCATTGTTCAATTACATACCACCCCTCCAGGATTCTGTCCAGGGTCTCACACTGTATTTAGTTGTCATGTCTATAGTTTCCATTAATCTTGGACGTTTCCTCAGTCTCCCTTTGTCTTTCATAACTTGTACATTTCGGAAGACTGCAGGTCAGTTGTGTTGTAAACTCTCACTCATTTTGGAGCTGTCTGATGTTCCCTCATTATTGGATTCAGGCCATAGGGTGACAAACCATCCCAGTTTGGCCTGGTCTTTCCCAGATTGGCACCAAGAATCCTTTGTTCTGCAGATCCCCTTAGTCCTGGACAAACTGGGATGGCTGATCACCCTAATATGTCATAGCATTGATGATGATCCTTCCTTCATAGGGAATTATGTTGGGAGGTCTTGACAGTTTTAAATTTTATTTGCGATGTTCTTCTTGAATATAGAAACAATTCATTTTAATGAAGTCAGATAGTACAGAAATGTACAAAGTTAAAATGTGAAACTGCTGCAGTTTCTCATGCATTTGTTACCTGAGGATTTAGCTGATTTGAGCTGTATAAGAGAATGGCTCTTCTTTTGTTTTTTATAAAAAAGGGGAAAAAAGCATTGGGAATATTTTGTTTCAACTGTTAAATAAAGATGATAATAGAGAAAATACTCTATTAAACATCTAAAACTTCTTTTTGCCATTGTTTTCAGGATAGAATTAATTCTGGATTTCTTTTCATTATTGTAGGGTGTGCCATGTGACTTGGTAACAGGTGAAGAGCGTGTGACAGTTGAGCCAGATGGGAAACAGGCTGGCCATGTTGCTTGTACTGTTGAGATGTGCAGTGTTACAACTCCTTGTATGTATACACCATTTTAAAAATTATGATTTGGTATTTTTAATTTTAAAATACAGTTGAACATATGAATTTTTTTTGAGAGAGAGACTTCCTCCGTCTCCCCGGGTATAGTACAGTGGTGTCGTCATAGCTCACTGCAACCTCACACTCCTGGGCTCAAGCGATGCTCCTGCCTCAGCCTCCCAAGTAGCTGGGACTACAGGCTCATGCCATCATTCCTGGCTAATTTTTTCTATTTTTGGTAGAGACAGGATCTCTGTCTTGCTCAGGCTGGCCTTGAACTCCTGACCTTGTAGAGTGTTAGGATTACAGGCATGAGCCACCGTGCCCGGCCGAAATATGTTTTTTAATTGTGAAAAAAAAATTTTTTTTTAATCTAGAGAAAAAAGAGAATAGTACAACAAACAGCCAGTTGCCAGCACTAACAAATGCCAAGCATTCTGTTGTGCCAAACTTCTGAATGTTCTTTTCCTTTTTCTCTTAAAAGAGCTAAACTGTTCATAAGTATGGAAAGTTTCCTTTGTACCATTCCCCAGTTTAATTCTGCTCCCCTCTTTTGATGTAAGGGATATCAAGTATTTGGTGTATAGCTTTCCTGTCTGTTTTTATATCACTGATATATGTTACCTATCAGTACTGCAGATTGTCATGTTTTAAAACATTTATGTGATTATTATATTGTATTACTGTTCTCCAACTTGCTTTTTTACTCCACACAAGTGTTTAGATCTAGTTTTGTTGAGATAGTTATATATATCTGAAGTATATTCATTTAAACTGTTAATGTAGTATTCCACTTTATAACTAAAATTATTCATTCCCTGATTAAAGGATATTTTGGTTATTTAAAATTTTTCCCTATTATATACAGTGCCATAATGAACTTCTATTTAAATAGTTTTGAAAACATTTTAAATGAAAATTAACTTTTTCCTTATTATATAAGCAATCATATCTTCATTATAGAAAATATAAAAATACAAGCAAAGAAAAGAAAACAAACATACATAATCTCCCAATCCCACCTATCCAGAATCAACAAGTGCTAATTAACTCTATGGTGTATGTTTTCCAGACTTTTTCTATATTTGTGTTCATATTGTATATGAATATGGTTATCTATACATTATATGTGTATATATTAAACAAATAGGGACTATATATTATTTACTATTTGGTAGCTTTTATCATTTTAATAATCAACTTTCTAAGTGGATAGATTTTTTTTTTTAAATCAATGTATTATAAAGGTAATACATTATAAAAATTCAAACAGCACAAAAGTTTATAAATCAGGCTGGATGTGGTGGCTCAGGCCAGTAATCCCACCACTTGGGAGGCTGAGGCAGGAGGATCCCTTGAGCCCAGGAATTTGAGGTTGCAGTGAGTTGTGATGACCCCACTACACTCTAGCCCAGGTTACAGAACAAGACCCTATCTCAAAAAGGAAAAGTTTATAAATCAAAATTTCTTCTTCTGCTCTGTGTTTTCTAGTCTTATTTGTATATATCCAGATGTAATAAGTAATTCTTAATCTGATGGTTTTTTGGAATAAAATTAGTTTTCTTTAGTTTCCTAAATGTTATTTTAAGTATTTAAATGTTTTTTTCTCAATTCTGTTGTATTTTGGGAAGAAAATAAAAATACAGTATATTTTATATATACTTATAGAGAATAAAATAATATAGTTGGAAGCATTTTGACATTAGAAATAAAATGAGGCAATAATTTTCGCCATAGGGATGGGTTTAAAACACCTAAGAATGAGCATTGCTGGGGCCCAAGAAATTACACCTTCCACTTCACTTTCTGCTCCTGAGAGTGATCTGGTTTCCTGTTGTAGAGATGCTTCATTAATAAATCTACTCCTTGTTCTGGAAGCATAGATACTTGCTTTCTTCTTTGACTACTGTGTAGATGCGATAGTTCTTATTAGGCAGATTCTCCAGGCTGTCTCTGAGACTGCAGAAAATAGACAAATGGAACTGCTCAATTTGGGAGGCAGAGCAGGAAAGTGGTTAAGAGTATGGACTTTGGAGCTAGGTGGCCTGGGTTTGTGCAAAGCTATACACTTACTAACTGTGTAACCTTGAACAACTGACTTCTCTGGGCCTCAGTTGACTCTTCTGTCAAATGGAGATAATGGTAATCCTTAACCTCATAGGTTTGCTGTGAGGATTAAACGAGGTACAGTCATAAAACAGTTCAGAATAAGCCTGCCAGAAAAGAAGTACCCAGTAAGTGATGATGATGATGATGATGATGATGATGGTGGTGGTGATGATGATGGTGATGAAAGCTTGAATTTTGGTGTTGTAATTTGTTTGTGATGCTATTCAAGTAGATTGTATTGCTCATGATAAATTTTTTGTTTTAAGATGAAGTGGCCGTAATTGATGAAATTCAAATGATTAGAGATCCAGCCAGAGGATGGGCCTGGACCAGAGCTCTTCTAGGTTGGTGATGCTAATGTGCTTCGTGCTGTCTACACTAGATGCATTTTTATTTGCTTGACATTGCCAAATAGTCAGATCTCTTTTTGACACAAATCAATCAAAAAATTCAGCTAAGTGTAAGTTTCTAATTTCTAAATATTATTTTAATAATAGGAAATCTTGGCTGGGCATGGTGGCTCGCACCTATAATCCCAGCACTTTGGGAGACTGAGGCAGCTGAATTACTTGAGTCTTGGAGTTCGAGACTGGCCTGGACAATACAGCGAGACCCTGTCTTTATAAAAAATTTAAAAATTAGCCGGGCATGGTGGCATGTGACTGTAGTCCCAGCTACTTGGGAGGCTGAGGCAGGAGGATCACTGGAGCCTCAGGAGTTTGAGGTTGTAGTGAGCTATGATGGTGCCACTGTACTCTAGCCTAGGCAACAGAGCAAGACCCTGTCTCTTAGAAAAAGAGGGGGGGGAATCCATTTTTTCTGTTATAAAATTAGCATAACCATGCAATTAAAGTTAAAATGTTCAAATCTCACCATATTTGCACAACTATTTATATTTTGCCATGTTTCCTGCCAGTTGTTTTTCTTGTGCATGTGATGTTTTGAGAACATTTAATTGTATGTGTTGCTTTTTTTAGTTCTGTTATTTCTCAGACATTTTTTCTTACCACATATTAATGTAATTGCATATTCTCCATTGAAGAGCAGTACTGTTATTTGTTCCATAGAGTTGAACATTTTTTTCTCTGTTATTTATTAATATAATATTGCAGTAAACGTCTTTGTGGCCCCATAGCTTTTTATTTTTTATTTTTTGTTATTTCTTTAGGATAGACTCTTGGAAGTGGAGTTCTTGAGGTTCATGGACATGAATGAACATATCTACTATTTGATATTGGAGTGCATTTTTGATCAGCATGTTTTAGGGCAAGGATTTTCAAATTTAAAAAGAAGTAGCTGAACTCTTTCTTCAAACAAAGAGTATCCATTGAAGCCCATTGTGTAGAATAGGTGAAAGTGGATCTGCTCAGGGATAAGGAGCTTGGAGTTTCTTCTGCCTCCAGCCCTCAGCCTCACAGATGGCTCAGTGATTCCAGGGAGCCTAATTTGAAAAACACTAGTATAGGACCTGTGTCAGTACTGAGCATGAAAATGCCAGAATTCTAGTCTTGGCTGGCTTCACTGTGTAAACAGACTTGAAACCTTGGCCAAAACAATTAAAAGCCCTGAGATTTATAAAAATGGGGCTAATATTTGCCCACTAGAAGGTGGTGGTAGTTTTAAAGTTTGCATCAAAGAGATAATTACAAAAACACTTGGCAAAGTTGTAAAGCAACAGGTAAGCAAATGTAATGTATTTTTGCTATGTGAAGTGGCATGTATTTAATTATAAATCTTTAAAATTAAAAAAAATATCTCAATTTTGCATTTACAGGACTCTGTGCTGAAGAAGTTCATTTGTGTGGAGAATCTGCTGCTATTGACCTGGTTACTGAGCTTATGTACACAACTGGGGAGGAAGTGGAGGTACTAGATTAGATCATATGCTTCATCCTCAAGATGGCGTATCAGCCCGGGGTACCTAGGCATTGGCGTCACAGGCCCTAGATAGTGCCCAAATCAGAACTTAACTAAAAAGCAAGCTCCATTTTCTTGTGATTGACTAGATCATATATGTTTGGTTGAACCTCATGATCTGAAGTCTGTCAGAGTGCCCTTCACACCCTAAGCCTTCCAAGAATACAGGAGATTCTTCATCTTCTCTCAACAAAACCTTTTGGGGTTTGAGCAGATCTCTTTAAAAATAAATAAATCAGGACTTTTGAAAGTTGGAGACCCAGCAATAGTTTGTGGTTTTCAAAGTCTTTTATGTCAGTTATTGGGGCCTTTGATATACACCTAATTCCTAGACACAGTTTGTATCCCTTTTTCAAATTCCCCTAGAGTAGGAAGTAACTGGTTTCCTACTTTTCTTTTTCTTTGCCAGAGTTCTATAATAAAATGAAGAAATATTTTTAAATTGGCCCATTATTTTAGTTTTCTGCTCAGCTGTCAGGGAAAGTTAGTGGAATGTAATGGAAGATTCTGGATTTCAGTCTACACTTTACTGTTCTTAGCTTTGCACTCTTAGGCATATCACAGAAGGCTAGAACTGGGAAAAGCCTCAGACCGGCTCTTTTATTGGGCTCTATCTTACTCTTTCCTAAAATGGAAATAACAGTTAATAACCCTTTTAAACTTACCACATTGCCATGGAAATAAAATATATGTCAAAGTGCTTTGAAAATATCTGAAGCACCATATTTTATCTTACTTAGAAATGCCAATGAGAACTGATGACAACACTTATAATATCAAAATAAGTGTTTTTCTGGGTTTTCTTTTGAAAAACGTTGGTACTTACTAGTTTTAAGTTACTCTTAACTGCATGGCAAGCTTTTCACTTAATAATCTCAAGAAGTGGAGTTGGGTGTGTTACAATCCTTGACCATTTCATGTCTTTATTGCAGGTTCGAAGCTATGAGCGGCTTACCCCCATTTCTGTACTGGATCATGCACTAGAATCTTTAGATAACCTTCGGCCTGGGGACTGCATTGTCTGTTTTAGCAAGAATGATATTTATTCTGTGAGTCGACAGATTGAAATTCGGGGATTGGAATCAGCTGTAATATACGGCAGTCTCCCACCTGGTAATTATTGGCTTTCATCGTGGCAGAAAATGAAATCTCTTCTGTTTGCAGTCTATGTTGGGATACGTATAGAAAAAACATGAAAAGAGAGACTGAATTCAGCAGCTTGATGTATTAATAATCAGTTATAGGTCATATAAAGTAAATATATTTCTAGTTCATCTTGGTGGGAATAGAATTACTTTAATTATTATAGTTCTTGTTATTTGCTGCTATTGTTAGACTATATTTTAAATGTTGAGTTTATGATTTTCTTACAGAAATGTCATTAAACTATGGATGTGGTAATATTCTTCAAGTTGTAGTTGTGAAATCTGTTAGTAAGTGTCCTCAGGAATGATAGGCTAGTGTGGTGTGGTTTTGTGATCTATATGAGGGATATTTAAAGGAGGGGAAATAAAGGGGAAGTGAGATTTTTGAGGATTTAAAAAGTTTGAAACAGTCAAAGTTTTATCATTAAAAATGGGAAGAGCAGGAGATGTGAGGGATTCCAAGATGTACTTAGCGTAATGTAGTAAGAGACGAAGAACACTGATTTAACATAAAATGTTTTTATTTTAGGGACCAAACTTGCTCAAGCAAAAAAGTTTAATGATCCCGATGATCCATGCAAAATCCTGGTTGCAACAGATGCAATTGGCATGGGACTTAATTTGTAAGTAATTTGTTTTTAATAAGCAAGGATATTCTGTAGGTTACATGGCAATTTTTTGTTTTTCAATTTTCTAATTGGCTTTAATGACCAAATTTGATTTAGGAGAATAGATATTATAGTATAGATTTGAGATTTATCTTGCAAACACCTATTGAGGGAATGAAAGGAAGATACTATGTAGCACTAGGAGTTTAGAGTGCTGTCCCCCTCTGCTGCTACCCTGTCATATCACCTCACTTTATTTTCAGTCTCAGTCAACAAACAGGTGTCCGAGTGCCTATTTTGCATGTGGAGCTCTGGTGATAACAATGTTAAGCCTATTCCATTCCTGTGTGAATATGTAAAAAAAAATTAAAAATAAGGTTAAGCCTAAATATTCCTCTTTAAGTAATTAAGGCAACTATACCTCTATGAATCAAAGAACTATTAAAAGCTGTTTTTAATGGCACCCAACTTCTAAAAGCAGTATGGGAACCCTTGATTTGGGTTATTTGTAAAAAAAGTCATTTTCTGTAGCTTTATTGGAGTATAATTTATATGCCATATAATTCATCCATTGTAAGTATATATTTTGATGATTTCTAGTAAATATGCACAATTGTTAAAAAATATTATTTGAGGGGAAGAAAAAGAATTACCAGCAGACCTCTTTTCCTTGTTTTTTAAATGGCAGGCAAGATTGCAAGTGGGCCTGAACTAGAATTGCAGTGAGCATTTCTTAGATGACCCAAGTGATGGAGGGTTTTTCATGCGACCTGTGGATCACTTTTATTTCTATTTCAGGAGCATAAGGAGAATTATTTTTTACTCTCTTATAAAGCCCAGTATCAACGAAAAGGGAGAGAGAGAAATAGAACCAATCACCACCTCTCAAGCCCTGCAGATTGCTGGCAGAGCTGGTAGATACAGCACACAATTTAAAGAAGGAGAGGTTACAACAATGAATCGTGAAGACCTCGGTTTATTGAAGGAAATCTTGAATAGGCCTGTGGATCCTATAAGGGTAAGGTGTAACATGTTAATTACTACTTTTCTGTGGAGAACAGTCATCCTTCCATCATTCACTATCCAGACTCTTGCCTCAGACACCTGGAAATAGAAATAAGCAAAAGAAAATTTTTTGCCCTGGAAACCACATCAAGAAAGCCCTACTTTAATTGCTTTGGAGAGACAGAGACCCCTTGCTTGGAGAATGGTGTGCAAGCGAAAGACCCAGATTGAACAAGTTTAGTTAACCTGATTTTCCTTTAGTTCTTCCCAGATCTAGCAGCAGGTGGGCACATAGAGCCATGTCAGTGGACTAAAAAATTACCAGAAGCTTGAATATAGAAGAAACCCTTGAGTGTTTCTTCCATATTCTTAATGTACAGCACTAAGCCATATGACTTCAAGCCAGTGAGGACAAGGTTAAATTTTGGTTATATAGTTATAATGAGTCAGAAGTATACATATTTTAAAGTATCTTTGAAAAATAGTTAAAATTAAAAGTTGCCTGGAAAATTCACTTACATGGCTCATCTCATTTGTCAGTGACTCTAGGAAATGTGTATGTGAGATGATGAAAGAAAAAGTTCATGGGTTCGTGGAGGAAAGCTGTGGTTGAAATTATTTCCATAACATTTGTTAAGAGTAAGTTTAAGTTTAAGTTAAGGTGTAATCCCGGCGCTTTGGGAGGCCAAGGCAGGAGGATCACTTGAGGCCAGGAGCTGGAGACCATCTTGGGCAATATAACGAGGCCCCCATCTCTACAAAAAAAAACATGAAAAATTAGCCAGGTGTGGTGGCACATGCCTGTCGTCCCAGCTTCTCAGAAGGCTGAGGTGGGAGGATTGCTTGAGCCCAGGAGTGCGAGGCTGCAGTGAGTTATAATGATGCCACTGCACTCCAGCCTGGGCAACAGAATAAGACCCTGCCTTTTAAAAATAAATAAATAAAATAAAAAGGGTACAGTTAGGTTCATGGGTGACTCCCAGTGCAATTGATAGTGACACACCCCCATTTCCCTTCAGTGTGCCTCATTTCTTGTACTCATACTCTTCTTCCTTTCCTCTTTCTCTTTTCCATTTACTTTCTTTTTTTCGTGTTTCATTCCTTATACTTAGCTGTGAGCATTTCTTAACTCAGTGGTGGTGTACAGCTAAAGAGATAACTGACTTCCAGTTTAAAATTTTTCTTATGTATGTATGTCAGTTTTATTGCTCTGGTTAAAGCGACTGGGGGTTTTTTGGTTCATTTTTATTCAGCAGGAAGAATCGAGACTTGGAAAATGGTTTTATCCTAGAAAGCATTTTTGATACTCCATTAGATTATCCTAGGTTTTAGAAATATTTCTAAAATGTAAACAAACGCCTACTCAGTGACCATAATCTGTCATTTTTACTAAATCATCTCATCAGCTTTTCTATTAATAGTTGGTAATAAATGGTAAAATGATGGGGTTTTCAATTTTACTCAAATTCTTGACATTTAACTCATTCGATGAGAGCTTAGCCTGAATGTAGGACTCTCTCTTGAAATAACTTAAGAAAATTTGTCCTTTTTATAAAGCAAATCAGCTTATGGTTGTTTTTTTCTTTTATTTTTACTAAAAGGCAGCTGGTCTTCATCCAACAGCTGAGCAGATTGAAATGTTTGCCTACCATCTCCCTGATACGACACTGTCTAACCTCATTGTAAGTGGAAACTCCCTTTTCAATCTTTTCTAAAAATATCAATATGTCAACTACTGGTTAACCTCATGGGCATGAATGGATAGTCTGCTTTTGTGAAGTTGCTGCTTATGAAATTTATCTTGTAAGTAAAAACTTTTTCAAAATCTTCTGGGACTTTTGTCCTGAGGAATTTTCTCTTTGAGTATTTCAGATTGGGAAGGATATGGGGGAAATGTTAGCTTCAGGAAGCAGTGAGTAAAGCAGGCCTCTCTGGAAGTCTGTCATAGATTAAAGAGATCATCTTTTGTAGACTTGAATGCTTTATTCATGCCCAATTAGGCAGGCCAGTAATTTCATGTATCTTTTTTCCTCAGGATATTTTTGTAGATTTTTCACAAGTTGATGGGCAGTATTTTGTCTGCAATATGGATGATTTTAAATTTTCTGCAGAGTTGATCCAGCATATTCCATTAAGTCTACGAGTGAGGTATGTTTTCTGCACAGCCCCTATCAACAAGAAGCAACCTTTCGTCTGCTCTTCGTTATTACAGGTAAGCCTTTACGTTTAAGATATTTTGAGTTGTTTCAGGTCAGTGCATTTCCCCCACACAGTATTTTGTTGTTCAAAATAAAACAATTGAGAAAGTGCCCTGTAATATGAGAGACTTTATAAAAACTTATATATAAAGTGAATTTCTTTTTCTTACAGGTAATTTTTAGGGGTGGGGAGAACACTTATATTTGGGGTTATGTGGTACCCTCTGTGAAGAAACTAAAACAAAAAAAATAAAATTGTTTGAGAGAGGGGGCTTTGCCTGATATACACTTTTTCCTTTTTAGTGTTGGGTAATATTAAAGTTGAGGGATTAGGGGTCAGTAGTAGCAATAGTATTTAGTTTCCTTGACTGTAAGGCACTGAGCCAGGGGTGGCTGTCTTGGAAAGGTTCCAGACCCTTTTCTCTTAACCCATTTGGGTAGAGATGCAAATCTCTGACTTTGGAGAAGCACAGGATTCTGGGGAGGCCAGGAAGAGCAGTGGAAACTGAACTTCCTGACCCCATTGGCTGTTCTGTCACGCCTCTGGGCCTTTGCACACCCTATGCTTCTGCTTGGTGTGCCCTCCCCACCCCGCTAAACCCAAAGGCCTCCTCTTCTCTGAATCTTGTTGTGACTCAATGAGGTTCATTGCCATCTCCTCTAAAAGCGTTAGCATTCTGCATACTAGCTCTATGCTAATCAAATCTATTTGTAAATTTATTTTAAAAATTATTTTTATATTACATAAATAATCCATAAATACATTCTCTTTGTACAAAATGAAAACATTATGGATAGGTTAAATTTGGCTGCCTCCCCTAATCTCAGTCCTCTGAAATAACTACTTTGCAGACCTTTTTCCATTGCATTTTCCTACATACATGTACATGTAGAAATACTAGTATTGTTGTGCAGGTGTGTTTTCTGCAACTTGCCCTTTTTCTCTTAACAGTATGTCTTAGAGGTCTTCCATGTCTAGGTGTTTACCTAGAAAATATGTTTCTTAGAACTGGCATTTGTGAAAGACTTAGCTAGCTAGCTAAGGGTGAAATTTATGAACAGAATCTTAGACCGCTGTTTAAGCTCCTGAGGGGAGCTCAATCCCGTGGCCTTGGCCTCATTCACACCATCTTTCAAGCAGCTGTTCTAATGAAGCAGAAGCTCTATACTAAGGAATAGGGAGTCTCTGGAACAGTGCAGGTCATTAGTTGCTTATGTTTTCTATTAAAAGGTTAGAATGTGAAATCTAGAATTTTTTTTTTCTTGATCTCCTTCATTACTGAACTATAAAAGAGCTCAATTCCATCCATAGCTTCTTTTTTTTTTTTTGAGACAGAGTCTTGCTGTGTCACCCTGGGTAGAGTACAGTGGCATCATCAATAGCTCACTGCAACCTCAAACTTCGGGGCTCAAGCAATCCTCCTGCCTCAGCCTCCCAAGTAGCTGGGACTACAGGTGTACACCACCATGCCCAGCTAATTGCTTTTTATTTTGGAGGTGTTTTTTTTTTTGTATTTTTTAGTAGAGACAGAGTCTCACCTTGCACAAGCTGCTCTTGAACTCCTGAGCTCAAGCGATCCTCCTGCCTCGGCCTCCCAGAGTGCTAGGATTACAGGCGTGAGCCACCATGCCTGGCCCATCCATAACTTCTGATGCCCCTTAGGACTGCGGTTTTGAAATTGTGCTCACAGGCCGGGCGCGGTGGCTCACGCCTGTAATCCTAGCACTCTGGGAGGCCGAGGCGGTGGATCGCTCGAGGTCAGGAGTTCGAGACCAGCC
>CM052446.1:17399386-17514311 GCA_028533085.1 Varecia variegata | reverse complement strand
TCCTTGGGAGGCTGAGACAGTAGGATTGCTTGAGCCCAGCAGTTTGAGGTTGCTGTGAGCTAGGCTGATGCCACAGCACTCCAGCCCAGGCAACAGAGTGAGACTCTGTCTCAAAAAAAAAAAAAAAGACATTGTGTACTGAGACAGCTGCAGTTGCAGTAAAAAAACAAAAACAAAAAAAAAAAAGAAGAAAAAAAAAAAAAAGACATTGTGCTCACAGAGCTCCTTTAGGGCCAGCTTCTGGGTGGACGGGCATCTCCCTGTCCTCTGTCGGCAGCTCCTTACTTAGCTCTTGTACATAGTAGACTTCCACTAGTTGTTTGTGGCCAAAAATAATAAAGCCACTACCTTTTATAAGAGAACTTGAGAACTCATGCTTCGCATGTCCTGCTTAGCAGGTTAATATGGTCACATTTCTATCCTTCATGGGTATCTTACTTGGTGTTTATTAAACTTAGCAGAATGCACCAGACTGAATTTAATAAAAATCATGGTATTATTTAACCATAGTTGGTCTAAATAATTAGACCAATTGACCTTGCTTAGGTTAAGCATTTAAAGATAATTTTCCCTAATTAGGACATCTTGAAGCTAAAGATTTTATTTAAACTCTTACAAGAGGAGTCTTCTTTTGCGGTTGTAATTTCTGTCTTCTGTAGTACAGGTGATGTATAATAACGTCTAGCGTTGTCTAGGGTGCAGTGTGGTTTTCAAAGCACATTCCCCAAGGTGTCTTGAGGACGGGGGTATGGCATCTCATGTTTCGATGAGGAGGCTGAAGCACTGAGTGGTGATTGGCCAAACCCACATGGCTAGTAGGAGGCAGGTTCCAGATTGGTTCATGACCAGGCTTGCACCAAGCCACCTCAAACGGTTTCTTTATAATAAGGGAGGACATTAACAAGATAGAGAAACTTAAGCTCATATTTGAAGTTATGGAACTATTACATACTGACTTAGGAACAGGAGTCTTCAGGTACTAACTGCCCATAGCTTAGAACATCAAATATTTGTAAATAAGAGTTAAGAGACTTAGGCCCTGGAAAGTTAGTCCTTGAACAACTTCTGATGTACATATTATTGCCCTGTTTTGTCAAAAGAGGAAAATCATTCTTTTTTTAAAAAAAAAAAGCATATGAAGTATTAAGTGTTCTTAAAAATATAGAAAAATAAAAGGAAAAAAGAAACCAGCCTATTGAAACAACCACAGTTAATGTTCTTTTGTGCTTTCTTTTTCTTTTTAATCACAGACTTAAGAGAATTCTGATACTTTTTAACTCTCTTTTCTTTTTTTTCTCTCAGTTTGCCAGGCAGTATAGCAGGAATGAGCCCCTGACCTTTGCGTGGTTACGCCGATACATCAAATGGCCTTTACTGTCACCTAAGAATATTAAAGACCTTGTGGATCTTGAGGCAGTTCATGATGTCTTGGATCTTTACCTGTGGCTAAGGTACCCAAATTTTTCCTTCATGTGCTCTCATTTTTCTGAGTAATAGGGAAAATCAAAGGTTTTATGAGTGGTTTTACTCAAAGGATGATCCTTGGCCAAAAGTGTTGGTGTCATCTGGGAGCTTGTTAGAACTAGGAATATCAGGCCCGTCCCAGACTTAATCAGATTCTGCGTTCTAACAAGATCCCCAGGTGATTCATTTGTACATTAACATTTAAGAATACCTGCTCTAGTCTAGTAATTCTTAAATGAGGGGCATGTCCCCTTCAGGGAGTATGTCAGAATCAGTTGAGGTATGGTGCTGACCCACCCTCATAATGACACATTCCTCAGGTATATTGGGGCAGAAATAAAGTTTGAGCAAAGGCACTGGACAGAGTTTGCAAAAAGAGAGAACATTTGGGATTAATCAGTGGCAAGATGTAGGTAAATGCCATCGCGATTAGTGCAGTGACTGTGATAAGAGCTGTTGCCATAATGTAATGTGTCCTTTTCCCAGCTACCGATTCATGGATATGTTTCCAGATGCCAGCCTTGTTCGACACCTCCAGAAAGAACTAGATGGCATTATTCAAGATGGTGTGCACAACATCACCAAATTGATTAAAATTTCTGAGACACATAAGCTGCTGAATTTGCAGAGCTTGTCAACAGGGAGCCAGTCACGATTGTCAGAAACTTTAAGGAGCCAAGCTAGAAGGACACGCAGCACCAAAAGAGAGAGTAAAGCCACCGAGCCACCCGGCTGCAGTGCAGGAGAGAGATCTCTTGCTTCCAGATTGGTGCAGCAAGGACTGCTCACCCCAGACATGCTCAAACAGCTGGAACAAGAGTGGCTGACACAACAAACTGAAGAGGGCAAAGAGAGAACAGATTCTGGGACTTACTCAAAAGGGACAAGAAGGAAGAAGAAGGAACCTGATTCAGAGTAGTTTTTTGTTGTCTTTTTTTTTTTTAATTTTGCAAATAAAAAAAATCTATTTTAAATTATTTTCCTCATATGTATTTACTGCTTGCTATATAGTATTGTGACTATCTGATACTGGGATTTTTTTGCACAGTTAAATTAACTCTTAAAGATGACTGAACTGCTGTTTGTTTCAACATTCAGAAAATACTAGGATGTCTTAGAGATTTTATTTAAATCTTTATATAATGGCCATTTGTAATATAGCATTAAGACAAGGCCCTATAAGGAACTCTGCATGGGGATAAATCACTGTGATGAATTGTTTGACCAGTTTCCTACACCACTGTTGAGGATGTAATGGGTGGAATTCTTTGACAAATACTGCTGTCTATTGTACCCATGTACCAGAGACTGTTCTGGGTGCTGGAAATATTCAGTAAGCAAGAGCTCCCTCATGGAGCACTTATTTGGTAGGGGAAACAGGTATGAACAAGTTAACAAATAAATAATGTCAGCTCCGTGAGGACAGAGATTATTGTCTGTCTAGTTCACTGTCTGGAATATAGCAGAAGCACAGTCAGTCTTTGTGAACCGAATGGGTGTAATTTCAGAAGTCAATGCTAGAAAGAATAAGGAAAGAGTGATGAGGGGTGGTGGTAGTGGGCTATTTTATTTAATAGCATGATCTTCCCTTGTCCATAGGCCAGTCTGATGCATAGTGGCCTCTGCTTGTGCAACAAAGTTTTCAACCCTGGTTAGAAACACAGCTAAAAGGAGTTTAAAGATACAAACTGTGAGGCCGGGCATGGTGGCTCATGTCTATAATCCTAGCACTTTGGGAGGCTGAGGCAGGAGGATGGCTTGACCTCAGGAGTTCGAGACCCACCTGAGCAAGAGCGAGACCCCTTCTCTACTAAAAATAGAAAAAAATTAACCAGGCATCATGGCGTGTGCCTATAGTCCCAGCTACTTGGGAGGCTGAGGCAGGAGGATCACTTAAGCCTAGGAGTTTGAGATTGCAGTAGGCTAAGATGACACCACTGCATTCTACCTGGGGTGACAGAGCGAGACTCTGAATGAATGAATGAATAAGTTGTAAGCTTTGGAGTTGGACAGACCTGGTCCAGTTTGTGTCATCACTGCTAGCTTTGTGACATTGCCCTCTGTGGATCGCCAATCTGAGGAAGATGCTCAGTACAGCTACTTAGAGTTGTTCAAGAGGTTAAATGCGATGACGTGCCATTTAGCACAGGGCCTGCACACAAGGAGCATTTTATAAATGAACCTGAAGGTTTAGGTTCATTCTGGGCTGTGAATTGAGCTCTTAATCATTCTGAGAACTGCATGAATTTTTCGAGCAACTGCTGAATTGAGGCTGACTTGAGTAACGATTAAACCCGATTTCGTTCAGATCGGTCAGAGAACAGAGCCAAGGTTTGTCAAGGCAGTCATCTTTCTCTGGCTTTTTCTTTGGTAGTTCCGAGGTAAGATGGTATTTCGTTTAACTGAGATAATAGTTTATTCTTCTGACCTTTGCCTTCATGGAAATAAAGGCTGAATGGGTGGAACTGACTGTTTCTCCCTTGTTTGTGGGTAAATAGTGAAATGCCTGGAAAGGCATATCTCTTTTTTTTTTTTTATCTTTGTTTTTTTTTTTTTTTTTTTTGCCTTTTATTTTTTATTTTCAAACTACTTTGGAAATATAGCATATCTCTTTTTGACATTCTGTATTAGGGCAACTGCAGCTTCTAGAATTTGCTTTGGTGAGTTATACACCATAACAGACATAGTCCTTCTTGTACGGGTGGTTACAAGAAATACCCATGAACTGAACTTCATGATGGATTTGGTCCCATTGTATTTAAGTGATGAGAGTGTTATTAACTCTCCCATTTTCTTTAGTTTGGGACCAGAGTAGGTAATTCAGAGAAGAGACTTAGGCAAGACACTTGCAAACTTAGGTGAGTTAAAAGTTTACAAAGCCTCAAATAAGAGAGGTGGGGGTGAGGGATGTTGAAGGGAAAGGCTGCTTAAACATTCGGCTAAAGAGCTTTTATAAATAAATAGTGATCAATAGTTTGCCCTTTCACCTTTCCCTTCTTTGCAGGGAAAGGAGGACACTGTGGTTAAGCGGAAGAAACTAAAGACAGATGGCATTATGTGAAGCAAAACAATACTGGAGTGGCCCTGGATAATTCTCTGCAATGTGCTTAAAATTGTCACCAAGAAAACAGCTTTGTCTTTCTTCTCTGCAAAAAGCTTGAGATGTCACTTATCTTTCTTGGCAGGCTGCAGGGCCAGCTAAGTTCCAGGGGTTCATTTCACTATGGTTGTGTTCTCTTTCTAAAACACAGCCCTTTTTTTCTTTGCAGTTTTCTAACCGGTTTTGAGGTACTTGGCTGAAAGCAACTGTCTGGGTTATTGGAGGTTCCGCTGAACATCAACTTGGGGTGTGGACTGAGGCTGAGATGCTGATTCGGTTCTATCACCACAGACCTGGGTGACTTAATAAAATGTGTTTGGTACATAACTGGGAATAACCGTTGACTTGTAATGTTTTGTACATTATATTTGTGGAAGAGTTTAAGTCTACAAAATGAAACTGGTCTTCTGAAAAATGACTTACTGTGCATCACAAATACACAAAACTATCATCACAGATCATCAAAGTCTTATGGCTCAGAACTGGGAGTCTGTAATTATGATGCAGTCACTCTGTGTGTGTCCAACTCAAACCTATTATGAGCAAGTGAATAAGGGAATCGGGCTAAGGTTTCCCTTCCCTGTTTCAATGCTTTAAAATATATAAACCTCTACCTGTGATATCTCCAGATACTACAGTTTTTGTTTTCAGTTTTCATTTGTTTCCTACATTCTTTCTAATTTTTTTTCTTCTTTGATTTGATTTCTGACTTTATTGTTGGAAACTTTTCTTGAGTGTCTAGTGATCCTTGGCTATGTCCACGTTTAAAAGTGAGCAGTTAAGCTAATGGCCAGCTCTGTTGACAGACTTGTTGCCTTTCGGGTTTTGATACAGGATGATTGGATGGTAGTCTGGCTTTTTTTTAGCGTATTCCCCAAATGTCAGTATCTGTAGAGTTTTTTTAGAATTAAACTTTAACAGATTTTAGAAAAGTTATAAATTTACAGAAAAGTTGCAAAGATAGTACAAACAATTCCCATATAGTGACACCCAGCTCCCCCTACTGTTAACATTTTAGATTAGTATGGTATATTTATTACAATTAGTGAACCAAGATTGCTACATTATTATTAATTAAAGTCTGCAGATTATTTAGATTTCCTTAGTTTTTACCTAATGTCCTTCCTCTGTTCCATCCAGGTTACCACATTACATTTAATTGTCATGTCTCCTTAGGCTCCTCTTGGCACCCCCTCGCTTTGGATGACTTTGACAGCTTTGAGGATTACTACTTACACATTCTGTGGAATATTCCCCAGTTGGGATTTGTCTGTTTTTCTTATGATTAGACTGGGGTTGTGGGAGGAAGAGCACAGAGGTAAAGTGCCATCTCATCACCTCATATCAAGGGTACATGCTGTCAACATGACTTATCACTGTTGATGTTGATCTTGATCGCGTGATTGAAGTAGTTTGTCAGATTTTTTCACAGTAAAGTTGTTCTTTTTTCCACTTTCCATACTGAACTCTGGAAGTCACTATGTACACTATGCTCCACCTCTTTGAGGGTGGAGCATCTGCATAAATTGTTGGGAATTTTTTTGCTTGGGAGATTTGTCTTTTCTCCCTGTGTATATATTTATTCATTTATTTATTTATATCAGTATAGGCTAATGGAAATTGATTTTATACTTTGGGTTATAATCCAATAATACTTTCTCTTGCTGCAATTGTTCTAGCTTTGGTTATTGGGAGCTCTTTCACTTTCCATTGGCTCCTGTGTCCCTTTGACTTATCCCCATCATTTTGGTGTTTTGTTTTGTTGTTATTGATCACTTCCTTACTTTCTGGCACTACAAGATGCTCCAGGATCATCTTGTATATACCTGGTTCCTTTTTTTTTTTTCTTTCTTTTTGTAGAATGATTAGAAATCAAGATCGGGGCACTAGGTGTGTTTGTTGCTACTGGGTGTCATTGCTTCTAGGACTCTTAGCTGTCAAAACAAAATTTATGTGTATACTGACCTATGTTTATATACATCTTCAAATATTTATATAAACACATACGTATATATCCATCCATTATTAGCTAAACATGAGTTTATACGGATGTCCTCAACTCTAATCCAGTAACATGGATCATTCTAGCCTTTTCCTCTGCTTGTCTGAAACCTCTCACTCCAACAGTGAGAAACCTGTCTCCTACCATCCACCATGCCTTTACGTAATTGTTCAATTCCAGTATACATGTACAGTGGTTTCAGAGTTGTTAAGCTGCGTGTGCCCTGCTGGGAAACAACTTTATCAACCAGAGTACAATGCCACATACAGCTCCTTTCACTTGTGGTCTACTGGCTCTATTCATTTCCAAAGCTACTTAGGTCAGCATCTTTTCTCTCCCCTTCCCCTTCAGCAAGGCTATTTCACACATTTATAATACAGTTAGGTTCTTCTTTCAAGTTTGTGTTGCATTCCTGACCTCTTAGATACTTTTTAAAATTTACATACATTAAAGTTCATTCTTTGTGCTGTGGTGTCTATGGGTTTTGCCAAATGTATCATGTCGTGTATTCAGTGTTAGAGTATCATACAGAATAGTTTCACTGCCCTAAAAACTCTCCTGTGCTTCACTTATTCAACCTTTCCCCCTCTCCAAGTCCCTGGTAACCACTGATCTGTTTACTGTCTTTATAGTTTTGACTTTTCTGTATCTGTAGGTTTTAAGTTTTTTCTCTGAGGCCATTTAGTTTTGGCTGAGGAAAAATGGGATCCCCATCTCCTCCCAGTGAGGGAGGAAAGGGAGGTATATGGATAGATGTCTGCTGATGGAAGCTGGACAGAAAAGAGTCATTGGGGGTCCCATTGTTCAATTTTGGGGTTTCACTTAGTGGCCCTGGTTTCAGTCTTGTTCCTCACTCCCGTGGTGCCTGATGGTCCCCAAACCAGAGGCTATTGGGTTCAATCTCTCCAGAAAATAAGTACCCAGTCTCCTATAGGGGTGAGGATTGGGTGATCTCATTGCTTGAGGTGGAGGGTGGGTACCTGGGGCCTAACTGCTATTTTATGTAGATTTTAAACCAATCTCCTGTCTGCAGCTCCATGTCTTTCCCCTGCTTTTCTCAGGTATCGGGGCCTCCGATTCCTGAGCATTTCTAGATTTTACCACTGTCATCAGCTGACTTAGCAACAGAATCAGTCACCCTCTGCAGACACTTAGGTTTCAGTGTTTCCTCTGCTAACCTATTACTTCTCTGTCAGCTTTCTGTCTTCCAGAATTATGTTAAAATCTCTTATTGATCACTATTTCCTTTTATTTATCTTTTGCCTTGTGGATTAATGCCATGTTTAACCAGAAGTCTAGTTTGCTTTTAAAACTTGATTATAAAGCTGGGTGTGGTGGCACGCGCCTGTAGTCCCGGTTACTAGGAAGGCTAAGGTGGGAGGATCGCTTGAGGCCAGGAGTTCAAGACCAGCCTGGGTAACATAGCAAGACCTTGTCTCCAAAATAAATAATATAAAAAGTAAAAAAAAATTAAGTTGATTATTTTGTGCAATTGAAATTGTAATTACACAGAAAATGTTAAAAGCTATGTGAATCACATTTTTTTTTGGTATGGCTTTTCTTTCCTTGATATGTCTTTTGTAAATATGACTCTTAATGCACAGTTGTGGTAAAAAAGATTGTGTGGTAATTTCTTCATAAGCATTCCCCATTTCTTCTCTTAGGTTAGGAATAAACCTATGAAAAATGATCAGTAGCATTCTTTTGAAACTTGCTGAAGTTAACATTTCTGTTTCATTTGTGGTTGCTCCCATGGATACACCATAGTAACTGTAACCACTGGCAGAGTTTGGAAGTTTCTACATTGATTTTCTTTTTATGGAAGTTTGCTTTCTCACACACTCTTTCTTATTATTTTGCAGCAAGTGGAATAGCAGCAGGTCAGACTGATTTATGTTATGGAAAACTTAACTTTAGATTTACCATTAAAAAGCATACAGGGCAGAATTCAAGATCTATTTTCTTTAATGATAGGAATAGATTTTTATAAAATTCCTAACTGTTCTTATAATCCCAGTAAATGGAACTGGGACCTTCTAACGGTTTACAGTTACGTTTTACTGGATGTACTCAAAGGGCTGCATACATTGTCTTAACCCAAGGGGCCAAATGGGAGGAGATGAAATAGGAATTTTAAGAAGGGGTCCCTAGCCAGGGAGATTCAGGAGATGCTTTTAGTGTGCGCACTATAGGTCACATGCGCATCCTTCTGTGATCTCACTCACTCACCTTCATTCTTACAATGACTACTGAGGGAGCTGTGAACCTTTCACAGGTATGAATATGAACTTGGACCTTCATCTTCAGTGAAAACAGAGCCAAAATGGGAACCCAGGGCCTGTGCACTTTTCACTGGGTTACCGGGGTCTGGGGCCGGTTTCCAGCTTAGGTCCCACCTTTCCCCTGTGCGTGGCTTCCAGGTTCCCCAGTGCAGCGCAGTGGTTAAGCATGGACTCTGGAGCCAGACTGCCTGCATTCAAGTCTCCATTCCACCATGCCCTAGTTGGCCTCTGTTTGTCCATCTGTAAAATGGCAAGAACAGTAGTTGCTATGGGAATTAAAACACCTAGGAAACACTATATAAATGTTTGCTAAATAAATAGGTAAATTTTATTGGACTTCTAAAAAGTCCTGTTATGCTCAGTGCTTAAAGGAAAGCAGATACGATCTTCGGGTCCTGCCAAAGGGACCATGTGGATTAAAGTGGAGCTTTATGAAACAGATGTGTATAGAGATGAGAGTTTCCCTTCTTACATGAAAGATTTGGGCCAGATGGGTGATACACTTTAACTAAAATGACTCTTGTCAGTGCCAACCTTCAGATGGGTGTTCCTAAGCAGAATCCAAGTGCTTATAAGACTTACACCCAGAGGGGGCAGGCGCAGTGGCTCACGCCTGTAATCCTACACTCTGGGAGGCTGAGGTGGAAGGATTGCTTGAGGTCGGGAGTTTGAGACCAGCCTGAGCAAGAGTGAGACCCAGCCTCTACTAAAAATAGAAAAAATTAGCCGGGCGTGGTGGCACACTCCAGAGCACTCTAGTATGAGCGATGGAGCGAGACTCTGTCTCAAGAAAAAAAAAAGACTTACACCCAGATATCCTTGAATAGCTACATAGAGCTTTGGTAAGGGTGAAAAATTCCAAGGGTTGGATTGGAATAATCAGATGAGGAATGGTAAAATAATCTAATTATTTTGTCTTGATTCTGTTAAGTGAGGGGGCTGAGCTAGATGACTGCAAATGCACATGATTTTTATTTTTATTTATTTATTTATTTTTTTGAGACAGAGTCTCACTCTGTTGCCCAGGCTAGAGTGCTGTGGTGTCAGCCTAGCTCACAGCAACCTCAAACTCCTGGGCTCAAGCGATCCTCCTGCCTCAGCCTCCCGAGTAGCTGGGATTACAGGCATGCGCCACCATGCCTGGCTAATTTTTTTTCTATATATATTTTTAGTTGTCCAGCTAATTTCATTCTATTTTTAGTAGAGACGGGGTCTCGCTCTTGCTCAGGCTGGTCTCGAACTCCTGAGCTCAAATGATCCACCGGCCTCGGCCTCCCAGAGTGCTAGGATTACAGGCGTGAGCCACCGCGCCTGGCCTTGCAATGATTTTTATAATCATTAAACTTATGGGTTAGTCAGCTTACTCAGACCAGGAATGCAGATGCAATGTGCCTAGATTAAAAATGGAATGATGTAACTGATGAAAATCCTCTGGTGTCATATGCCTGATTAAAATTCCAAAGGCTGCCTATCTGACTCACACAAGCAACCATGAGATTGCAGAGACCTTTGGTTACGGCTTGTGTCCTTTTGTCCACTGGTCATTGTAACCTCTTATCCCTATGTTGAATAAATCAACAACAGTTGATGCCATACTGCACGGCAGAGGTTACTTTTTAAATGGGAGAATTAAAAGCTGGGTACGGTGGGGCACACCTGCAGTCCCAGCTACTCAGGAGGCTGAGGTGGGAGGATCGCTTGAGCCCGAGTTCTAGTCCAGCCTGGGCAACATAGCGAGACCCTGTCTGTAAAAAAAAAAAAAAATAGATCAATGGAGGAATGAAGACAAGTAATATTGTCACCTGTGGGCAGGTGACCTGGCCCAGGATGTTGTCCTGAGTCAGCACAGGCTAAGGCACAGCATGCCTGTTGCATAAAACCAACAGTTCTACCTGATTTGGGGAACTGAATGGTTTTGGGACGTAAAGGTTAACCTTTGCTTGTGTAAGAAAGTAAAGGAGCTAAAAGTCATAGTTTGAGGGATAAACAGACTGAAGAGGATAGGGGTTCTCAGTCTGGGAGACAGCTTTACATCAATCTGAGAAAAGTATCTGGAGTAATTTAATCACACGTCCCCCGCACTGTGGGCTGACGCTGGACTCCTGACAGCTCCTCCATGTGACGGATGGGCAGAGAGCACTGAGTGGAGAATCAGTGGCTTCTGAAGAGGCAGCTGTTGAAGGTCCCCTTGCCAGGCGATCATTCGGTAATTGTTTTGATTAATGAGATCGTGCAGTAGAAAAGCTAATGAAGCTGAGGCTGTTAAGCTGACCTTTTTTTTCTTTTTAGACATTCCTCTTATTAAAGAGCAGGTGCCACGTGGGAGTGAGAAACATTGGGGTGCCCGGCAGATCTTTGTTAACATCTGGTCAGTTGCCAATTTTAGGGAGCATTTGGTTAGTATTTGGGTCATTGTGGTCAGGAATTTCTTCATTTGACTTTTCCTCCTACTAGGAAGACACTGTTGTGTCTACTATACTACTAACTATATAGTTGTATATAGTTAGTATGTAGTTGAAATTCTTAACAACCCAACAGAATGCTGCTGCTACTAATAGTTGTTGTTTCAGTATATACTGCGTGAAGAAAGAACAGTTTGAGAGCCAATATTATGCATTGGTTAGGAGCTGGGCCCTGGAATCAAACTCCTAGGACTGATTCGGTGCTGCCCAATTTACAAGCTTTCTGATTGTGAGTAAATCACTTAACCTCTCTGGACCTCAGTTTTCTCATCTATAAAATGGGGGTGGTAAGTGCTCCATCCACGTTGGCTGCTGTTGTCGACACTCGTGGATTTCATTAGCCAGCCAATGACTGTGGGAAGAGTGCAAGTTTTATTGTCCCCACACGTTGGCCACTTTCTGGGTCCTTCTCACATCAAGTATAATGAGTGAGATAAGTGAGTGAACCAAATATCTCAGTGGCATGAGACATTTCTCATCTGTAACTTCTATTTTTCTCTCCGGCAGCAGATTCCCAGTGAGTACTGGTGACTTCAGTTCATTTTTTCTCATACATATTTTTTTCTGGGTCACTACCTGTAAAATAAAGGTTATCTGGCTTAACACTGTGAATAGATAAACCTTTATGGGTTGTTTTCCATTAACCACCAGCTGTTAGCTAAGAGATCAGATCTGTCACAAATGGAAGAACTTGCCCCAACATTCTTTTTTTTTTTTTTTTTAAACCAGCCAAATTTAGCAGTGGGACATGCACACCATTCTTGAAATCTCCTTGACCAAAAGCAATGTTTAGTCTTAATTAAGACAGTGCTTCAGAGGAGCAGAGAGTCGCAGAGTTATGCTACTGGGTTGAGGAGAAAAAGATAAGAGAGAAAAGCCTGGGATGGGAAAAGCTGCAGAGCAGCGCAACTGGCTAAAAGTTGGCTTTGTTCAGTGCCCAACTTCTCAGATTTTCCTCGGCTGAGTGGGCTTGGTGGAGCACTGGTGTGAGAGTGTTGCTTAGCAACAAGACTTTGTGGCACCCGATTCTCCAGTAATCAAGCAACCCATCAATTCCCTGCCTCCTCCTTCGCCAACCCTCAACTACCCTCCGGAGCCTCCCATCAATCAAGTGTGTACCGGAGGGAGGGACCAGCCAGAGGGCGTGAAGTTTAATCATTGAACCAAGCAGGCTGGAAGTATTTAGTTGGAACACCTAGCTCCCCAGGAGGTCCTGCAGCCCGAACTGGAAGTGTGCAGCGCTCTGGAGGCTGGGAGTAAACACTGCACAGAAATCTCTGCCCAGCTCAGGAGGAAGCAAACTTGGGGAAAATGTTTGCGGTACACTTGATGGCATTTTACTTCACCAAGCTGAAGGAGGATCAGATCAAGAAGGTAAGCACTCACGGCGCTGGGAGATGCCTCCGTCGTTCCTCACGGGCAGAATCCACTGATTGCCTGCCTACCTCGGAAAGGATTTAAGAGCGCTTGTTAGAAAAGATACCGCGAGCCCATGACCAGGGAAAAACTCACGGAGGGGGAAGAGGAAGTAACCCCCCCACCCCTGGGCTTTGCATTCCCGTCCTGAACCTTAAATTTCACTCTGAACTTCTCGGTGGGTAACTGAGGAGGAAGGGAGTGAGGACAGTCTTTAGAAAGCTTAAAGAGGGTTGTGTTCGATGGAAGGAGTGTTTGCTGGGAAAGGCCACAAAGCAGAGGAGAGTCATTTTTGAACAAGTTTTAAGAACTTTTGAGCAGATCTGATTATTCATGTATTTGAAAGCCTACGAATAGGGGCACCAGGAGGGATGTGAGTTGTCATGTACAATAATTGCAGTATTCATTATTGGCACCTGCTGTTTGCCAACACTATGCTATTGATGGCGTGCGTTATTTTGTCACTTTGCTCAAGGAACTCGTCTGTGAAATGTATTCTAAGGTGGGCTGGCTAACGGTTACCAAGGGTCAACTGGGGGTCATCGGATTCTCTCCAGGCAGCTCCTCCGGCCACTGGCTGTCAGGGCCCTGGGCAGGTAGCATCTCTCAGTTTAGATAGCAGAGGTCCCCCTAGCAGGCCAACTTAGGCAAAGTCACCAGGTATTTAAGGTGGAACGAGAGTTAAGCCCAAGCGGGCTGACCCCGCCTGATGCCTCCCTGCTTTTCACAATGAGGAAGTGTGGCCCCTGCAGCCTTCATGTGCTTGGTGGCATAAACAGCAGCTAAATTCTGTTCATGAGTGGGTTGGCTTAGAGGTTACAGCAAAGTTTAAAATATTATAAATCAATCAGATTTAAGCTGTCTTAATTTTCAATTGTTGATTAGATTCACAGAGCCCTCTACTGGCTACTTAAAAGTCCTCTACAGCACTGCTTAAGAATCCACTTTCTGTTATTACCTGCTCAGTAGAGATGCAACCTGCACCCCCAAGGGGGAGTCTTTGGAACCCTGAGCCTTTAGTCTTGCAAATTCATTTCGTCTCCTTGGGCCCCTTTGTGGTGGTTAACCTTTCGTTGTACTCTGGGAGCAGGCAGGACGGTTTGTCCACCAGCTCAGGTGCAGGCTCGGGAGGCTCATTTGAGGGAAATACAGCCTCCACTGGTGTGTTCCAGGTCTTTCTGGAAGAAGGGTCAGCCTTTGTCCATGCCTGGAGTTGACTTCCCTCTCCCCCAGGGGGGCAAGAAAGCTGGGAGCACTGTGCAGCTACCTTAAGCAAGGGACCCAGCAGGTCTCGGGGTGTGGGAGGGAGGTTTATGGTTGAGCTGAGTCATGATTCTGAGAACACCCCTCCATGTGGTGAAAACTGTCCTGGTCAAAAGGCATAGCTCACACTGGCTCTGTGGTCAGGTGGTCAGTCCCCTTCATCCTTTCCTGCCTCTAGGGCTGTCCAGACCCTGGGCCATGCTTGCCTACCAGGGCTACTGTTCAGACCCACGAACAATTTTTAAAAATCTCCCCATACCAACATTAAAACAACAATAAAAAGAAAGAAAGAAAATAGAAACCACTCTGACAGCTTCTTTTCCAAGTCAATATATTGATATATTGATATTATTGACCTATTGATAACACGGGGCTGCCCTGGTCACTGACCTTCAGATTGATTGTTCATGCACACAAGAAGAACTGGTTAGGTTTTCAATGTGTATTTTTTACAGTTTAGTAAGTCAACATTACGAAAAAGTGGAAATGTTACCTTTAATCCCAAGCTTAATTTTTTTTTTTTGAGACAGTCTCGTTCTGTCATCCCAGCTAGAGTGCTGTGGCGTCAGCCTAGCTCACAGCAACCTCAAACTCCTGGGCTCAAGCGATCCTTCTGCCTCAGCCTCCTGAGTAGCTGGGACTACAGGCATGCGCCACCACGCCTGGCTAATTTTTCTATTTTTAGTAGAGACAGAGTCTCGCTCTTGCTTAGGCTGGTCTGGAACTCCTGACCTCAAGTGATCCTCTTGCCTCAGCCTCCCAGAGTGCTAGGATTACAGGCGTGACCGCCACGCCCAGCCTACAGTTATATTTATAATGTACTTACAGTTCTAAATCTTGCTTCCTTCACTTATTGTTATGTCATAACCACTATATACATTTTTCCTTTATCTGCATAATAGTCATTTTAATGTCTTCCTAATATTCAATCAAGTGGGTATGCCATAATTTATTTAACCTTTTCCCTCTTGCTGGACATTTGAGTACTTTCAAAAACATTTTAAAATTCATATTGTTATGATAAACACTGGTATATATTTATTATTCTCTGTATTTAGGATTATTTCCTGAGAATAGATTCCCAGAAGTAAAATCACTGGGTCAAAGAGTGGAAACTTTTTATGGCTCAATTCATAATATGAGACCTTTGGACTAAATGATCTCTAAGGCAACTTCCGGCTCCCATATTATGTAATGCAGCGGCTCTGAGTCTCAGTGTTTGATTTGCTCTAAGTTAAATACCCTGCTCGTTGGCTTTCTTGTTTAGAAGATATCCACTATTGTGGTTTGTGACTCTCTCCAAAAGTGGGCTTGGTTTTCTGCAACACAAGTACCCTCCCTGTGCGTCCTGCCCACAGTTACACCTGCCCCAAATCACTTGCTTGGATTTAAAATGTAGTTGTTTTTTTTTTTTTATCCCAACATATGTTTCACTCTTCCCATCTAGGGACTGTGCCAGGTGCCGTGGAAGATACAAATGATAAGAAAGATATTGTTGCAGAGTTGACATTCTTTCTGTCATAACTGTAACTTATTGAAAGAGCGATAGCTGCCCAAAGTGCTAAATGACACGGTCAAACTTTTAGCAGCTCACACATGACCCCCGCAGGGCCTCGAAACCATTGCTTATGTAGAAGGGAAAAAGCATGATTTAACGTCCACATGACGTGGATGCCTGCAGGAGTTCTTTATACTCTCAGGCTGAACAAAAGCGATCAGTAGGTTTGGGGGCACTGTTTGAGGGGCTTCGGGGTGAGAAAGGATGAAGTCCAGTTCCCACGTGGGGCATCCCACCCTTCCCCAGCACTAATTACTTGGGTCATGTCCCTTCTGTCCAATTTTCTCCATCTGTGTGTGGCTGTGCCAACCAATTAGTCATAAACAGACGCAGGGTGTGCAGGAAGCCCTTAATGAAGCATGACCTGGTTATACCCTGTCTTCCCCAATATGCTGAAAGCTCAATTGTCCTTTTCTTGATAATGGCTCTCTGATGGTTTTCTGGCATTCCTCTGGCCCTTGCCAAGTCCCCAGAGCCATGGGGCCACTTCGCTGTCTTCGGTCTCTGTATTGGCGCCGACTGAGCTGGGTCCTTCCGTCCTCTGAGGCCTGGCTGGTGGCTGTCCTAGGATGAAAGTGACACGAGCCCTGTGTTTTGGTATAATTTGTCTGTTGAGTCTATGGATCCCCCAAAGGGCCGTGAACCAAAACCAGACTGTGGGCATGGAGAGTGTGGAGACTGCGTCCAGAGCTCATTAATGGCACTGAATGGCCCTGAGGTTCGTATTTCTCATCTCTCAATTGGAGACCAGAACTTTGGCCTTACCTGGTGGCCCCAAAGGAATGTCCTAGAGATTGAAGAAGTGGCATATATGACAGCATTTTGTATACCGTAGCACACGTTCTTAGCCGTAGATGAAAGTGTGCTCCCCACGGGAACGTGCCTGGAACCAAGCCTCCCGGCAACCTGCACGGGTGGGGAGTTTGCATGTGCTGCCGTCTCTCCTCCCGGCCCCATCCATAACCCAGCCCAGTGAGCCCTGGCAATACAGACTGCCACCACCAACTGATCATAGGGGGCAGGAAGCTTTTTGGCCGCTCCTGATGTGACACGTTACCTACACACTGAGGTGACCTACACTCCTGATGTGACACTGAGCACAGCCATAGTGATGTTTATAACTTCCATCCATTGGGGCAGTGTCCTCTGCCCCAATTTCCTGGTTACTTGAAGGACATCCACACATTTTCAATACCAATTTGAGCTGACTTTAAAAATAAACATCGTCTTAATTTGAAACACCTCAGTTAAACCAAAATGCGATTTTAAAGGACTAGATTTTAGAGCTTACTTCTGGAACCTGAGCTTCCTAGCAGCCAGTAAACAAAGGGAAACATGTTTGAACATATCTGTTGTCATCATTGGGCAAAAGAGAGTCCTCATGTTTAGGAAGCTAAGGTTTAAGTGGCAGCTAGTCTTCTCCAGTGGAGAGGCAATGGGACGATGGTGAGGACCCTGCACCAGGAGTTAGATCCTGAATCCTTCTTAGTTTCTGTACCTCCATTATCTCATTAGAATAATGAGGGAGTCACTTCCTCCTCAATGCTTGCCCTTCAGAGGAATAACCCCACACCTCAGTCTTCCATTCCATGCGGCTCTCCCAATGCCCTGCCTTGTCCTCTGCCTTGGGAGGGGGTCAGGGAAGCAGCCTTTGGGAGCCCACATCAGGAAGCTGTCCCCAGAGCAAGGCATGAGCTTGGTGGGGGGAGTGGGAGTGTGCAGCCTGGATGGATGGCGGGCACCCCACAGCCAGCCCTGGTCACCGGCGTCTGTTCCAGGTGGACAGGTTCCTGTATCACATGCGGCTCTCAGATGAGACCCTTTTGGACATCATGGCGCGGTTCCGGGGTGAGATGGAGAGGGGCCTGGCCAAGGACACCAACCCCACGGCCTCAGTGAAGATGCTGCCCACCTTTGTCAGGGCCATCCCCGATGGCTCAGGTGAGTGGGGCTGGGCTGCCGGGACCCTAACCCCCACCCCCCGGTTCCTCTCTGCTGGTAGGTCCCTAAAGTGCCTCAGTTTGATCCCGCGCCTTGGCTCATCTCGAAAGCCCTCTCCCCCAACTCATATTCCAGTCACACTGAACACCACCGGTTCCACAGCCCAGGGCGCCTTGTCCCCTCCCTGCCCATCTTGGCCTCGCACATTCTGCTCCCTCTGCTGCTGGAGTATCCCAGCATTCTTCCCCGGGGCCGGGTTGGCGGGGGCAGCGGGGGGCCAGGCAACTTTTCCCTCTCAGCGTCACAATTGCTGCCTCACCCGGGTAGCATCAGCACATTGGGCTAGGTGCTTGTCAGGGCACTTGTCACCCTGCTGTGTGTGAGTCCCCACCGGGCCAACAGCTCCACGAGGCCAGGGTCCTACTCACCACACTGTTCCGAGCACCCAGCACTGTGCCAGATGCATACCAGGTAATGGGTCTCACTGGGCTAAAATTGAGGAGTGGCAGCGCTGCGTTCTGCTGGAGGCTCCAGGGGAGAACGTTATCTTGACTTCCTTAGCTCCTAGAGGCCACTGCTTTCCTTGGCTCGTGCCTCTTTCTGTCTTCAGCGCCAGCAGTGTAGCGTCCTCAGGTCTCTCTGACCGACCCTCTGCCTCCCTCTTCCACGTGTAAAGACCCTGTGATCACATTAGGCACCTCCGCTAATCCAGGATAATCTCCCAACCTCAAGGTCAGCTGATGGGCAATTTTGAGTCCATCTGCAACCTTAATTCCCCTTTGCCATGTACCCTGACATAGTCACAGGATCTGGGGATTAGGACATGGACATCTTTGAGGGTGGGGGGACATTATTTTGCCCACCATAGCCCAGAGCTCTCTAGAGCGGATCTATGAGGTCCCAGCCAACTATTCCATTCTTAGCTTCTGGGCAAAGCCATAACAGGGAAAGAAACTGATACTTACTGAGCTCCTCCTGTGATCATGGGGCGCAAGGGACTCACTGTGTCACTGACTCCCGTAAGAACTCTGGGGTGTAGCTGTTATCCCCAGGTCAGATGAGAGCACCAAGGACCAAGGGGCTTCCCACTGTCAGGGGCCCAGTGCACAAACCAAGCTCCTGCAAGAGGCTTTGGGGCCCTTGAAGGAACAGGGACTGAAGTTTGGGGAGCTCTCGCAGTGAGGGAGCTTTGATTGTATTAGCTGGGTTCTGGACCCCTATGGAGCAGTGCCTGGGTCAAAGTGGCTTGGCTCTGCTGGTCGAGAGGCCCCTGGGACACTGTGGTGGGAAAGGCCTGTTCCCTCGCCGGTGGGTGGGTGCTTGGGGTGGCCAGTGTATTGCCCTGGCGGAACGTAGCTTTGGAGAGAGACAGCCCCACTTTGAAATCTTGGCCCTGTCCTTGACACAGTTCAATGAGAGTGCCGAGGAGACTGTACAGGTCATCTGGGGCCGTTCAGTAGAAGCACCTGAGTCATGAGGGGTTGAGGAGGGTGAGACACCCAGGGCTAAGTCCTCCCAGCTTCCTGTGCTGCGGCCGCTCCTCCAGATATGGACAAGGAGTGTCCCCGGAAGCAAGGGACGGTGGCCTTGGATGGAGACTGTGGGGCAGGAGGTGTCTTCCTGGCCTTGGCGGCTTCAGGAGGTTTAGAAATGAAACTAAGTTTTAGAAACTTCCCCTCCTCAGGCTGGGAGACACCCATCTCCTTTCTTCACTGTCTCCTCGGGACCCCCACCACACAATGTCTCACCAGTGACTCTGCTGTGGCAAGGTCCCTGGGCCCAGGGTCCCTAATGAGCCAGGTGTCCCTGGTAAATGCCAGAGCCACAGCATGGTCGTTAGGACCCAGTGAGGTCATGTGGAAGGAGTGCTGTAAAATCTCTAAGATGTCCAAAGTCCTCCATAGCTCCTGTGAGCTGGCACTATGATTTCACGATTACTAACAAGACCAAACAAATAAATCTCTCCTGATCCCTTGTCACTTCCATTTCAGAAATGTATGCGGTTTCCAGAGGAACCTGAGTTTGCCTACTCTCTGCAGGTCCTCCTCCCTTTACCTGCACCTACCTGGCAGGCAGTCACCTGTCGCAGCCTTGGTTACTTCCCAGCCTTTTGGTAGGCGCTGCGGGGCGACAGTGCTCACTTAGGATCAAGGTCCTTAAAAGCGTGTATTAACATTAGAGCCTCTACCAGCAATGGAGGGAAGCCGGAAGGTGACTGAATTCTTTGGCCTGACCCCAGCTGGCTCTCTTCTTGGCCTCTGCCTCCAGGCAGCCTCCCAGGCCCCCAAGTAGGCCTTGGGGGTGAGCCCAGGAGCCTGGAGGTAGTCAGCCCAGGGCTGGGGTCTTCCACAGGGTCCCATTCTTGCCTGAGCATACGGTTCACCTGGAGCGTTTCCTAAACACGTGGTTTCCCAGCCTCTCCCCCTGGAGGCTGGATGTCCAGGAACCCACCTACCCAGCCACACTGCACTGGGGAGGGGAGGGGGGAGGCACACGCCCTGGCAATGGTTTAGGAGGAGGAAACGCTGGGCATCCAAGGCAGGTCACGGAGGATCAGTCCAGCAAGCAAATTGTCAAAGGAATCTCCTTTCCTTTGACTGATTTCTTACTAATTGCTGTCAAGATCCTGAAGGCCCCACTGCCGCCATTGCCTGGGAGGTCCTCCCTCCCCCAGGGTCCACTGGATCCTTTCTCTGGGGTCAGAGTCACGGAAGGAATCACACCACATGGTTTCCGTGAAATGGCATCTTGAGTCGCCAGTGGAGCGAGGTGTTTGCACGGTGATAACGGCAGGGGCGGTACGAGGGAGGAGTGTCCCTGTGCAAACTCGGGCAGGTCTCAGCGCATCATCTCCAGTCTGCATTGCAGCCTCCTCTTTGTCAAACCCGCAGTCTATCCCGGGTGGTGGCACAGGCTTTTTTCCTAAAGTCTCAATCAGATCTTGGCGCTCCCTCGCTTAAAGTCTGTCTGTGGCTCACTCTCACCTCTGGATGAAGCCTGAGCTCCATGGGGTGGGGGGTGGCTTTTCCCATCCTTCCTAATTTTACCCGAGACTGTCTTCCAGCCTCATTTGTACCCCAGCAAAATCACACGCCGCCCTGCTCTCTCATTCCTTCACTCATGGTTTCCTCTCCCCCGACCCCTGCTCGCCCCAGTCTGGCAGCCTGAGTCCCTCTCATCCTCAGCTCTCAGCCCTGTGTCACCGCCGGGGGCCAGCCACCTTTGACTCCTGTCTCTGACTGGGATAGCTCTCCCTGTGCTTCCCGCCATCTGAGCCCAGGTGGAAATGGCTTGTTTAGGAGCCTGTAGTGCTGACGGACTCCCCAGGGCGCACACACTCTTTCGCCTTTGCATCCCTAGCACCTGACATGTTAATTGGCACTGAGTAGGTGCTCAGTAAACATCTGTCCGTGGGCTGTGGGATCTACCCTGCTTCCTGCACAAGATAACATGCATGAAAGCTCCTCCGGCTTGGTACATAATAAGCACTAGAAGAGTTGCATAGGATTAGCTCCCTGAAGTCCCTACTAAATAATAAATGGCTCCTTCAGGCTCCGTTTGGAGCTGATCTGGGGAGGTGAGAATCTGCAGATGTCTCCACAATTTCCAGCTGGCGCCACAAAACAAAAGATAGAGCCAGCTGGGTCTGTAGGATGAGGACTCTGCACCTCGGTACCCTAACTGTGGTCCACAGACCAGCAGCAGCAGTAGCACCCGGGATCTTGTTTCGAGTTGCAGAATCCCGCTGCGAATCGCAATCTGCATGTTCACAGATTCCCGGGAGAGTCACGTGCACATTACAGTTTGGACAGACTGCTCTGGGCCATGGGAGGGTCGGGGCTTGCCTCCAGCTCGTTCGTTGCCAGGAACAAGGGCCCCACTGGAGCCTGGGCAAGGGAAGGTTTGTTGTGTGAGGGCACGTGGACCAAGAAGGGAGACACAGAGACCTTCAGGGAAACTGAGGGCAGGAGCTGTGCTGCATTTGGGTCTCAAGGGAGCTGGACCTCAGGAGTTCTCCTCCCCATGATGTCAGCCTGCTTGTGGCCACCTCGGCTGCCCAGCGGACTTCTGGGTCTGGGGATGCTTCTGTTTCGGTTTTTGCCACCTACTACTCACTTCCATCTGTGTTTTATTTCACATTTCACAAGGAGTAACTTGGATTGGCCCGCTGGCCCCTTAGGTCCAGGCAGCTGTGGCTGGGGTCACTTGGTATAAAACAAGGCCACTCGGGTGCCGGGTTTATGGGTATGGAGTTGCATTTACACCTGCCTTGGGCGTGCATCAGGAAGCAAAACTGGTACCTGCAGACACCTCTCAGCACAGGTAGTTCTATACAAAGGCTTGCTGGTTCACCCTGAGCTCCCACCCCACATCTGTGGCTGTCACTGGAGGCACTGGCAGGGGTCCTGAGCAGAAGTCCTCAGGGTGGGCTGCCTCCCCCCAACACATGATCTCGTCCACCTTTTTATTTAATTAATTAATTAATTAATATTGAGATAGAGTCTCGCTAGAGTGCAGTGGCATCATCATAGTTCACTGCAACCTCAAACTCCTGGGCTCAAGTGATCCTCCTGCCTCAGCCTCCCCAGTACCTGGGACTACAGGTGCACATCACCATGCCCAGCTAATTTTTCTTTTTTCTGTTTTGTTAGAGATGGAGTCTCCCTCTTAGGGTGGTCTCGAACTCCTGACCTCAAGCAATCCCCCTGCTTCAGCCTCCCAGAGTGCTAGGATTACAGGCCTGAGTCACTTTTCCCGGCCCTCACCTTTTTATTAATAGCATCTGTCTTGGGCTTGGCTGGGTTGGAGTGGCTCTGGCCTAAAAAATTGGGCATCCTTGGCACTTCAAGCACCATGATTTGGTCCCTGCTTCCCCTCCCCTCCTGGAGTGTTTTCCCTCTGCCCGTCAGATTGAGGCTGTGTGAGGCTGGTTTCTCGTCTCCCTCCTGTCTTTATCTGAGTTTCCCACAGGTTTGCAGAACCAGCTCGCTCCTCCCGGTCGTGGTGTGCTAGGGCAGGATCCACCCTCACAACCATTTCTCACACCACCTGCACAAAGTGCCTTCACATTGGCCTTCCCCAAATGAACGTCCTAAAGTGTGACCCAGTGGGACAGGCTTGGGCTGCAGAGTCAGGCAGATGTGGGCTCACACCCCAGCTCTGCCCCTTACCTCGGGGGCTCTGATAAATGGCTGCACCCCCTGGCCTCAGCAAGTGGGCACAGTGATACCCAGCTCATGGGTGGCTGCAAGATTTAATGACATTTATTACATGTCCAACTTCTAACACAGAGCTTTCCATAGAGTAGAAGACCCTCAATAAATGGTCACTGATTTTGTTTTTTAATAGAGAATGGGGAGTTCCTTTCCCTGGATCTTGGAGGATCCAAGTTTCGAGTCTTGAAGGTGCAAGTCTCGGAAGAGGGGAAGCGACAGGTCCAGATGGAGAGTCAGTTCTACCCAACACCCAATGAAATCATCCGAGGGAACGGCTCGGAGGTACCGGGCAGGCGGCGCCCGGGAAGGCGGGGAAGGCCTCGGCATCGTTCTGTAAGGAACCGTCCCTGAGCCCGTGTCCTTCGCTTTTCCTCTCTGCAGCTGTTTGACTACGTAGCTGACTGTCTGGCCGACTTCATGCAGACCAAAGATTTGAAGCATAAGAAGTTGCCCCTTGGCCTGACCTTTTCTTTCCCCTGCAGACAGACTAAGCTGGAAGAGGTAAGGCCAGGGGAGGGAAGAAGCCGTGCAGATTTTGGGGTGGGCAGGTGGGCAGGTGCAGGAGTCAGGCTGGGCTTCTTTTTCCCTTTGTTAAAGATGACGTGGCAGTGTGCTGCAGATAACTTGTACACACAGCGGCCTTGACATGGGCACAGCTCGAGGGAGCGTGATGGCTTTCACTGGTTCTCAGACCTTGTACATCAGATTCCCTGGAGGGCTTCCTCCACACAGACTGCTGGGCTCCCCCAGCATCCCTGGTTCTGCGTGGAGGCCCCACATTTGCCTTTCTAACAGCTTCCTGAGAGATGCGCGCTGCTGCCTGTCCGAGGACTGCACTGAGAACCACTGACGCAGCCGACTAGAGTGAGAGCAGGGAGGCTTGGGGACCGTCCCTCCGTAGGGAGCCCTGGGGAGGAGGATTGTGGTGGGGCCGTTGGAGTGAAATGTTCTTGAGCAGACACAGAGCCTGGGATATCTGGTCTCAGCTGTGCCACCCAGGCTGGAGCTCCTGGTAACCCATCTCGACGTGTCTCAGATTCTCTATTTGTAATCAGGGAAGACTAACCTGATCTTATGTGAATCTGTGACAATAAGTAAGGGGACATTCTGGGGTCAGGGGTTATTGTCAAGAGTCAAGACTCCCCAGGCCACTCCTGTTTGGGGTGGTGGCCCCGATATCGGACTGCACATTCTGGTTATGACTCCAGTTGACAGTCAAATCGTGGGCCACCCTGGGATGTGTGATGTCGTTGGCTTGAGCCACTTATTGGTGTGGAATAGTAGAAAGAGAATGGGCTTTCACATTCCATGATGTGGCTTTGAATCATGGCTCAGAACAAATTGTGTCCCCTTGGACCGGTTCCGTAACTTCTTGAGCCTCTTGTTTTCTCATTTGTAAAAGAGGGCTAATGGTGTCTACTAGCTGAGCTGAGGTGATGCTCAGACAAAGCACTTGGAAAGCACCCAACACTGTGCCTGGTGCAGACACCGGGCTGCTGGGCTGTGCCTGGTGCATATATATCCTAGCTGTACTTGTCTTTCTGTGCTTTTGTACCTTGTCCCCAGTCCCACAGAGGTTTTTGGAGGGCAGGCGTTGTTTTGTACAATTCCCCTTCCCCGCCCCAGGGTCTCCAGCACAATGTGGTGTATTTAATAGGCGCTTGATAACTAACTATCTTACAATCGGAAGATGCTATCAATCATGCATTTGATTCCACTGAGTGGGAATTTGTCATCGTCTATACAGGAGACAGGCTGAGTTTTACTTTTTCATTCTTTATGAAGAAGGGATTGGGAAACGATAACACAAAGAGGGTTTCAGGGACTGTTTAGATGAGGCCAGGTGGAGCTGGCTGGAAGCGCAGAGGTCCCAGGAGTCAAGAGGAAGTGAGAGGAGGGGCCGCGCATCAGGCCCGCACTCGGATGCCCTAGTGCAGGTGGTGGCATAAGTGTGTGCCGGCTGCATACCCTATCCTTAAACACCTCTTATTCGAGAGCTCAGGAACAGAGACGTCAGCAAAAAGGAAGAAAATTCTCAAGCTCTGTGGGAATTAATTCAACTTTGAGAGCCAAACTTACATGTTTTCTTGATAAGTTGGGGGAGGGGGAATGTATGGTTTGTCATTTATGTCAAACACCCACCAGCATCTTTCAGTGGTAATAATAATAATAGCACTGTATCTTGGGTTTTGACATTGTGTCTTACACTGTGTTGAACTCTTTATATTATCTCATTAAAATTCCCAAACAATTATATGAGGTAGATATGATTATCTTCATTTTATATTTGAGAAAAACTGGAGCTCAGAGAGGTTAAGAGACTTGCCCAAGGTCACACAGCCAAAAGTGGCTTAGCCCAAGCTCATGAACTCCCCATTCATACTGCCTTTCCAGGACACAGCTCTAGAACTTTGTTTAAAATGTCAGCAGGTGGGCCGGGTGTGGTGGCTCACGCCTGTAATCCTAGCACTCTGGGAGGCCGAGGCGGGTGGATCATTTGAGCTCAGGAGTTCTAGACCAGCCTGAGCAAGAGTGAGACCCCGTCTCTACTAAAAATAGAAAGAAATTAGCCAGACAACTAAATATAGAAAAAATTAGCCGGGCATGGTGGCACATGCCTGTAGTCCCAGCTACTCAGGAGGCTGAGGCAGAAGGATCGTTTGAGCCCAGGAGTTTGAGGTTGCTGTGAGCTAGGCTGACACCACGGCACTCTAGCCCGGGCAACAGAGTGACACTCTGTCTCAAAAAAAAAAAAAAAAAAAAAATGTCAGCAGGTGGGGCCAGGCACAGTGGCTCACACCTGTAGTCCCAGCTACTCCAGAGGCTGAGGAAGGAGGATCCCTTGAGCCCAGGAGTTCAAGGCTGCAGTGAGCTATGATTGTGCCACTGCACTCCAGCCTAGGGGACAGAGCGAGACCCTCTCTCTTTAAAAAAAGTTAGCAGTTGCCTGACCCATTTTGTGTCGTATAAATAAAGATTTCCAGGTAAAATTTAAGCTAGGATACTTGATTTTATCCAGAAAGGGAGAAATAGTTTTTCTCATCAAAATGTAGTTGAATGACTTGTATTTGATAAAAACTTCCTCCCGAACTGCCTTTCAAGAAAGCTAAAGTTAAGTAGAAAATCTTCAACCACAGGCAAACTCATTACTAATAATACTGCAAAATGGGCTTGCTCTGCGGCCATCTAACCAAGGCTCTGCTGCAGACGCACATCCTGTGACACGGAGACAAGGGCTCCTGGGGAAGGGGGGCTCTGTCGTGCTACATGAGTGCAGAAGGTGGTGGGAAGCGGGGGCCTTCACGAGGAGGTGTGATTAGGAAGCTTCTTCGAGAAATTAAAAATGATTAAAGAAGGGAAGAGCATGCAAATTTTTTTATTTCAAAATAGGGGGTACAAGTGTTTTTGTTACATGGACACCTTTTATAATGCTTAAATCGGGGCTTTTAGTGTGCCCATCCCCCAAATGGTGTTATCCCTCCCCTCGTGCCCCTCTTCTTGATGTCCTATGACCTTTACATCTCTTTGTGCCTGTGTGTGCCCATCGATTAGCTCTCAATTATTAGAGAGGACATGTGCTGTTTGTTTTTCCATTCCTGAGATACTTCACATAGGATAACGGTCTCCAGTTCCACCCAGATTGCTGCAAAAGATATTATTTCAGGGCATGAGAATTAAAAGGAAGACATTTCTTCACTTTTTTGTTTGTTTATTAAAATAAGAGAATACAAAAGACTTAGCCAATGAGAAATTTCTTTGTAAGTGTATGTGTTTGTGTGTTTTCTGATGATAAAATTGTAATACTTTTTCAAGCTTAAAAAAATAGGATAGGAATTGGGAAGTTTAAAGAAGAAAATAGGAATCTCCTCTAATCTCAACATTTGGAAATACTCACCACTAGAATTGTGAGGTCTCCTTCCAGGCATATCTGTATTAAATACTGATGTTATGCACCATATCCATGGTTAAAAAATATATAGTGGTGTGTCGTTGCTTTTTTAAAAATTTATCATTATATCATAAGCACTTATCCCTCGCTTCTCCATACATCTTCTCCCTAAAAGGTCTCACATGGTCTCTAGCACCCTTTTGGGGGGGAAAGCTGCCCGTACCTCTCTCCCTCTCTCCTGCCTCTATTGGGTGAAGCAGGAACGTTGCCATAGCTCATGGGACAGAAGTTAGCGAAAGCTGCCACACGGCGGCGCTGTGGTACAGGGGAAAAAACCCTGGGCACGGGTGGTGAGCCAGAGACCAGCGTCTGATTGGGACCTGTCCTTCACTCACTGCCACCTGGAGCAATTGCCTTCCTCTCTAAGTATCTTTCTTTTTTTCTTTTTAAAAAAAATTATTATTATTATTACTTTATTTTTAGAGGCTGGGTCTCACCCTGTCTCCCAGGTGGGAGAACAGTGGAACTATCAACTCCTGGGCTCAAGTGGTCCTCTAGCCTCAGCCTCCCAAGTAGCTGGGACTACAGGTGTGCACCACCACACAGGGCTAAATCTCGGTGTCTTTATCCATAAACTGAGGGGATTGGAGGAGGTGCAGTCAGGGAGTTTGTGAGTTTGAGGTCAGCTGCTCTTGCCTGAGCCGACATGGGTGATTCTCTTAACTTCCAAGTTCTCTTCCAGTCTGAAAAATTCTATTACTGTTTGCAATTGTAGACACCAAACTCTTGGGAAACACCGTTTATAAGCAGATAATTGATCATGCAAATTGAGAACATTCCTTTGTTCTTCCTTCCTTCCTTCCTTCTGAGACTGGGGTCTCTTTATGTTGCCTGGGATGGCCTTGGACTCCTGGGCTCAAGGGATCTTCCCGCCCCAGCTTCCCGAGTAGCTGGGGCTACAGGCACACACACCACCACGCCTGGCTGAGAACCATTTTTCTAAATTGAAATTAAGTTCTTGAGAGAGTCTTTAAGGTTAGACCCTGTTAGTTCTGTTTAGTGGACCTAGCAAACCATGCATTCTGCACATATAATACACCAGGTATTTGCATATATAACCAGGCAAGGAGGTGATATTTTCACTTTAGAGATGAGCAAACTGAGGCTCAGAGAGGTTAAATGACTTGTTCAATGTCTCATGAATCCAAGTGCTCTAACTCTTCAGCAATTGCTCTTTCTGCTACCCTATATATTGCTTCAAACTGCTCAGACTGTTGTTGACATTACTAGGAAAGGCCTCAGGAGCAAAGTTAAAAGAATTGGGTGATTCAGCTCAGACAAGAGAGGGCCGTGGAGGATGCACTGTAGGCATGAAATGTCTGCAGCTCGGTTCCACATCTGAGCGCCTCCTTCATTGGGTCTGGATATGAAATCTTCCCACAGGGTGTCCTGATTTCGTGGACGAAGAAGTTTAAGGCCCGAGGAGTTCAAGACACAGATGTAGTGAGCCGCCTGACCAACGCCATGAAAAAACACAAGGTGAGGAATTCGCCCCAGTGTGGGAGGCTCTTCCAGTCCCAACCCCTTTCTCTTGGGGGGTTCTATACTGTGCCTGTCTGGAAGGAGACTTCACACTATAGTACAAATGTGGCCAATTCGGATAAACCCACCAGTAGCCTTGCTGTGTGGGGTTGAATCAGTCACCGTTGAAAGGTGGCCTGGCACATCCCTGAGCCTCCTTCTGCCATGGATAAGTCCCCACCCTCCTCTCTGAGGCTGCAAAGATCACTTTCCTTCCAGTCTGTTCTCTATTCATTGAATATCTCTATTCACTGAATATATTTTATAATAATCTAAATAACCGGAAAATCAAGACCTGCTCCTTGCTGAGCTGAAAAGTTCACGAGTAAACCCAAATTGCTTGTTACCCCAGCAGGAGGAGGCATATTTTTCTGCATACCCTTCATGTCTTTTTTCTCTTTAAAGCTGGGATCATATTCTTGTGTAGCCTGCATTTTTCTCTTATTGTTTTCATCTTACTTTTTATTTTTTTAAGAGATGGGATCTTGCTATGTTGCCCAGGCTGCAGTGTAGTGGCTATTCTGAGGCATGATCACAGCTCACTGCAAGCTGGCACTGCAGGGCTCATGTGATCCTCCCACCTCAGCCTTCCAGCTAGCTGGGACTACAGGTGTGCACCACCAGTCCTGCTCTCATTTTACTTTAAAATGTTGCTCCATACCTCGGGGGATTTTGGTGCAATAACCCAAGCTGACTCGGCAGAACAGGAAGCCCAGATGGGAAGCCGTGGTGCTGCACACAGTGAGGACGTGGCTTGAGGCTGCACCTGCTGGCTAAGACGTCCCTGTAGGCGAAGACTTTGGTGTTTTCCTCGGGAAATGCCACTGCTCCCAGAATAAACATGATTTCCTCAGTGTCATCTCAGGGTCCCTCGAACAAGGACTGCAAGCTGGGTGCTATGGCATGTGCCTATAGTCCCTGCTACTCAGGAGGCTGAGGCAGGAGGATCGCATGAGCCCAGGAGTGCAAGGCCACAGGGAGATTTGATGACACCACTGTGCTCCAGCCTGGGGATAGAGAAATACCCTGTCTCTTAAAAAAATAAACAAATAAAAAATTTAAAAAACCAAAACATGAAAAGCTAGGGGCCAGGTGCTCTGCCTCACATGTCTCCGTATCCCCATCGCACACAGGCCTTCACCCACAAAGCAAGAGCACGGGCTCTCCTCTTCTGCTCCCAGTGGCGCTTTCTCTGCCCTAGACCCTGAGCCCCGAAAAGGCCTTGTTCCTCCCAGGCAGGCAGGACCTAGTCTCAACCAGTCACCTTCACTGCTCTCGCCTCCCCTGGGGGCAAGGTGCAGGGAACTCCTCCCCCCACCCACTGATGCCCTCTGGCCTTGTGTTCAGCAGGACATGGATGTGGACATCCTGGCCTTGGTCAATGACACGGTGGGGACCATGATGACATGTGCCTATGACGATCCCTACTGTGAAGTTGGTGTCATCATTGGTAACTCAACTGGACTTGTTTTTGAGGGGCGTGGGAAAGGGGCTGTTTGGGGGCTTAGTTTCTGCAAACTCTTAGTAAATTCTACGGGAAGGGCTCTGACTATTTAGGAGAAGCAACATTGAGAGATGGGAAATCAATACACTCGTTCCTTCATTTGTTCATTTATTCTACGAGTGTTTACTGAGCACCTGTTGTGTGCCGGGCCCTGTGCCGGGCACCAGGTCACAGGGGTGAGTTCTGGTGCTCCTGGAGCTGTCAGTGTGGAGGTGGAGAGAGGCCAAAAAGGCCTAAACTGAAAAGATAATTTTGGGCGGCGGTTAGTGAAAGAAAGAAAACAAAGCAGGGTGATGTGACTGAGAGTGGGGCCAGGCGGTGAGGGGAGAGCAGGGACCTCAGTGACGGAACATGAAGTGAAGGGAGTCCCTGGGAAGGACAGAGGACACTGACAGCCTCTGGGATGGGAGGGAGTCGGGCAGTGCTCAGGGAACCCCGAAAGGCTGGATGGTGGCGGACTCCAGTGAGCACAGGCTGAGAGTAGTAGGCGATGCAAGTCAGAGAGAGTGGGACTGGGCTGATCACATGGGATGTGGGACACAGTCCCTGTAAGGTCACCAGCTTGTACCCCAAGGGAGACACGGAGGCATTGGAGGACTTTGGGTGGGGGGTGGATAAGTGGATGTGCATTTTTAAGAAACCCATTTTGGCTGCTGTGGAGCATTCGTTATTGGGGACAGCAGTGGACCATCAGGTGAGAGGCACTGGAGCACTGGAGGCCCGGACCAGGGAGGTCGTGGGCAGCACGGTGCCCAGTGGGTGGTCGAGGCGCTGCTGGAGGGGCCCATGAGAAGACAGTCTGGGGTACAATAAAGCCAGATCGCTCTGACTTACAGCTCATTTTTGAATATCCCTTCCCCTTTTCTCTTCCCTTTACCACTGTTGGGGGAAGTTTTCCGAATTGCTTTTTCTTAATTTCCAACAGGACCCTCCCTCCTCCCCCCGACTTTCCCAAAGGGCAGGGCTTGCAACGTGAGAGCTTCATCTGCCTCCCCATTTCCGGGAGCCCCACCCCTCAGAATGGGACGGGTGCTTGCCGGCCATCAGCGGCTGTCCCCAGTGTCTGTCCTCGAGACTGCTCTGGGAACCCACAGATTGCATGCCAGCCCTCAACAGCGCCAGACTTGCCTGAGAGAAGCTTTTTTCCAAATATCATTATGCATTATATATTATTATATATTACCAAATATTATTATAGCTTCTGCCTCTTGCCATTTCTCATTTTTCACGTTGGCATTGAAAATACTCAGACCACAGTATCAGCCAGGAGAAGATGCTCAAAAAAAATGTGTTTGAAACAGCTTTATTGAGGCCTAAAAATCCTCTTGTGTTAGGTGTATAATTCAATGATTTTTAGTAAGTTTACAGTTTTGTAACCATTGCCACAATCCAATTTTAGAACATTTTCACCATCCCAAAAGATTCCCGAAAGATTGTGCCCATTTGCAGCCGTTCCTCAGTGCTACAGCTTTTGAGGCATCGCCTGGAGTGATGCATTTGAGTGCTGGGATGTTGCCGTCCTAGGCGGTAGCTAATCACTGTCAAAGATAAGGATGTAGCTTATGCTAGGAACTATTTCTGGCAGCCATAAGTAAAGAATATTTTTAGTATCAAACAGAGAGGAAGCTAAGTAGCTTAGGGAAAGAATTTAAAAAAATTACTCTGGGTTGTTTTTTTTTTCTTAATTTACAAGGTTAGCTTTAATTTCTCCTCCTCTTGTGAGTGTGCTCTGTCAGCTTTCATACATATTCAGCAGGGACTGCTTCACAATTGACTCCATTCATAACAGCAAACCATTAACAGCCTGAGAAGTACAGACTTGACATGTCAGCTTTATTCCCCATGAACTTGGGGCTTGCCAAAGCTGCTTCCCTCGGCGAGAACTGGCCCCAGAGTGAGTCAAAAGCACTTTGTGGTCCATTCAGGAGGACTCCCGGGCAGTCAGGAGTTCTCTGTCCCCAGCCCAGAGCCGGCTCTCTTTGCATATTCTCCCCCATCCCTCGTTCAGGAACCGGCACCAACGCGTGCTACATGGAGGACATGAGCAACATCGACCTGGTGGAAGGCGACGAGGGGAGGATGTGCATCAACACGGAGTGGGGGGCTTTTGGAGACGACGGGTCCCTGGAGGACATCCGCACCGAGTTCGACAGGGAGCTGGACCTTGGCTCACTGAACCCAGGGAAGCAACTGTGAGTGTGCCCTTGCAACATTGTCACTCAGGTGCCCCCTCTGCCTGGGAGATGCTCTAGTTGTGACTAGTTACCTGTCACGATGCATTTGCAAGGCAAGGCTTGTTTTGCAGTCTCATTCGACAAATGAGGAAATCGAAGCCAAGAACACTCAGTGATTTCTCCCAGGTCATACCCCTAATTCTAATTCGGTCAATATTTCTGGAGCTCGTGTGTGCACACAAGTCATTGGAGATAAGGCTGTGAACTGAATGACATGGGTCCTGCCCTCTTGGAGCACTCAGACAAGCGACCACAGAACAAACCCGGGCAGTGAGCAGGCAGAACTCTGCTGAATCCCTTGGGTTTGCGTTTCCATGGCTCCCAGGCCACCCCGCTTTCTCCGAGGCCTCATCACATAGCAGGTGGTGGCCTTGGCAGGGCCTTCCTTCCCTGCGAACTGTCCACGTGCCTGACGTCCACTGCCAGATCTTATCCCATACACACCTGCAGTCTGATGACATCTAGGCGTTGGCCTCAGCTCTTTATGTGTGAGCTGAGCTCTCTGGAGGCAGCCTGTGCCGTTGATTTTCCTCTCCTTTCTACACTAATGTGTGTCTTACACATTATTGCAGTTCATTGTTTGTCAAATTTAAATTTTTTTAAATTTTAAACTAATTTCAGACTTATAGGAAAGTTGCAAAAATAGTACAAAATATCCCATGCCCCCTTCACTCAGATTCCCTAAATAGTAACACACACTTTCTGTATGTATGTGCATATAGGTAGGTATATGCTCATGTATGTATGTATCAAATTATTTTCTCTGAACCATTTGAAACTAAGTTACAGGCGTGATGTCCCTTCACCCCTAAATTCTTCAGGGTGCATTATTGGAAAACAAGAACATTCTCTTACAGAACCATACTGTAATGATCAAAATTAGGAAATTAGCACTTAATCATTTCTAATATCTAATTTACAGATGTTATGCAAGATTCACCAGCTGCCCCATTAATGACTTTTATAAAAATAGAAAAAAAGAGCTCCTGATCTGAGCTCCAATCTAGGATCACAGGTTACATTTTGCTGCTGTGTCTCTTTAACCTCCTTAATCTGGAGCAGTTCCTTAGTATCTCTTTGTCTTGCATGACCTTAAACCACAGAGGCCACTCATTTTACAGAATGTCCCTCTGTCTGGATTTGTCTGATGTTTCCTCACGCTGAGATTCAAGCTATGCCTTTTTGGCAGGGACATCACACACAGCGTGTGTCCTTCCCAGTGCATTGTATCAGGAGACACATGACATTTGTTGGCTCCATTACTGGTGATGCTAACTGGAATCCCTTGGTTAAGGGGATACCCAACAGGTTTCTCCACCATAAGGCTACTCTTATTCCCGTTGTAATGAGTAAATATCTGGTGAAAAGATATTTTGAGACGATGTAAATATCCTGTTCCTCATCAAGCTTTCACTCGCTAGTTTTAGCATCCATTGATCCCTTGGTGAAACTCTAAACCCATCATTCCTACTATGTTTGTTAGTTCTTATTCTACTGTAAGGAAGAGCTTTCCTATCGCCTCTATTTATCTATCTACTTATTTATGGAGACAGGGTCTTGCTCTGTCACCCAGGTTGGAATGCAGTGGTGTCATCATAGCACACTGCAACCTCAGACTCCTGGGCTCAAGTGATCCTCCTGCGTCAGCCTCCCAAGTAGCTGGGACTACAGGCATGCGCCACTTCTCATTTTTGGTAAAGACAGGCTCTCCCTGTTGCCCAGGATGGTCTTAAACTCCTGGCCTCAAGCCATGCTCCTGCCTCGACCTCCCAAAGCATTGGGATTACAGGCATGAGCCACCGCCCCAGGCCTCCTCCATTTATCTATACTAGTATAGACTTGTGAGTTCTTTTTTTTAATTTAATGGGTTCTAATTTCTTTCTATCATTGTTCATTTTGATGCTCAAATTTTTTCAGATTTGGCCAAAGTAAACCCTTTCAAGTTGGCTCCTTTGTCCTTTTGATGTATTCCATCACTCTTTAAGCACTTCCTTATTTTCTGGCACAGTGAGGAGTTCCAGGCTCTTCTCGAACTTCCCAGCCCCAGCCCTGGAGGCAAGCGTTTTGCCAAGATATACTGGTGAATTTTAGGCACCTCCTAGGAGCCAAACACTAGAGCTGCACACCTGTAAGGCGCATTTATGGGTTGGCGGTACCTGCTCTGAGCACACGCCCGGTGCACTGGTGACCCAGGGCAGTCACAGCCCAGAGACGTGGTGTCCATTTTTTGGATTTTATCATCCTCACTCATTTCCATTTCACTTAAAATTAATTCCATTCCCCTAAATTCAACCTGAATTTCTTTTGATTGTCTTCTGTTTCTTCCACGAGCTAAAACTTTTTATAGTGAACTATATAAGGTTGGTTATGAAATAGATTGTCCTTGATTTTGTGCCTTATTGTGTTTGGAGAATAAAATTTACATTTAATAGTTCACCTAGGAAACAACCAGTAGTTGTCTGTGCACACTCAGAGCGGAGGAGTTAGGGAGCCTCAGGGATATTTCACCCACATTACTGCAGAACTCTCTGGGGCTATCCCAGCCTGTCTCACGGACACCGAGTCTTTCTCTCTTAGAAGCTTGATGCAGGAGCTGGAAGCATCTGAGTGTGAAATTGCATTTGTCGTGCCACGGTTGGGTGATCTGGGGAAAGTTCCTGAAGTCTGTGAGGTTGAGGTTCCTTATGCCAACGTGAAAGTGGCAAGAATGGCATCCCCGTGGCCAGGGGTGGTTTGAGATGAAGATTCTTGGAATCCAGCGCTTCCTGAGCAGAAAGGAGTCTTAGATCTTCTTTAGCTCAGCCCTTTCCTTTTATGGGCGAGGACAGTGCGGCTCAGAGAGGGTAGTGTCTCAAGGGCACACCAAGCTGGGGCTGGACTGGCGCCTCCCTGCCCACGGCGCCCCTTGCCCTGCGCATGCTCCTGACCGTGGGCTGTGGCTCCCGGTCTCTGGGAAATGGTGCTGCATAACTGCAGGGGTTGCTGCCACTGATTCGTTCACCAAATCACAGGTTCGAGAAGATGATCAGCGGCCTGTACCTGGGGGAGCTCGTCAGGCTCATCTTGCTGAAGATGGCCAAGGCTGGCCTCCTGTTCGGTGGCGAGAAATCCTCCGCCCTCCACATTAAGGGCAAGATCGAAACACGGCACGTGGCTGCCATGGAGAAGTAAGCAGCGCCGGGCCCCTCCCCTTTGACTGCGCGGAGGGTGGGGGGCGGTGGCCAAGGCCTGGTGTGCTGGGGGTGGTGGAGCAGAAACAGGCACCAGATCTTCACCAGCAGGATTTCAGACCTGAGCCTGGCTTCAGATGGGTTAGCAATTTCTGCCTTGACTCAGGTGCGACATTCTTGTCGGTGTCATCAACCGGGGACTCTGCTGTCAGAGGGCCACCCTCTCCCCGTGTTTTGTTGCCTTCTTCCTTTGTAACTTTATTTAGGGTCACAGATCCTTTTGAGAACTTTATTCAGGCTCTGGACCTTCACCCCCAAAATGCACATTTGCACACAATTTTGCTTATGATATAGGGCATCTGTGGGCCCCTTAAAGCCCGTGTGTGTAATCCAAGTTAGGAACTCCTGCTATCACAGAGCCTTCTCCATCTGCTTCTGTCGGGGACTGGCTTTGGGTCTGGAGATTCGAGGCCTACGCACAGGTCCCTGGAATGGGGAGCTAGCTGGCTGGCTGGTGAAGGCAGCTGGCCCCAGTCAACTCAGGGTCCTGTGCCTCGTGCTTAGAAACCCTGGCATTGCCCTGAGCTTTGTACTCAGTTTAGATTCTGAGCTCAGCAGAGGGGCACTGACTCCAGGAGCCTGTGCAGAGCTTGGCAGGATGGAATTTCTGTGAAAGACATTATAGCGAGGGTGGTTAAAAGTGTGGTGATGATCTAACTGCTTGAGTTCAAATCTTGGCTCTAGCACTTACTTGCTGTGTGACCATGGACAAGTTACTTACCCTCTCTGTGCCTCACATGTCTCATCTGTACAATAGGGTAATGACAGTACTTCCCCAAGTATTGTTGCGAGGATTAAATGAATTAATACATGTAAAGTCCTTAGACAAGTACCTGGCACAGGGAGAGTGCTCAATAAATGGTGGCTTCTATTGTCAATGTTGTCATTGTCATTATTATAGTACTATGTGCCAGCCGGTTTATTTTCACAATCCTGTGAAGTGAGAAAGCTGGTTCCCTCAGGAGGATACTCAAACGATGGAGAAGTGCGGTCTTGTCATTCCTGTCCCCTGCAGGTATAAAGAAGGCCTTGCCAATACAAGGGAGATCCTGGTGGACCTGGGCCTGGAGCCGTCTGAGGCCGACTGCATTGCCGTCCAGCACGTCTGCACTGTCGTCTCCTTCCGCTCGGCCAACCTCTGCGCCGCGGCCCTGGCGGCTATCCTCACACGCCTGCGGGAGAACAAGAAGCTGGCGCGGCTCCGGACCACGGTGGGCATGGACGGAACCCTCTACAAGATACACCCTCAGTGAGTGCCCCCTGCCAACCCACGCCCCACGGACGAGTCTCCCCAGAGCAGGGTCCCAGTGTTCTCTCTGGACCATACGGCTTATGCCGAACCAACCTCCTCTTGTTGGTGCTGAGATTACCAGGGAAAGGCTGAATCCAGAGCCTGCATTCATCTAGCTGGCTGGGTTGCTTTTGGGAATCACTCTTAAATATTTTGGCCATGTGTGGTGACTCACACCTATAATCCCAGAGCTTTGGGAGGCTGAGGTGGGAGGATGGCTTGATGCCAGGAGTTCAAGACCAGCCTGGGCAACATAGTGAGACCCCTGTCTCTACAAAAAATTTAAAAATTAGCTGGGCATGGTGGTGTGCACCTGTCATCCTAGCTACTTGGGAGGCTGAGCAAGGAGGATCACTTGAGCCCAGGAATTTGAGGTTACAGGGAGCTATGATCATGCTACTATACTCCAGCCTGGGTGACAGAGCGAGACACTTGAAAAAAAAAGAGAGAAACATTCTGCTAAAGTCAATTGCCTAATTAGGAAGGCTGTCCATCCTTGCATCTGCCCATCCATCTATCCATCCATTCATTTATCAAGGCATTGTTTATTGAACACCTGCTATGTGGTTAGACTGGAAGGTAAGGTACAGCTAGGCATAGACGGGGAAAGACAGGGATGGCCAAGGTGTCCAAGCTCACATAAGGATCCTGGTAGGAAAACACAGGGAAATGGAAATTTCCCAGAAGGAAAGAGAGAGAAAGCCCCTTTTTGGCTAACAGAGGTGGAACTGGAATCAAGTGGCTACACTCTGGAAAGAGCTGAGAAAGAAAATCCTTCGCTTCGTACAGACATGATGTTCAGCCAATACATTATGCATAGACACGTCCTACTGGTTGAAATATCAGTTGATGAGCTAGGCACTTCCCTGAGCCTCCCAAGTGCCCTTCCACTGCCCAGCTCTGTTAGCCCCTCCTATCTGCCCTGCCCTCCACCACCCAGCAAACAAAGGCTGGGCTCTGGCCGGGCAGGCCTCCAGGACCCGGTCCACTGCCATCCCCAGTCTGTCCCCGTGGCCGAGCCTGCCCTTTATGATTGCTAAACGTTTTGCCATCACCCCTGCCTTCAGGTACCCAAAGCGCCTGCACAAGGTGGTGAGGAAACTGGTCCCAAACTGTGATGTCCGCTTCCTCCTGTCGGAGAGTGGCAGCACCAAGGGGGCTGCCATGGTGACTGCAGTGGCCTCCCGCGTGCAGGCCCAGCGGAAGCGGATCGACCAAGTGCTGGCTCTGTTCCAGCTGACCCGAGAGCAGCTTGTGGGCGTGCAGGGCAAGATGCGGGCTGAGCTCGAGTACGGGCTGAAGAGGAAGACCCACCCGCTGGCCACGGTCAAGATGCTGCCCACCTATGTCTGCGGGATGCCGGACGGCACAGGTGGGCCGGGCACAGCCCCCTTCTCTGAAGAGCTCTCGTCAAAACTCCTTAAAGCCAGTTAGGTTTTTGGTTTTTAGAGCCTTGGATTCATGTCTGTAACGGATTGTGGAGAGCCGGGTAGAAGGTTAGTACTCCTTCTGAACCTGTTGGCCTTGGTTGATCCAAGGCATGTGCAGTGAAAAAATATCTAAGTCAGGTCACGTGTGTATGTACCCCACGCTGTGAGCAGACAGAAGACCCAGCACCTGTGCCCGGGAGCTCCGGTCCAGACACCTGCTGTTGTCTGGACTTGCCTTCCTGCTGCTTCTCTGTTTCCTGGGCTTGGCTCGTTTTCTCTCCTCTCGTCACTTCTGCCCCTGACTTTTCCAACCCTTGATCCTTCTAGTCCTTGGTGCTCAGCCGAGAGACGCCACTAAGTAGAAGAGTCAGTTCTTTAGACAAGTTATTTTACCTCTTTGCAGCTGGTGAGCCTCTTCCAGAAATAATGTCCTTAGTAAAATGCTTTACATCTTATCGTTTGCTTTTGAACCTTTAATTTCATTTCAGCCTCACAACCACTTTGTATGTTACTAAAGAGGGAACCGTTCCCATTTCATGGATGCCAAAACTGAGGCTCAGGGAGGTTAGATGTCCTACTCAAGGTCGTGCGGCTGGACATTGGATCTCTTAACAACAGAGATCTTTTCCAGAGGCAACATGGGAAACAAAAACTGAGAACAGTAAAAGATACTCTTCAGTTATTCACTGTTTTATCTCTTTATTCCTTCTGCCTTCATTCCTCAGAGTTTCGTTAAGCACCTCGTCCCTGTCAGGCTGTCCAGGCACAGCAGCAGAGCAGGGAAACGCAGGCCCTGCCCCCAGGGAGCTCAAGTCTGTGGGTTGGCAGATGGGGAACAAGTGAATGCCATGAGATGTCGGGTCGTGGCAGGAGCTATGAAGAAAAATAGAGCAGGGTGAAGAGTCAGAGAGCTGGCTGGGAGTGACGTCTTTGGCAAATTCAAGGAATAGCAAAAAGACCGGTGTGGCTAGAACAGAGCGAGTGAGGCAGAGAGCGGGTGACGGGTTCTGTAGAACAGACTCAGATGCCTCGAGTTGTCAGACAGGGGAGAGGCACCGCACCCTGGTGGCCCGTACCTACTGTAAAGGCAGAACTTGGTATGGTTTCGTATTTGTCAGGGGGTGGTGTGGGGATCCGGGCAAGGGGATGGGGCAGGAAGAATCATTTCATGCCTGTAATGAACAGTTCCTCCAGGCCAGATGGACAGGATGGAAACACCTCCCAGAGCCCCTTGCAGTCAGGGTAGCCTGGCCCAGGTTCACTCTCGGAGGCTCCTTGAGTATAAGTATCACGCATGTCCGTTAGCAGATATCCTACACCTGAACACAGTCACCTGGGTGCCCTAGAAGGCTGTCAGAGCCCAGAGCTGGAAGAGCCTTCAGAGGTCCAACCTCCTTACTTTGCAGATGGGGAAGGACAGAACCTGCCCCTCTTGCTCAAGATAGAAAGCTGTTGCTCGGAATCCCAGATCCCTGGACTCCAGTTCAGGGCTGTTTTCATGGCAGCTCACTGGCGATGGTGTAGGTGGTGCCTGGGCCTTTGCTACAGAAGTGAAGGCCACGAAAGCAGTCTGACTGCAGACAGGCTGAGGCAGCTGCCCAGGGCCCCCACGCTATGCATGGTGACCGCCATGACCCTGTGTGAGCCCCAGGAGGGCGGTCTCTGGGTCTGCATCTCCTCCTCCCAGTGGCCTGACGTGAGTCCCTGCTTGGTGCCTGCCGGTGGAGTGCAGCCCCCACTTTCTCCACCACAGAGAAAGGAAAGTTCCTCGCCCTGGACCTGGGGGGAACCAACTTCCGGGTCCTCCTGGTGAAGATCAGAAGTGGACGGAGGTCGGTCCGAATGTACAACAAGATCTTTGCCATCCCCCTGGAGATCATGCAGGGCACTGGCGAGGAGGTAAATGCCAGGTGGGGGTCCTGTGGCCCACAGGCTCCAGTCTGCCACCCCGAATCAGGGGTGCCATGCCGGGCTGCCATGAATGCCGCTCTCTCCCTGCAGCTGTTTGACCACATCGTGCAGTGCATCGCCGACTTCCTGGACTACATGGGCCTCAAGGGAGCCCAGCTACCTCTGGGCTTCACGTTCTCCTTTCCCTGCAGGCAGACAAGCATTGACAAGGTAAGCGCCCGCCAGGCCCACAGCCAGCCCGGGGGGCTCCCTTCCTCCACCAGGGGCATCTCAAGGTAACTCTGAGTCAGTCTTCATTTCCTATAGGGCTCTCAGGTTCAGGACCGCTGGGGACACATGGTAGAGAATTTCAACCACTTCATTTTTTCTATTTATTAGGCTCCATTTCTCACTCTTGCTTGGATTGAAGTTCACGAAAGAATTGAGAGTAGTATGGAATGAAGGGACTCATGCATAATACTGCTGATAAAAGACAGGTCTTATTATATTATGGAGAGATGGGAAAAGGTAATGACCAGTTAAGGCCAGTTATAACAATTGGGCAATAGTGTTACCTCCGTGTTCCTGGACAGCTGGTGTAAACGGGGAAACCCACTAGGTTGTAGGGTTGTGTCTGAAGAAAGAAAGCTCGGCAGTGCAGCATAAGAAATGCGTTTCATTCCTGATATTAGCATCGCAGAAGGAATTGATCACGTGGCCACTTTAGTTGACATTGAAGAACATCATGCATAATGTTTAATAGATAGTTCACAATAATTTAGAAACAGTTATTACAAGGTCTTTCTTGTAATTCTTGGATAAAAATACCCAGGGTTAATTTTATGTCTAATGAAGGACTAAAGGTTTTTATTTGGGAGTCTAAGACTCAGGTAGGCTGGGCACATAGTTTTTTTGCTAAGCCAGCTTGACCAAGGGGTAGAGCTGAGAAAGTGGGGACTGGACACCGGGCTGCATTCTTAGACTCCCCAGAGCAGGTACCACTGGGTCATGGGGGCCTCCGCCTGGAGCTGACAGTGGGTGAGTGAGGCTGGGTCTTTGGGAGAGGCTGGGGCAGAGCTGTCTGTGCTGCAGACTGACAGAGACAGGGTACAGTCTCTGCCAGCACCCACATAGCACAGCCCCTAAGCAGGCAGGCTCGGGGCAGAGATGCACCCCTCCTGAGTGGTTCAGGAGCAGGCCCAGATGTGGCTGCAGCAGAGAGGCCCAGTGTCCTGCCCAAGGTAGGGAAACACAGCAGTCAAGAGCTTGGCTCCGGGGTCACAGCTGCCTAGGTTGCAAGTCTGTCTCTCCTGCTTCCCACCAAATAAGCTTGAGTGGCCATTTCACGGCCCTGAGGCTTGGTTTCCTCACTGGTAAAAGTGGAGGTCACCGGTGTTAGGATTAAATGAACTAAAGCACGTCTGTGTGTAAAATGCACAGCACGCTGCCTGGCACACAGTGAGTCAGTTGCAGACAGACTCACCAGCTTGTGCAGGGGAGCGCTCTCTCTGACACACTCACAACAGCCAGGCTTCCAAAAACTGGCACAAAGCAGAGAACTAGTTCCTAAGTTTACAAAGAGAACTCTGGTTGGCACAGCAAGGCAGCCAGAGAGCTCGTGGCAATAGTAAATAGAATAGCCCCAAAGATTTATTAAGATTTTGTCTAATCCACTCAATGTCCCCATGATGAATGCACAGGTTTTTTTTTTTTTTTTTTTTTTTTTTTGAGACAGAGTCTCACTCTGTCACCTGGGCTAGAGTGCGGTGGCGTCAGCCTAGCTCACAGCAACCTCAAACTCCTGGGCTCAAGTCATCCTTCTGCCTCAGCCTCCTGAGTAGCTGGGACTACAGGCATGCGCCACCATGCCCGGCTAATTTTTTTTCTATTTTTAGTAGAGACGGGGTCTTGCCCTTGCTCAGGCTGGTCTCGAACTCCTGACCTCAGGTGATCCTCCCACCTCAGCCTCCTAGAGTGCTAGGATTACAGGAGTGAGCCACCGTACCTGGCCAACACACTAGGTTTTGTGTTTTTAACATTTTCTTATTGCGGTGAAATATATATAACATAAAATTTACCACTCTAACCATTTTTTAAATTGTATAGTTCAGGGGCTGGGCTAGAGTGCCGTGGCGTTGTCATAGCTCCCTGCCACCTCAAACTCCTGGGCTCAAGTAATCCTCCTGTTTCAGCCTCCCAAGTAGCTGGGACTACAGGCGAGTGCCACCATGCCTGAATAATTTTTCTCTTTTTTGTAGAGACGGGGGTCTCTCGCTTTTGCTTAGGCTGGTCTTGAACTCCTGAACTAAAGGGATCCTCCTGCCTCGGCCTCCCAGAGTGCTAGGATTACAGGTGTGAGCCACTGCACCTGGCCTATTTAATTTCTCTTTACCTTAGTCTTCTCATTTGAAAAATGAGAATAAAATAGTACTTATTTTATAGGTGTGCTTTGTGGATTTGTTTATTTCTGTGCAATTATAGTTGAGGAATATTTTGCTCAGTGAAGCAATGTGGCAGATCCATATTAACTAACATGGAAAAGTCTAGAAGATGCATGATTAAATGAGAAAAACAAATTGCAATAGTTCACACACAGGGTGAATTTGTGTTCTTAAAAACATGTGTAAGTGAAGAGAAAAAGGTCTGGAAGGATTCCTATCAGGCTGGTAATAGAGGTTACCTCTCAGATTGGGGGGATGCGAAGTTAAAGGAAACTTTATCCTTATCAGTATCATTTTAATTTTTTATGTGAGTAATGCTTTCCTGTATTGCTGCTGCCATTAATAATTAATACGCTGTGGGGAACGGTGGGGGGTGGGGGGGTGGGGTGCCGTATGCAGCTGTCCGAGGTCCTGACTGGGCACCAGGACGCAGCTGCTGCTCCTGACCAGGACACTGGGCCTCGGGCCTCTGCTGCCAGCGGTTCTGACGGGTCCATGAAGACACAGTTAAAAGGGAGAGGGAGGCCAGTGGACAGCTGGAAGCAAAGCCACTGATGGCTGAGGAGAAGAAAAGGAAGACTTCAAAAGTATATTGTTTTTGTGTAATTGCAATTAATAAGAAAGAGAGAGCTGGGCGCGGTGGCTCACACCTGTAATCTTCGCACTCTGGGAGCCCAAGGCGGGAGAATCAGTTGAGCTCAGGAGTTTGAGACCAGCCTGAGCAAGAGCAAGACCCTGTCTCTACTAGAAATGGAAAAATTAGCCGGGCTTGGTGCTGTGCACCTGTAGTCCCAGCTACTTGGGAGGCTGAGACAGAAGGATCACTTGAGCCCAGGAGTTTGAGGTTGCAGTGAGCTATGATGATGCCACTGTACTGTGACACAGGGTGACAGAGCAAGACTCTGTTTCCAAAAAAAAAGAAGAAAAAGAGGTTTTCAGTTGGGCATATATCAACAGGAAAGGGGCTGGGGGCCCTGTTTCCCAAGGGCTAGAGAAAAGGAAGGGACTGGACCTTGCTGGCTTTGGGCCTTAGGTGAGGTGGCGTCTGGCCATGGGGTTGGGGTCACTGTCCCAGGGCCTCTCCTGGCCTAGACACCCCAGCCCTGCCTGCCCTCACCCCAGCCCCCGCTTTCTAGGCCGTGGAGTCTGGGGCCAGACTAACTCCTGCCTCAGGCTAACAGTGTAACTTTGGGCTTCCTTTTAAAAATTAAAAATACTACTTTCTCAGTATTATAAAAAATTATACATGTTACTTTTAGAAATATTAGAAAATATGGACAAACAAAAAGGAGAGACTAAAAGTTACCCATAATCTTGCATCCAGAGGGAACCACTGTCAACCCCCTCGGTGTATATGTTATTCCAGACTGTTTTCCAGATCCAAGTGTGTATAACTGTAATGTTTAAAATAAAAACAGAATAATTCATTATCTGTATTTGTTTGATGTGCTTGCACTTAACAGTGTATGGTAAACGTCTTTCTCTAGCATCCAACGTTCTTTTACACCATGATTTTGTATGGGTGTATAACATCCTATATTGGTACACAAGATGATAGACCATATTGCTGGAATTATAGGATGCCTCTAGTTTTTCACTGTGGAACATGCTTTAATAAGCATTTTGCAACTTTGCCTTTGATCACATCTCAATCTGTCCTTGACTAAATTAGAAGTGGGATCGCTGTGATCCCAGGCCTTTGTTCTGTGGAGTCATGGTCAGAATACAGTATGAGTTGCTGCGATGATTCCACTCAGCAGTGGACCTCGTCTGAGCATTGTGCTCGGTGACACCTCTGAGCCCAGGGTTAGGGCTGTGGAGGTGGAGGCACAGTCAAGGACACATGCACTTGCACTTGCACTTGACTAGCAATCAGCCGTAGTGCCTAGGATCTGGTAGATGCTGAGGTTGTGCAGTGGCCCTAGCAAACTATTGTTCAAATGTATTTCCCCGCTTTTCTTTCAGGGAACACTCATAGGGTGGACCAAAGGCTTCAAGGCCACTGACTGTGAAGGGGAAGACGTGGTGGACATGCTCAGAGAAGCCATCAAGAGGAGAAATGTAGGATACGGTGTTGAGGCTCTTGCCTGACCTTGCCCCCTCCCCAGCCCCTCTGCTCTGCCATCCTGTGCCCAGTCCCTGTGACTCTGGCCCCTGCTCACCTTGGGCTGGTGTGCCCCCCAACCCTGTTTGGCTTGCACATTCTACTTACAGTAGAGCTGCTTCTTTTGCAGGAGTTTGACCTAGATATAGTTGCAATCGTGAATGACACAGTGGGGACCTTGATGACCTGTGGCTACGAAGATCCTAATTGTGAAATTGGCCTGATTGCAGGTATGTGGTCGGGCATAGCCCGTGGGTCTAATCCCATCTCGTCCTTTGGAGGTGCCTTTTAACATAGTGAGGAACGGGGGGCATTGTTCCATCATATGAGGCTCTGTCCACGGCAGAGATAAAAGTTAAGGTTGGGATTCTCGGTTGCCTACTTTCTAAATCTTTACTTAATATCTTTCTCCATGAAGGTCTTAAGCCAAGGTTCTCTTTTCTGTTGAGGAAGGAGAATGACTTATGAAGAAGGGATTTTGAGGCCGGGCGCGGTGGCTCATGCCTGTAATCCTAGCACTCTGGGAGGCCGAGGTGGGCGGATTGTTTGAGCTCAGGAGTTCGAGACCAGCCTGAGCAAGAGCAAGACCCCGTCTCTACTAAAAATAGAAAGAAATTATATGGACAGCTAAAAATATATATAGAAAAATTAGCCGGGCATGGTGGCACATGCCTGTAGTCCCAGCTACTCGGGAGGCTGAGGCAGTAGGATTGCTTGAGCCCAGGATTTTGAGGTTGCTGTGAGCTAGGTGATGCCACGGCACTCTAGCCCGGGCAACAGAGTGAAACTCTGTCTCAAAAAAAAAAAAAAAAGAAGGGATTTTCAAGTTAGGGCCTTGGGGTAGATTGTCTTGGGAGGAAGAAGACCACAGTTGGATCAGGTTGGCCTGGGTCCGAGGGAGCTAGATTTTCACTCTGGCTCCAATGTGCACCTCCTCTGTTCTCTGAATTCTTCTGGTTCTCAGAGTGCACAGGAAGGGGGAGAGTAGGAAAGAAACTTAGAAGTGGGAAAGGGAGTGGCCTGAGGTGACACAGGCATGTCGCAGGTCTTTGGGAGAAGTCTGGCAGTGATTAAGGCCCAGGGTGGGTTCCAGGGGATGACTCTCTCTAAGAGGTGGGGGATGGGTGAAGATGAGGCTGAAGGGCATTCCAGGTGACACGCAGGTGGTTAAGTAATGATAGAATCTGGCGAAGTTGCTCCATGTGGTCGTCTGGGCTTCCTGAATATAAGTAGCAGGTGGAACAAGGAGGTAGGGCTATGCCGAGATACCTTCGATGCCAGGTACGTGGTTTCATCTCAGTCTCTTACCCACTCTGTGAGCTTGGGCAGGCTGCTTATTCTGTCTGACTTGAGTTTCCTCACCTGTGGGAGGGGTTGGGCTAGATCTAAGAGGTCAAAGAGGTGAGGCCTGTTTGATTGAGTGTAACAGTTGCCGGGACTGCTGTGTCAAGAATAGTTCTGGGGCCAGGGCAGGGGCAAGGAGGAAGAGGGTGGCTCACAGATGCCAAGCGTTTGTGAATCCAAGACCAGATGATTCCTCGTGGTCCCTTCCAGCTCTGACTGCTAATTCCATGACTGCTTGGAAGCTTGTGTGCCTATAGCTTAACAGTGGTGAGGAGGAGGAGAAAGAGGAGGAGGAAGATGGCTGATACCCTTTATGGAATGCTTACCATGTGGAGGAAACTTAGAAATATCACCGCAGTTTTTCTTTTTAACAAATCCATAGGGCAATCCTTTTTACAGATGAAGAAACTGAGACTCCAAGACTTGTCTGAGGTCAGCCAGCTGTGAGAGTAAAGCTGGAATCACACCCAGTAGTATCTGACTCCAAGCCTAAATTCCTGTTGACTGCACTCGGCTGCCGCTCTAGGATCTGGTTCTGTCTTTGAAGACTAAAGTCCCTTCACTGTTCTTCCTAGGAACAGGCAGCAACATGTGCTACATGGAGGAGATGAGGAACATCGAGCTGGTGGAGGGGGACGAAGGGAAGATGTGTATCAACACGGAGTGGGGGGGCTTTGGAGACAACGGCTGCATAGATGACATCCGCACCCAGTATGACACCGAGGTGGACGAGGGGTCCTTGAATCCTGGCAAACAGAGGTGAAAAGGGTGAATGTGCACACTCATGCAGGTTGCGTAGTGAGCAACTCTACCAGATCGGGGGTGGGGGGCACCATTTCATACCATAGACACCATAGCTTTGTATGTGTATTACAACACTCTATCAAATGTCAGTGAGCATCTTATTGGAACAAAAGAAAAACATTATGGCAAGTTTCCAGCAGGTAGAAGGGAGGGGTCCCTTTTCTCTAATTACCATAAGATACCATAAGGGCTAGTGGTGGCTCTGGAAGTGAGGCAGAGGCTGTCAGAATGGCCATTAGCTGGGGGCATGGTGACTTAGTAAACCCTCTCGGCATGGGCTTTTAGTAGGTCTAGTTTACAGGTCAACATCCTCAGCCTTTCAAGAGCTGGCTGCCAGGTTGGTGACCTCTCCTGGGGGTGGCAAAGTGGCTGCCTGTGACGAATGGGAGTGCCAATTCTCAACCATGATGTCATGTCCTACTATGGGTTACAATCACTTGTGAGGTGTATTCCAGTTACTAACCACACTAAAAATACTGAAAATAATGAATGGCCTAACAATCAATTAGAGTAGATTTTCATTTGCACTCTGATATGCCTTCCTGAGTAGGAGAGAAAACGGTAGGTAGAGGCAGAGCTAGCATGCCAGGACTTGATAATCACCTGGGCCCGTCCGCTAGGACAGGGGCTGGCAAACTTATTCAGTAAAAGACCAGATAGTAAATGTTTTAGGTGTTGCAAGCCATAGGGTCTTTATCACAACCAAGCTCAGCACCTTAATGTGTAAAATAAGGGAAAACACAGATTCATTGTGGTGGGTGCTCTCCCGGGTGAGAGGTTGAGCAGCTGGGAACGGTGACTCGATGCCTGGGCTGTGGACACCTTGGGAGCTGCTGGACTGGGAATGCTGTCTAGGAAGAGGCCCGAGCAAGGTGGCAAGACCAGCTCTGGTGGTCCCTCACCCTCCTTTGGCACTAGTCTTTGTAGCTGGAAGGCAGGTGAGTTGAAGCAAGCCCAGCTGAACCAGGCGTTACTCCAAAAAGAAGGGACCTTATCTTTGAGCCCCAAGTTGGGACAACTGAGTATCATGGCTCTTCTCAAGAGACAGGATCCTTCTGACTCAGTTTTGTGTTGGTATCCACCGAGGGCTCGCAGTTTTGGACCGAGAGTTTAAGGGGTCAGCACACTTGAACTTGCCTTGCAGCCACCATCGTTTGTTTCTTTTGGTGTTGGTTACTTAGACCAGTGAGGCCCTGAGCAGTTAAGAGAACCCAAGCCCAGCATGTAAGTGCTTTCCATTTGACTCGGCAGGCAGTGGCAGTCCAGCTCTGTGTCATTGGCATTAACGATGGCGTGTGTCACTGTGACACATACCTGTGCAGAGAGCCTTCCCAGTGCCTGGTCAGTACAAGGCCCCTTTTCCCTCATGATGCTCACAGCCTGATGGAAAGGGGGAAGTAAACTAACACCTTTTAGTGCCCCTGGTGTGTGCAGACAGTTAAAATGTGCTGTCTCACGGAGCAGAATTTCTAGTGGAGCAGATGGGTAACACAAAGCCAAGGAGAACTGGCTTTGGGGCTGGGAACGGGACTAACTTTTGCTTAGCACCTACCGTACACCAGAAGCTTGGTGCCCAACAGGCTTGCAGGGGTGCCACTCTGCTCCGTGATGCAGATGACAGCTTACAGGGCTTACTCTCTGTGCAGCTAGTATGCAGCAGGGCTGGGACCTGGGTCCTGGTCACTGTGGCTGCAAAGCCTGGCTTTCCCACATCATGCTGCCTTCTGCCTTGCATTTCTGCCCTCCCAGCCTTATCCCTCTTCCCCAAACAGATACGAGAAAATGACCAGCGGGATGTACCTGGGGGAGATCGTGCGGCAGATCCTGATTGACCTGACCAAGCAGGGCCTCCTCTTCCGAGGGCAGATTTCAGAGCGTCTCCGGACCAGGGGCATCTTCGAAACCAAGTTCCTGTCCCAGATCGAAAGGTGATGTGTGATCAAGTTCAGTGTCAGAGGCTCTGACTGGGATGTGCTGCCACCAGACTGGGGTCGGGCCGATTTGAGATTTAAAAATAAAAACAGAATCTCCAGGAAGCAGGGCAAATTGAAAATATAAATAAAAACAGAAAGGCCCTGGCCAGGCAAGGAGTCACCTCCCGGGGCCGCTCGTCTCTCTGGCTGCATCAGGGTCACTGCGCTGAGGTCCACGTGCACAGCTGTGGGGCCAGCAGCCTGCCTGGCCACAGAGCACTTAGAGAGATGACCAAGTCCTCCACCGAGGTGCCTACATGGTTAAGGCAGGAGTTAGGGTAAGACTAAAAAATAATACTATTTTATTCCTGAAAAGGTAATGTGTCCATAATATGAAAGAAAAGTCTGAAAAAAAAAAAACTCCCATATGCTCACTACCAAATACAGCTATTGTGTGGTTCTTTTTTTTTTTTTTTGAGACAGAGTCTCGCTTTTGTTGCCCGGGCTAGAGTGAGTGCCGTGGCGTCAGCCTAGCTCACAGCAACCTCAAACTCCTGGGCTCAAGCAATCCTACTGCCTCAGCCTCCTGAGTAGCTGGGACTACAGGCATGCGCCACCATGCCTGGCTAATTTTTTTCTATATATATTTTTAGTTGGCCAGATAATTTCTTTCTATTTTTAGTAGAGATGGGGTCTTGCTCTTGCTCAGGCTGGTCTCGAGCTCCTGACCTCGAGCGATCCGCCCGCCTCGGCCTCCCAGAGTGCTAGGATTACAGGCGTGAGCCACCATGCCTGGCCAGCTATTGTGTTTTTTGCATATGATGTTCCCTTTTAAGTTCTTGGCTGCATACATAATCACAATCCTACTACAAATAGCAATCCTACTACATATAGCACTCTGTGTATTATTTATTCAGTGTTTGTTTATGAAAATTTTCATTTACAATTGTTTTTTATTTTACTTTCTATTATGGAAAATTGTAAGCATATACAAAAGCAGAGGAAGAAGTAAAATGAATTCAATGTTTCCATCACTACCTTCAACAATGATCAAATCATGGCCAACCTGGGTTCGTCTATACTCCTGCCATCCCCACCCCTGGGTTGGGTTAATTTGAAACATATCTTGGCCAGGCGAGATGGCTCATGCCTGTAATCCTAGCACTCTGGGAGGCCAAGGCGGGAGGATCGCTCGAGGTCAGGAGTTCAAGACCAGCCTGAGCAAAAGCAAGACCCCCGTCTCTACTAAAAATAGAAAGAAATTATCTGGCCAACTAAAAATATATATAGAAAAAATTAGCTGGGCATGGTGGTGCATGCCTGTAGTCCCAGCTACTCGGGAGGCTGAGGCAGAAGGATTGCTTAAGCCCAGGAGTTTGAGGTTGCTGTGAGCTAGGCTGATGCCAGGGCACTCTAGCCTGGGCAACAGAACGAGACTCTGCCTCAAAAAAAAAAAATGAAACATATCTCACATTTTACACCAGTTCATCTATAAGTGTTTCAAAATGTATTTCTAAACTATAACAGTTCTTTAAAACAAACATAGCCAGTATCATTAGTGCACCTGAAATAGCTAATGATAAACCTTAATCTCATAAAATATTCTGTTAGTGTTTCTATTTCCTGAATTGCCAAAAATTAATGGTTTTTACAGTTCTATTGTTTGCATCAGTATCCAAACAAGGTCCATAGGTTGCATTCAATTGATATGTTTCATTTTTTTTCTTTTTCTTTTTTTTTTTTTTGAGACAGACTCTCACTCTGTTGCCCAGACTAGAGTGCCATGGCACCATCATAGCTCACAGCAACCTCAAACTCCTGAGCTCAAGGGATCTTCCTGTCTCAGCCTCCCAAGTAGCTAGGACTACAGGCATGCACCACCACACCTAGCTAGTTTTTTCTATTTTTCGTAGAAATGGGTCTTGCTCTTGCTCAGGCTGATCTCAAACTCCTGACCTCAGGCGATCCTCCTGCCTTGGCTTCCCAGGGTGCTAGGATTATAGGTGTGAGCCATCAGGCCTGCCTGATATGTTTCTTAAATCTCATGTAATCTATAGGTTTCCCCTCTTTCTCTTGTTTTCCTTTACAACATGTTTGTTGAAGAAACTTATTATCTTATCCTATGAGTTTCCCATATTCTAGATTTTGCTGATTGCAGCATTTGGCATTTTCCTTTTTCTCTTCTATTTCCTGAAAACTCATAGTTAGACCCAGATGCTGGGTTAGATTCAGTGTTGAATTTTGGACAAGATTATTTCATAGGTGGCATTGAGTTGTCTGTCTCTCTTTCTTTTAGGATGTTATCAGTCATTGGTGCTTATTGCCTGGATCTTTTATTTCACTAGAGATTGTAAAATGGTGATGATTTAATGCTATCACTCCTGCACTTATTAGCTGGATACCTTCAGAAAGAGGGACATATCCTTATCAACTCTGTGATGTAATTGTCATTTTGAATGGCTGCATAATGTTACATTATGTTCCCAAACTATAATTTATTAAACTTTCACTTTGGTATAGGATGTCTAGCTTGTAATTTATAAATTTCCACTATTCTGAGTAACACCAGTTATTCTTTTTATACACATACTCATTTGCATATTGTGAATTATTTCCTTAGTAGTAGAAACATTTGGTTAAAAGAAGCATTTCCCTATGGATGCTCTATTTTTCAAAAAGGTAGTTCCAGGCCAGGCACAGTGGCTCATGCCTAGAATCTAGCACTTTGGGAGGCCAAGGCAGGAGGATAGCTTAAGGCCAGGAATTCAAGACCAACCTGAGCAATATAGCGAGATCCCCTATCTCTACAAAAAATAGAAAAATCATCCAGGCATGGTGGTGTGGGCCTGTAGTCCCAGCTACTTCAGGAGATTGAGGCAGGAGGATTGCTTTACCCCAGAAGTTTGAGGTTGCCGTGAGATACGACGACACTACTGCACTCTAGCCTAGGCAACAGAGTGAGACCCTGTCTCCAAAAATAAATAAATAAATGAATAAATAAAAAGGCAATCCAGTTTCTAAACCACTAATTAGGTACAAATGTGTCAGTTTCATTGCTTTTTGTACTAGCACTAGAAGTTATCTAATGCTTTGTGTTTGGATTTTTCTCTCAATTTGCATTCCTTCATGTAATTCTCCTGGTCTTTACGGTCAGATGCCCACAAGCAAAAAATCACTTTGCATAGGGAAAAAAAGAAAACACTTTTTAAATGAAAGCGGTGTGCTTAATGAGGGAAAGCAGATGGGCTGTAGCAGAGGTATTCTTGTCCGAGGAGATGGCACAGGATCAATAACAGCAGCAGCGATTTTATGGTTTTGAAGTGTTGATTAGCAGGGGTTCAGTCTCCTTCTATCTAGTCTTCAACCCATCAGATCTGAACAAACAGGTTAAAAGTTATCACCTTTGGTGACCAGGTGGATCCTTTTTTGCCAAGGAAAACACCTTCTCCCTCATGTGCAACAGATAAGCAAGTTTACTTATCTTTGCCTTGGGTTTTTGTTTTTTCACCTGAATACAAAGAAAGTAGTTCCTGGGCAAGTGCAAGGTGGCAACACCCATATGCCTCCAAGAATATTTGCTTCTATTGCACAACAGGTACGTACCTTCTTTGTTGTTGTTGTTGTTGTTGTTTTTAAGACTGGTCAAGTGAAGCAGTGGGAGTGGAGAAGGAACAAAGGAATCTGTAACTGGTTGTGATCAATTAGTTGTAAACACCGCTGCACTTGGACCAACAGAGGTATCCTCTTTGGATGCTTTGATTTCTACAGGGCTTTTTATTTATTTGAGACAGAGTCTCACTCTGTTGCCAGGGCTAGAGTGCCGTAGCGTCAGCCTAGCTCACAGTAACCTCAAACTCCTGGGCTCAAGCGATCCTACTGTCTCGCCTCCCGGGTAGCTGGGACTACAGGCATGCACCACCATGCCCGGCTAATTTTTTCTCTATATATTTTTAGTTGCCCGGTTAATTTCTTTCTATTTTTTAGTAGAGATAGGGTCTTGCTCTTGCTCAGGCTGGTCTCGAACTCCTGACCTCAAGCTATCCTCCTGCCTCGGCCTTCCAGAGTGCTAGGATTACAGGCTTGAGCCACCGTGCCCGGCCAGGGCTTTTTTTTTTTTTTTTTTTTTTTAAACAAATAAAACCTTCATGAAATAAAAAGGAAATCACATTCACCTAGTGCCAATTGGAAAGTGGTAGGTGCAGGTGCTGACCGTGGGCCACTTCAAAGCAAGCTGTCTAGTGGGTGGGATAGTGATTCTCAGGGGGAGCCCTGAGTTTACAGTCTCAGATCTTGAATTTGAGATTTTTATCTATTGCTTAACCTGTTTGTGCCGTGTGGCCTGGGACAGGTTGCTTCACCTATTTGGACCTCGGTGTCCTTCCTTAGGAGACAAATAACTGCTCTGTTGCTTAACCCCCAGGATTGCTTTGAGAATTGAATAGGAGAATGTACAGGAAAGAACTGGGTAAACTGTGAAGTCTGGGCCCTGGAAGGAATCACAGGTTTCCTCTTTATACACACCAATAAGAAACCTTTTTTTATTACTCATTCATTTTATTTATTTTTATTTTTATTTTTTATTATTTTTTTAAAAAATTGAGATGGGGTCTCCCTCTTGCTCAGGCTGGTCTCAAACTCCTGAGCTCAAACGATCCGCTGGCCTCGGCCTCCCAGAGTGCTAGGATTACAGGCATGAGCCACCGTGCCTGGCCTACTCATTCATTTTAAAAAGTCTAAAAAATACACATAAGCAAAAGGAAGAAAATAAGATTTACCTGTATAAGATAAGATAATAAGAACCTACCAACATCTGAATAGATTATCTTCTGCCTTTTTTTCCGTGCAAGGACAAACATGAAAATAAACAAACAAAAAACCAAGATCACACAGCACATAGGGTTTTATAATCTATCTTTTCACTACATCATGAACATTTTCCATGGCATGAACTATTCTCATGCAAACTCACCTTTAAGGTCTACAAAGAATTCTATCGTCTGGCTATACCACTGTTTACCTGCCGAATCCCCTGTATGGCTGTTGTTGTTTCTCAGTTGGTCGTTCTTGATAACACTCTTCTTCCCTAAGTATTACCCGAGACAGTCAAGGATATAATTTCATGTTGTTTAGCTTGGGAGTCAGAGCTCTGTTAAGTACCACTGGCTCACTGTGAGATGATCAGGGACTAGACTTGAGGCCAGCCTGTCCCCATGATGGGTGTTTCTGTGCATGTGTTTATAGTCCTACCGGGTTCCCATTCTCTAAGGTGCTGATTGTATTTTATATACTGATTTATTCACTTGCCCATTGAATGTACCCAGGCCTATGTTGGCTACTATTGAAAATATAGTCTCACCCTCAAAGAGCAGAGAAATCAGAAAAAGGGAAGAAAATCCGAGAATCAGGAAAAAGTGAAATAGAAGGAAAGTTGGCCTCCAATTGAATGGGGCCAGAGTACAGGAGCTGGCGTGATTTGTGAGAAAGTGCTGGAGCTGGTGTGAGAAGGCTTGTGTTCGAACCCCGGCTCTCTACTGTCTGGGAGGGCGAGGCTCTAGCACTCTGAACCTCAGACTTCTCTTCTAAAAATGGGTACCCGGCATATTGGTTGCTGATTCTAATATAGCTTCTAGTAAGATAATAGATATGAACGTGCCTAATACAAGAGGAGCTCACACTTTATTTTTTAAAGAAGATGGAACTTCCTGGGGTGGTGGACCTTCCTGAGTTTCAGCTTCTGAGCATTCTGCTCCAACCTAGCCATTGCCTGGGTCACTTTTCCTCCTTCCTGCGAGGGTGTCTGAGACTGGGGAAGCTGTAAGTCATGCTGAACAGGCTCCGGGGCCCAGCAAGCAGGTCCTGACATGCTGCTCTGCTGCCCGCAGCGACCGGCTGGCCCTCCTCCAGGTCAGGAGGATCCTGCAGCAGCTGGGCCTGGACAGCACGTGTGAGGACAGCATTGTGGTGAAGGAGGTGTGTGGAGCAGTGTCCCGGCGGGCGGCCCAGCTCTGTGGTGCTGGCCTGGCTGCCGTGGTGGAAAAACGGAGGGAAGACCAGGGGCTCGAGCACCTGAGGATCACCGTGGGTGTGGACGGCACCCTGTACAAGCTGCACCCTCAGTAAGTGCCCACAAGAGGTGGGGTGGGGGCTGGGGGGCAGGGGAGGTGCTGGGGGCCGAGTGTGGACGTGGCGTGGCCTCCTCAGCTACAGAATGGGAAGATGTGTCCCTGTCCTTTTATGGGAAAGGAGTGTACAACGTGGGAATATTAGCCAGCTCTGCACCCTGGGTTCCTCATCTGTGACAGGCCAGCGGTGATACCCCTCCCTCCTAGGGCTAAATGCATGAGGATTAAATGCGCTAATCTATGTAAAGTGCTTCATGCAGTGCTCAAGAAATACTGGTTATTATTATTATCATATTCCCTCCCAACCTCACAGGGTAGTAATGAGACCTGATTATTTTGCACAGCACAAAGCATTTGTCAAGTCTAAGCTTGTTATAATTTTCTGAGTTTGGAGTTGATGTGGACGGAAGGATTAAGAGCCCTGGCAGGCAGTGTAGACTTGAATCCTGGCTCCACCACTTAGAGGCTGGGAGGCCCAGGGCCAGTTTCTCGCCATCTTCAAGCCTCAGTTCTTTTCCTCTTCCTCTAAAACGAGAAGAAAAATTATACCTATTTCATGGGTTGTTGTGAGGATTAAGTTAAATAGTATCTGTAGAGTGTGTGGCACTTTACAAACGCATTAGTAATGAAAGCTTTAATTTTTATTCAATGTTTTACATTTTATTTTGGTGAAGAGAAAATATATACAAATTTCCAATTGTGCTGAATTGTATTCATGAACGTACCATTATTGCCATCCTTAATCCTTAGCCCTTCATGTGCTGCAGACTATTCAAAAACCTGAGTGGTATTTTCTCTTGGTTTTTCCCTTGGGGCCACATACTTTTGGTCTGGTTCCTATAAGACTCTCCCTTGAACCAAGACTTGACTAAGGGATAAAAAAACCACATGATCATTTTATTTATTTTTTATTTTTTTTGAGACAGAGTCTCACTCTGTTGCCCAGGCTAGAGTGCCGTGGCATCAGCCTAGCTCACAGCAACCTCAAACTCCTGGGCTCAAGCAATCCTCCTGCCTCAGCCTCCCGAGTAGCTGGGACTACAGGCATGTGCCACTATGCCCGGCTAATTTTTCTATATATATTTTTAGCTGTCCAGATAATTTCTTTCTATTTTTAGTAGAGACGGAGTCTCACTCTTGCTCAGGGAGGTCTCGAACTCCTGAGCTCAAACAATCCTCCTGCCTTGGCCTCCCAGAGTGCTAGGATTACAGGCGTGAGCCACTGCACCCAGCCACACATGATCATTTTAACAGGTGTAGACAAAGCATTTGATAAAATCCAATGCTTTTCATGATAAAAACACTCCTCAAACTAAGAATAAGGGAATTTCCTTAACCTGATAAAGGGCATCTCTGAAAACCCACAACTAACATCCTACTTAATGATGAAATAATGGGGAGTGGGTGCTTTTCCCTTAAAATCAAGAATAAGACAAGGATGTCCACTCTCACCACTGCTGCTCAACATTGTATTGCCTCTAGTACTGCCTCCAGATCATCACTTGGTTTTTATCTCTCAGTAGAGTCTTTTTTTTTTTTTTTTGGAGACAGAGTCTCACTCTGTTGCCTGGCCAGACTGCAGTATTGTCATCATAGCTCACAGCAACCTCAAACTCCTGGGCTGAAGTGATCCTCCTGCCTCAGCCTCCCAAGTAGCTGGGACTACAAGTGCTCACCACCAGGCCCAGCTAATTTTTCTATTTTTAGTAGAGATGGGGTCTCACTGTTGCTCAGGCTGGTCTCGAACTCCTGACCGCAATTGATCCTCTCACCTTGGCCTCCCACAGTGCTAGGATTACAGGTGCCTGGCCTCTCAGTCAAGTCTTAGTTCAAGGGAGAGGCTTGTAGGAATCAGACCAAAAATATATGATCCCAAGGGAAAAATCAAGAGCAAATTTAGTCAGGGGAATTAGGCAAGATAAAGAAATAAAAGATATAATATTGGAAAGGCAAAAATAAAACTATCTTTATTTGCAGATGACATGATTTTGCACATAGAAAACCCTAAGGAATCTAAACACACACACACACACACACACACACACACACACACAGATAAGGAATGAAACGGTGGTTACCAAGGGTATATGTTGGAGGAAGTAGGGAGATTGCAGGTCAGAGGATACAAAGTAGCAGATATGCAGGATGAACAGGTCCAGAGATCTAATGTGCAACATGGGGACTATAAGTAATAATATTGTGTTGTATTTGGGATTTTTGTTAAATAAGTAGGTTTTAGCTGCTCTTGTCAGAAAAAAGTAACTATGTGAGATAACAGGTATGTTAATCTGCTTCACTATAGTGACCATTTTACTATCTATATGTATCTCATAGCAGCATGTTTGTAAAGCTCAAATATACACAATAACATTTATATATATATATTTTAAAAGACTGGGTGTGGTGGCACACACCTATAGTCCCAGCTACTGGGGAGGCTAAGGCAGGAGGATCGCTTGAGCCCAGGAGTTCGAGTCCAGCCTGGGCAACATAATGAGACCCCACCTCTAAAAAATAAATGGAACAAATTTTAAAACATTTTTTAATAAAAGAAGCTGTTTAGAGCATTGAGAATCAAGCTGGGAGGAAGAAACTAGATCACAATCATTTATAAACGTGCTGATCCCACACGTAAGGGCTGATGATATTTCTCTGTCTCTTTCGTAGCTTTTCTCGGATACTGCAGGAAACTGTGAAAGAACTGGCCCCTCGGTGTGACGTGGCATTCATACTGTCGGAAGATGGCAGTGGGAAGGGAGCAGCTCTGATCACCGCCGTGGCCAAGAGGTTACAGCAGCCATGGAATGAGAACTAGGAGCCCCCAGGGCTGGGCCTGATGCCCCCTGGACACTGCCCAGCCTTCCCAATAGCAGATGAGTCGGTCAGAGACCAACAGGCTGGTTGGTTAACCTCCTGGCTGACTTCACCTTCTGGGTGGCTGAAAGAGAACCCCAGGTTCTCGGCTACTCTTAGCATCTTGTTACTGGCTTTGCAGTGGCATTACAGGACATCTCTATTTGGTGTATTTGGGCCAAAGACAGACCAACTTGTGAAATCAAAGTGTCTGTCCTGAGAGATCCCCTTCTAGCAAATTTTTCAGTTCAGGCCTGAGCTGTCAGTTCTCAGTTCTCAGTTGTCAGTCCAGGGCCTGTGGCTTCTGGACTTGGAAGCATATAGAGTCTGCTCGTGTGGGCCTGGCTGGCGGATTTCCCCACCGGGACGTTTAAGCCATCTCTTACAGTACGTTGGGCCCTCTACTTGTGGGTGAACATTTGAGAGGAAGAAGGACTCATGTAATTAATTAGGAGGGATCTCATCTAACTTGTCATGTTGACTTCAAATCCGAAGAGAGACAAAGACTTTGGCCTACCCAGCCCCAGGGTGCAGAGAGGTTGATTGCCAGGGAGCCCTGTGGGAATCTTTCCATGCTTACAGTGAGTTATGCCAGCACCCTGCAGGATCTTGTTCCTTAAGGAGTGTGTGGCATGGGCTAGGGTGCTATTTGGGGCATCTGTTTTTCATTTCACAAGTGGTTGTGTTGCTGCTGTTGACAGTTGTTTCAAGGACCGTTAGGTATTTGAAATTCAGTAAATTAATAAAAAAAAAATTGATTTTCCAAGAAACTTTGTATGAGGTGCTGAGATTTCTTCTGGGAGGCCCACTTGGCAACTCCACGCCCTGTTGGTGGAATAAAGGATGCGTAGGGTGAGAAGGAGCTTGAGCACGTCTCTAGTCCAAACTTCCTACCAACAGCGGGGAGTGTATGGAATGTTTTCTACAATTTCCCTAACGGATTATCCAAATTTCATCTGAATACTTCAGTAATTGGGCATTCACCATGTGATCCCACAGCTCTCCCTTTTGGACAGCTGGAGTTGACCGGAGTCCTTTTGACCTTCGAACTGACCTCTGTTTCCCTGGAACTTGGTCCCTGCCACACACCCCGTGGTCTCCATTCCACACTGTTCCTGGCCATTTCTCCAGCAGACATCCTTTCTCTTTCTCTCTCTTTTCATCTCCTCCTTATCTGAACTTCCTGTGACTTTCTGTTTTGTCACACGGGTATCTGTATGAGTTTCTTATCTGGCCACGTAGATTGCTAAACTCTTTGTCAGATGCATTTTTGTATCGCCCAAGTGGACGCAGCCCCATGCCGTTCTTATTAAATACTTACAGAGGAGGCAGGATTGAAAAATAGAACTTTTTAAAAGAATTTTCCCTGGAAAAAGTATAGACCATTATTTTTGGAAACAAACTAAGAAGAATAATATTCCAGATCATCCAGGCTGATTTCGTTTTGACTTATGTGCTTAATTATATACTTAATTATATACAACTTCAAGTCCACATGGGGTTGTTGGCTGCCTCTCCATAAGGCTGTGATTCCTGGCACTAAGTGTCACCATTTGCTGAAGCAGGACGTCCAGACAGACAGAATAGAGGAGGCTGAGTCTAAAGGGTTAGAGAGAGGCCAGCCAGGGCTGGGGACAGATGAAGGAGCTCCCTGAGAAATATTTTTTCACACATTCAATAAGCATGTATGATGATACTACTGTGAGCAGATCTTAGATTTACCAAAATTAATTTTTTTTATATTTGAAGGTTATACTTCTCTGGAGAAATGTTTTATGGATTTTTTAAATTTATCTTTTTGTATTTTGAGGTTATGCCTCTGTGGAGAAATGTTTCACCTTATCAGATTTTGTCTTAGTCTACCGAAAACCTTCCTTGTCATCTCTCCCCGGGTCTCCCATTCCTTGGTAAGACACCCTCAGCTTCTGGTCCCTTTCTGCCTGGTTCTGCCGGGGGTCTCTCTCTTTGCCATTCTTCCTGACAGATGATCTGACCCAGAGATTTCAGGTTGCTGGACCACCAAGTTCTCCCATGACCTGGTCTCTCACTCAGCACATGTTTGGCAGGTTAGAGGAGGTCACCTAGCCTACTTTTCTCCCAGCTCTGGTCTCTTATTAAAAAAAAAACCAAAAAAACAAAAACGGGAGCCCAAGGTATCTAGGCAACCTTGCACATTCTGACTAATTGATGGCATCACAGAATCCTTGGACGAGAACTGGAATTCCAGAGAGGGCACACATCTCTCCTGCCATCTTTGGATGGGCAGCCCCTGAAACAGCTGGGGCGATGGAGGGTTAACCTCTCCTCAAAGTTTACTAGGCAAGACCAGCAACCATACAACAAGGTAAACTGTCCTCATGAGAACCCCAAAGACTGTTCCTCTTAAGAAGGGTATCTTTCTCTACAACGTCTAGCTCTGTTGGTACTTTCTCCCGGTAAACTTTTGCCCACAAAGAACTGATGAATCTAGATTTCATTTAAGAACTAGATTTTCCCTGTGCCTCTGTCTCTCCAGAACAAGTGACTTCATTTCCATTTATCTTTCTTCAGAAATCTTTTCTCTTGGCCGGCGGTGGTGGCTCACACCTGTAATCCTAGTACTCTGGGAGGCTGAGGCAGGAGGATTGATTGAGCTCAGGAGTTCAAGACCAGCCTGAGCAAGAGCGAGACCCCGTCTCTACTAAAAATAGAAAAATTAGGTGGGCATTGTGGCTCGGGAGCTGAGGCGGGAGGATTGCTTGACACCAGGAGTTTGAGGTTTCAGTGAGCTAGGCTGACGCCACTGCATTCTACCCAGGGTGACTGAGTGAGACTCTGTCTCAAAAAATAAAAATAAAAAAAGGAAGAAATCTTTTCTCACTGGGTGTGGTGGCTCATGCCTGTAATCCTAGCACTCTGGGAGGCTGAGGTGGGAGGATCGTTTGAGCTCAAGAGTTCGAGATCAGCCTGAGCAAGAGCAGCAAGTCTCTACTAAAAAAAAAGTAGAAAGAAATTAGCTGGACAACTAAAAATGTATATAGAAAAAAAAAATTAGCTGGGCATGGTGGCACATGCCTATAGTCCCAGCTACTCGGGAGGCTGAGGCAGGAGGATTGCTTGACCCCAGGAGTTTGAGGTTGCTGTGAGCTAGGCTGACGCCACAGCACTCCAGCCCAGGCAATAGAGTGAGACTTTGTCTCAAAAAAAAAAAAAAAAAGAAAAAGAAAAAGAAAAAGAAATCTTTTCTCTTTTCCCATTAGCTAGGTACTCCAGGAGAATAAAGACTTGGGTCTCATTCTTTCTACTATCCCCAGCCTACAACAGTGGCTGGCACTGGGTACCCATTGGACAGTTCTCTAAATGAAGGAATGAACAAATACTCAAATCAGCACATGAATGAATGATTGCTTTCCTCTGAATCTCTCCATTCTTCTGCCTTGCCCAATAGCACCTGAGCCTTATACACAATCAATACTCTATAAATAATGGTTCGGTGAATGCCAAGCCCTGTTCTAGGCACTGAGGACCCAAAGAAATACTAATATAAGACACCATTCCTCCCCTGCAAGAACTCATAGGCTAGCAAGGAAAGAATGACATAAATATCTGTAATACAATATGGTGAACAGGAACAAGTTGAGAACAGTTCCTGACCATGTCTTGAACCCTTTAGATCAGGAACTCTCAACCTTGTGTGTGTGTGTGTGTGTGTGTGTGTGTGTACTCCATATACTCCTTGGGCAGTCATGTGAAACCTATGGATACTTTCTTGGAATAATGTTTTTAAATGCATCAAATAATAGGATTACAAAAGAAGCCAATAGTATCGAATTACAGTTATTAAAAAATTAAAGTGCCAGGTGTATTGGCACATGCCTGTAGTCCCAGCTACCTGGGAGACTGAGGCAAGAGGATTCGCTTGAGGCCAGGAGTTTGTGACCATCCTGAGCAACATAGCAAGACCCTGTCTCAAAACAAACAAGCAAACAAACAAAAACATTAACGTGGTACCATAGTAATTCATGTACTTTTTCAGTAATGCATTATATAACAAGATCCTGCAGGAGCCTAATAATAACCATAATTTTTGACGTTCCCATAAGTGTAAACAGTATTTTGAGACATTTGCAACCACAGCATAATATCCGTGGTTTCTACTGGAGACAAAGTCGCAGATGCTGCTAACGCTACTGTGCTTTGTTGCCCACATTCACAATTGAAGGAAATACTAAATTTCAATTAGAGGTTATCAGAAATAAATTTGTCATTTTTCTCCCCTAGAAGTTTATGGACCAATCCTCTTGGGGGTTCCTGGTGCCCAGGTCATTTAGAGATAGCGTCTAAGAAGGCAGAGAGGCAGTGCAGTTCAGACTCAGAAGAATGGGTTCAGTTTGGGATTTACCAAGTGACTTTGAGCATACTGTTTAAAGTTCCCGTGCTTGCTTTTCCTCGTGTGAAAAAGGATAAAAATATAACAGCCTAAAAAAGGTTATGTGAGAACTATACAAGCAAAATACGTGGATATGTGGATGAGCCATAAACAACTTGTGGCCAACTTGCCATGGGTATGATCAACTGCAATGTCAACGTTAAGGTCCCTGCAAGCCTGTTGCCCAAACATGTGGATGGCTAACGATGCAATTGGAGAGGACAGGCCTTTCTCAAACCCCTTCCTTCCACCCCCACTGCCCGATACTCCCTCTCTTGCGTTTTCACAGCGGAAACTCCTGGTGAACCATGTGTTATTAGAGGAAGGTGGGGACTTGGGAGAAGTTGGGTTAGAGGGACCTAGGAGCTCATATCTGGGGTGCACTAGGTGAGGCAATCAGAGTAAAAGAGTTGGATTCTCTTCTGGTCCAACCAGAGGAAGACAAACTGGGGAGACAGGAAAAACACTGTAACTTTTCTAGTTTTTTATTTTGTTTTTAATATATCCATGTACCCGTACAACCTAAATAGACATTATCATCATCCTGGAAAAGTTTACATTTTTGTACCCCCTTTTTAAAGTTGGTACTCTAGAGATTACAACATGGATTCTTTACTCCTCACAGCCTACCTTGAATTCGTGTTTTACCACTTCATGTACAATGTCAACGCTTTGCAATATAATTCTACTAACCTTCCTCTGTCCTTCGTGCTATTGTTAGCATACAGTTTACATCTATATTTGCTATGAATCCCACAACACATAGTTACTGGTTTTCTTGTTTCTTGTGGTTTTCTTTTTTTTGAGATACAGACTCGCTCTGTCACTCTGTGTAGAGGACAGTGGCCTCATCGTAGCTCACAGCAACCTCAAACTCCTGGGCTCAAGCAATTCTCTTGCCTCAGCCTCCCAAAGTGCTAGGATGACAGGCATGAGCCACCATGTTTGGCCTGCATAATTTCTAATAACCAGTCTTCAAGTTCACCGATATTTTTTTTTTTTGCTGTGTCCAATCTGCTATTAAGCTTAGCCAATGAATTCTTGATTTAAAATATCATATTTTTCGATTATAGAATATCTATGGGGTTTTTTTAGAGATTCAATTTCTCTATTGACATTCTTTAACTTTTCATCCATTTTGTCTATCTTTTCTTCTATTTTCTTTAACTTATTTATTTATTTATTTATTCGAGACAGAGTCTCACTCTCTTGCCTGGGCTAGAGTGCTGTGGTGTCAGCCTAGCTCACAGCAACCTCAAACTCCTGGGCTCAAGTGATCCTTCTGCCTCGGCCTCCCAGAGTGCTAGGATACAGGTGTGAGCCACCATGCCTGGCCAATATAAAGTTTTTAAATTTGTCATTTTATTATTAACTTCTAACTTAATTGTGTGTTGATCTGTGGTCTATATCAGGGATTAGCAAACTTTTTATGTAAAGGACCAGACAGTGACTATTTTAGGCTCTGTGGGCCGTATGGTCTGTACCATTGTAGCACAGAAGCAGCCATAGACAATACGTAAATGAATGGGTATGGCTATATTCTAATAAAATTTTATTTACAAAAATAGGTGGCAACCTGGATTTGTCCTGCAGTTCATCATTAGCCAGCCCCAACATTTGTCTAAATTATACTAATTAGTTAGAAATATATTAAGGCTTGCTTTATAAATATGCTTGCTTTGAAATTCAAGTGCTTTTCATGTGCACTTAAAAAGAATCTCTGTTAAAGAATTCTCTCTGTATATCTATTAGATTTAGCTTGTTAATTTTGTTGTTCAAATTTTTATATCTTAGTTGATTTTGTTTGTTTGCTTGCTTGACCTCACAACACTTGGAAATATGTTTAAATTTACTCATACTGTGGATTTGTCAGTTTCTTTGTACAGGTCTATTTTTGCTTTAAATATTTAGAGGCTAATTTATTAGAATTTTAATATCTTAAAGATAATTTTGAAATAATTACAATTATTTAATTATTACACAATCGATATCTTAATAAATAATTGTTAAATTATTTAATAATTTAAATTATTAATTAATAATTATTTATAGTTATAATTATAATTGTTATAATTATATGGAATGGAGATGGAGGGTTTGTAGATTTATCTTCTCCTAAAGAAGACAAGTATTTTACCATGCTTTTATGTACTTTAGTCTCTCCTACCTCTGTAGCCTGTTATGTGGACATTGTCTAGAATGTTAGCTCTGTGTTATTATTGGTAAACTTTCATTTATTTGACTTTCTTCAAAAATTTTTGAAGGAGAACCTTTATGTGGTGAACTGAAGATTTTTTATGACTGAAAATATTTTTATGATGCCCTCATATTTGAAAGATAAGTTGGCTGGATATAAAATTCTAGATTCAAGTATCATTTCCTTCTATTCATTAAATATATTACGCCATTGTTTTCTTACAATCATTGTTGCTAAGAAAGTCTATTGTTGTTGAGAAGTCTAATGTCTGGTTCTTGTTCCTTTTTGAGTAATCTGCTCTGTTTCTCTAGAAGCATTTAGAATTTTCTCTTTGTTTTATTTATAATAGTCAATAATGTAGGGTGAATTTTCCCTATGTCTCTTGTTAGTTACTCTATGCCTTTTCAATCTGAGGCCCTTTGTTTTTACTTAATTATAGGAAACATATCTGGTTTTTGTTCAAATATTTTCAATCTCTATTTTTACTTCCTCTCTTTCTAGAACTCCTATTATCCAGGTGCTGGCACTTCTACTTCTATCCTCCATATTGTTTAACTTTCCTATTTTCTGTTTATTTTTCTTTCCCTGCTGCTTACTGGGAGAGTTCATCAATCTGATCTTCCAATTTAGCAATTCATTCTTCAGCTATATCTATTCTAACAGATGCATGCCCATCTATTATGTCTTTGGCATCTATTTTCTAAACAGTGCCTTTCAAAGAGCAAAAGTTTTTAATTTTGATGAAGTTCCTTTGCCTAAGTTTCTACTATCTTATTTTTTCAACTATCTAAATTGTGTTTCATATGTAATATTTCTAGTTTTTTAAATGATTTCATATCTTATTTCATGTTCTTATTTTCTTCCTTATTTCATTAAGTATATCTATCATTCTTATTTTATATCCTTGGTCTGCCTGTTCTAATATTTCTGCTTCAGAGAGTATATGTTGCCCAATTTGTTGACATTCTTCTCAAGTAGTTTTATTCCTCAGATGTCTAGTTAGCTTTGCCCTATGAATTTATATTCACCTAAGGGTTAACCACTACTCTGTCTTGAAATGTGTATTTGGTCAGGGCCTAAGGCTAGACCAGTCTGAGTCAGTCCCATTGAGTTCAATGAGAGAGGAGAGAGGCAGAACTGTAGGGGGGGAAGTCCTGGGCACCCCAAATCCTCAATTAGGCAATCTTGTTAGCCCCAACCATCTCCCTTGATCAGAATTTTAGGGATTGACTTTTGACCTCTCAGGGAGAAGCCATGCTGTGGGGAGACATCACACACAGGTTTCCATCTACCAACCCTAGGGGATGGATGAGTGAGTGTCCAAGGTTGGCCAAGCCCCAGCTGCTTTTCCAGCTCTACACCCAAGCAGAGCTTATGCCCTGATCTTACCCCATGGACGCCTGTACTGGGGCCCGAGGTATTCCTGCCACCAGTGAGGGAGCAGGGAGTGACTATCTCAGGTTACATGTAGGGAGAGGCAGGAGCAGATTTTAACCTCTTCTCTAACCTTTACTGATTCTCACCTACAAAAACAGTCATTCCAGATGATGCAATTGATATACATGGATGAGGTTGTTTTTGTTGGCGGTGTTTTTGTTTTTGTTTGTGGTTTGTTGGTGGTGGTAATAAAAATAGCGTTCTACTTTACACATTACTTGTTATCTAGCTTTTTTGGCTTCACACTACATCATGGGTAACCATTGTGATTTGTCATCTTTTGTATTTTTGTAGCTCCTTATAAGCCTAAATAAAATACTACTTGCCAGGTACCCTAGTGCTGACACAAACTGTTTCACAGAGAACTATGGAGGAATAAGGGACAGGGCTGGGCACAAAAATAAGGGACAGGGCTGGGCACAAAAATAAATCTGATGGTCAGATTAGGGCTGAGGGGGCAAAGGAAATGAGACTGACATTTCCCAGGAAAACTGACAGATCAGCCAACGTTCCAGTTCAAATCCATGTTCTTGGAACCACCTTGCCATTTCCTCTGACACTACAGCGCTTGCTATAAAACACTTGCTGCTCACACTGTGGCTGCCTGGCTTCCTTTTCTTGGATATATGCGTATTTTTAATCTGTGTTTTGTCTATGAAGCTTTTTGAGGGCTTCATGGTTCCACTGTGTCCACCCCGCACTCACCCATGCCCTTTCCCTCCAGCGGCTGGTACATAGAAAGTACTATGGATCAAATTGAAAATCCATCGCTCCTCTCTAAGAGAGCTATGCAGTCGGTCGCTGGACCCCAGAACCTAGTCTGTCTAGACTTTTGAGTCTGCTTGCGAGGTGAGGAAATGCATCGGGGGTGAGGACAAGTGTGGACCATCCTGGGAATGACGCTTGGATCTGAACTGTTGGACAGCGTCTGGAGTTTTGCACAAAAGAGAATTGAATTGTGGATGAGCTGGGAGGTTATTGTGATAGCCCTGGTGCCCTGCGGCTGGAACCCTGTGGGAGCACATAGCTGGCATTTTTTGCTTGAGATTAGGAAGTCTTTTGCTTCCTCTGTGACCGGCTTGAATTCAATGGACTTTTGTGGTAAGATGAAGTCTTTTTTTTTTCTTTTTCGTAAAAATGAAACAGATTTGGCTTGGGTTGTTACGAGATGGTGGGCAGATGAGCTCTCTCTCCGGTGTTTGGTGGGAAGCCAATTTAAGAGCATGTGGTCACATTTTTGTCCGGCGTCAAGAGCGTAGAGAAGCTGTGATTCCAGCTTCAGAGGAGTGGCTTTTATTGTGGTGTGACTCTCCAAAGGCCATCTGTATGCAGGGAGTGTCAGAACCCCATTTCATAGTAAGTTTCTCTTGTCTGATGCTGTTATCACTCAGGGGCTGATGCAATCTCTAGATGGTGGTGTCCCCAAGAGCCTTCCCATGCCTGGAGAGTGCTTGTTGATGGTGGTGGGACACCAAGGCTGAGAGGCAGGTCCCTGTGTTGTGTTTCTTCCTGGGCTTTAGTCTGGTTTTCTCTGAAATGGGCTGATCATTTCTCTGCCCTCTTCCTAGAGCCATGAAGGACATGGGAACAACCCGGGAGCTCAAGTGTGAAAGAGAATTTAAGCTGCTCTTTAGTACTCAGCCACTTTTTGTTTTCTCTGAGTTGAGTCTTTTGTTAGCATATTCTTTGAAGTGGAACTTGTCCAGGGTTGACTTTAGTTTCTCGATTTGGGGAAGAAATTGTGTAGTGTTCAATTGCAGGTAGACTGGGGAGGGTGGGCTGGGTTCGGATGGAGTTTCAGGATATACGGAATGGCTAAATGAATGTATGAATGAACATACGATTGGTTGAATGTGATGAGGAACCTCAGAATGACACAAGGAACACATACCTCCAGAAATTAAGTAGATCTTGGGCTGTGAAGTAGTTAACACTCATGAAAAGCAGCAATAGTTTAAATATGTGGTCCATATCTCCAGAGGTCGACTGAGGATATATAGAAAAAAAAATAATAATAAATAAATAAATAAATATGTGGTCCAAAACTTTCTTCCTAACCCACCAAGTCATGAATGCAGGACTTAAGAGAAACCACATGGGAGAGGTGTCAATGACCTAGAGAACATTGGAGACTTGGGTCAGAGTTAGGAATAAGGACCTTGTGACCTTTACTTAACACTTCCCAGAATGTGGACCAGTCTACAAAGCCACCCTCCCATCAGCTTGCCCAGTTGAAAGGGCATGCATACCTGAAGTTTCTATCGCCTTCACTCTTGCTATAATAAAAGCATGTATAAGTCCAGGATCTTCTCTTATACTTTGGATGGTCGGTGATTGTGTCTAAGAACCACCAATAAGCATGACTGTCAACCTTGGGCAGACGTGAGGAAAGATGAGAGGGTTTACCCACAAGAATCCAGAGAACTAAGGCCAATGGAAGGAAGTCAGATTTCCTCTGAGACTTAACCAGCCACTGGTGGAAAATGTTGCTTTGAAGAGTTATCACCTATCCGGTTCTTGTCTGGATGGGTGCTGTAGCCTGAATGTTTGTGTCCTCCACAAATTCACCCTGATGAGGTGGTATTAGAAGGTGGGGCTTTGAGAGGTGATTAGGTCATGAAGGCAGCCCTCAAGAATGAGATTCGTGCCCTTCTAAAAGAGAACTCAGAGAGCTTGTTTGCTCCTTCTACAATGTGAGGACATAGCAAGAAGTCGTTGCCTATAAAAAATGAGCCCTAGCCAGACACCAGATCAGCCAGTGACTTAATCTTGGACTTCCCAGCCTCCAGAACTGTGAGCCATAAATTTCTGTGGTTTACGAGTTAGTTACCCAGTCCGCAGTTATTTGTTATAGCAGCCTGAAGGGACTAAGACTGAGGTGAGAGTGGGATACGATGGGGTAGTTTCCTTACAGTCCTCACATAATAAGCCTTTGCCTTCTGGAGTCTCATCCCCAGAGAAACTAATGTCTGAGTTGCTGAAATCCTTGCATTTTATCCCCTCCCCACCTCCACCCAACAACTTGTCCTGTTTCTTTCTACAGCTGCAGACGGCAATCAGACCTCTCAGGATATCATTTCTGAATTCCTCTTTCGTGTGCAGAGCATGAGAGTGAACTGTACTTTTAATGAGTGAACCCACTTGACCATAGGCATCTAGAACATGGTTCTCAAACTTTAGCATGTCACAGAATCACCAGGAGAGCTCATTAAAACACAGATTCTTTGTTCCGCCCCAGAATTTCCGATGCAATAGGTCTGGGGCAGGGCCTGAGAATGTGCATGTCTAACAAGTTCTTGGCTAATGCTGTTGCCACTGGTGCAGGGACCACACTTTGAGAACCACCCCCTAGAGGACAGAGACCAAGCAGAGACCACTCTCCATTAAGTCCCAAATCTAGAGGGGGTGGATTAGTAAATACCAGGGCATGTTGTCCTCCTCTTCCTCCTTCCCTTCCTCTTCCTCATCCTACTCTTTGATCAAGGCTTACCTGGTCCCTGCCTCAGAGGCCTCCAAAGGAGACTCTGACCCAGACCAACCTATCCCGGATCCCAAGTCACTTCCTTCCACGGGCCCCAGGATAAGGCCTCATGGTTCCCTATATTTCTCTGTCACGATAGCTACACGGTTTGCAACTGCAACTCATGTGATTTCTTAATTAATCTTTCTCTCCTCCAGAGACTGTAAGCTCCATGAGGACAAGATTTAAGAATAGTAGGAGAGAGGGGAGGTGTTCGGGTGGGAAATGATGGCGAGTCATCCCTGGGATTAAGCCCACTAAAAGAGATAGAGGCCATGGTGCCTCACGCCTGTAATCCCAGCACTTTGGAAGGCCAAGGCTGGAGGATTGTTTGAGGTCAGGAGTTTGAGACCAATCCGTGCAACAGAGTGAGACCCTGTCTCTACAGAAAATAGAAAAATTAGCCAGGTGTGGCTCGCATACCTGTGGTCCCAGCTACTGGGGAGGCTAAAGCAGGATTGCTTGAGCCCCCAGGAGTCTGAGGTTGCAGTGAGCTATTGTGACACCACTGCACTCCAGCCTGGGTGACAGAGTTAGACCCTGTCTCAATAAATAAAATAAATAAATAAATGAGAGTGAAAGAACAGGGGAAGGGAAGGGAGGAGGAAGGATGGAGGTGGCCTGGGACATTCATTAAAACTTTTGGCTGCCAAGTCTACCCAGCTCTCTTCTGTACCAACCAGAGGTTTGCCTGCTTTATTGTGTCCAGCAGCCTGGGCATTTCATTTCTTCACAGATTTTAAAACCAGAGTTGGGTTTTTTGTTGTTGTTGTTTCTTTTGGGTTTTTTTGAGACAGAGTCTCACTCTGTCCCCCTGGTAGAGTGCAGTGGCATCATCGTAGCTCACGGTAACCTCAAACTCCTAGGCTCAAGCAATCCTCCCGCCTCAACCTCTGGAGTACCTGGGACTGCAGGCGAGCTTATTTTTCTATTTTTAGTAGAGATGGGATCTCACTCTTGCTCAGGCTGGTCTCGAACTCCTGACCTCAAGTGATCCTCCTGCCTCAGCCTCCTGGAGTGCTAGGATTACAGATGTGAGCGACCTTGCCCGGCCCTGAGTTGGTTTTATTAGCTCTGAGCTACTTATTAATATTAATACCAGCTCTAATCCTCAGCTACTGCACCTATAAATAAAAAGTCACGTCCCCAGGACTGAAGAGACCTGAGCTGGAAACCCAGTCTATGCTGTTGCTTCCAGGCTGATTAGTTGGAATTATCATATGAAGGATAAAAATTTGAGAGTAAAGACCTAAGGAAAAGCCTATTTAAAACCCTCTGTGTATTCACGGATGTTTGTCTCTTTTGTCATTGCCCCAATTATGGTAGCTGCTATTGAAAGGTTGTATTTTTATCAACGATTGATTTGTCCAGATAAAGGTCTGTGTCGGCCGGGTGCGGTGGCTCACGCCTGTAATCCTAGCACTCTGGGAGGCCGAGGCGGGTGGATCGCTCGAGGTCAGGAGTTTGAGACCAGCCTGAGCAATGAGCGAGACCCCGTCTCTACTAAAAAATAGAAAGAAATTATCTGGCCAACTAAAATATATATAGAAAAAATTAGCCGGGCATGGTGGCGCATGCCTGTAGTCCCAGCTACTCAGGAGGCTGAGGCAGTAGGATCGCTTAAGCCCAGGAGTTTGAGGTTGCTGTGAGCTAGGCTGACGCCACAGCACTCACTCTAGCCTGGGCAACAGAGTGAGACTCTGTCTCAAAAAAAAAAAAAAAAAAAAAAAAAAAAAGGTCTGTGTCGATGATAATGTGAAAACATATTACATTTAAAATCTTTTTTCTTGTCTCACAGAGGCGTGCCTATTTTAGAGACAACCTCACAATGTCCTTGGGAAAGGGCCTTCAATTTCTTGGTATCTGAGTTTTTGGAGGTTTTGATGCTGTTATTGTTGTTTATTTATTTAATGTAATTTAATATGTGGGTTTCTTGACAAATTGTATTTCATGGCGATTGCAACTTGCCTGGTATGACATAAAACACCACAGTCATGAAACCTTTACATTGCAGGTAGATTAAATAAAGTTGGCCACACACATAAAAAACAAAAAACAAAAAAACCCAGCCCTGCTACTGCTGCGTTTGCGTGAGTATGTGAATTAATTTCTCTGAGCTTCAGCTTCCCTGTGCCGAAAATGGTTTCTACTTCCTGATGCTGTTGGGAAACTTCCAGGAATCAGTGCCCGTGAAGTTCTTGGCGCAGTGCCGGGCACACATGAGGCCTCAATGCACACGAACTGCCCTTGTCACCACTATCTTCAATGTCATCGTCCTCCTCACTCTTGTCACCATTTCTGTCCCCCAACCCCAGGTTTCTGTGAGATCATGGTGGGACAAAGATCTTCATAAGCATGTAAAGCATTGTCTGAATGGCAAGGGTCTCCAAGTGCCCCAGCCCATGCCCACAAGGCCTGTGCCCTTCCCTCCACAGGACGCTGGTGCAGGTTCTACCCCTTCCAATCCTTTGGTGACTCTGATTTTATGACAAATGTGTCTTTTGTCTCTTTCTGTTCTCAGGACTCCGACTAACCAACTAAAGAACTGTTACCCAGAGCATTGTTCCCGGGGAAGAAAAGAGCCCAAACACCCACCCACACCTGCTTTGTGCCAAGAATCTGCAGTCGGGTTGCAAGGACAGCATATGTTGTCCTTTTGGAAAAAATGAGAATGAGTCCAAGTGAAGAGCAAGCAGAGATGTCTCAAGTCGTCCCAAGGCAAGTGGGTGGGTGGCCTGGGCTGTGGTGGTCTCTCTCCCCCTGCATCAGACCCTCTCTGGCCTTTTGCATTAAGTAGCTTCCGGTCTTTCTCTGCAAAATAAGATGAATAAAGAGATACTCAAGTCTCAGAATCTCAAAGGGTAGATCTTGGAGTTTAAACCCACTTGTTTTACACAGGAGGCCCAGAGAGAGGCAAACACTTGCCCAGGGATGCACAGTACTTGTAACTGAGCCAAAACTCACTACAGTTAAGTCTTGTGGTTTGTAGTGACTGGGTTAATGTCATCTATGTTTTTTTCTAAATGGTAAATGCTGTGCTAATATTCACTATGGCTTGATAAGTTGTGAAATGCCTCCCTCCCCTGCGTACCCATTTGCCCTTCTCTGTTAACCTCCGTGTCTGAGTTAATGCTATGCTATAAAGGTAGGTTGTTAAGTAGCTCTCCCAGAGTCACAGCTGTTAAGTGGCCAAGTAGGGCTTCAAAGCAAGCAACATGGCCCCAGCACCCATGCACCCAGCCTGGAGGCTGCATTGGAAATCTATTTTTTTTTTTCTTTTTTAATAGAGATGAGGTCTCACTCTTGCTCAGGCTGGTCTCAAACTCTTGACCTCAAGTGATTCTCCTGCCTTGGCCTCCCAGAGTGCCAGGATTACAGGCATAAGCCACCATGCCCAGCTAATTTTTCTACTTTTCGTAGAGATGGGGTCTTGCTATGTTGCTTAGGCTGGTCTTGAACACCTGGCCTCAAGCGATCCTCCCATCTCAGCCTCGCAAAGTGCTAGGATTACAGGCAGAAGCCACTGCCATGTGATTTTAATTTTTAAACTACTTACCTATGTTTTCTGACTTTTTTATGATTATGCATTGCTTTTATAATTAGAAAAATAAGTTTTATCCTGAGATACCCCCAACCCTATTTAGATTAGACAGATGTGGAAAAGAGTAGGACAGTGACAAAGAGCCCACTTCTGAAAGTTTGGCCTTTTGAAGATGTCTCGGCTAATCTCCATTTCTGTTAGTTCTCCTCCCCCAGGCATGGCCTTCTTCACACCTGGTCCTAGCAGAGGGAGTTGTAGTTGGTGCTGAGGCACCACGTCAAAACAGAGCTCCAGGGAATTTCTTGCCTGAAATTTTATGACATTTTACCTGGGTTCACGGATCCTTCTAGAACGGGCCCCCACTCTGTCTCCGGCCCTCAGTATCACGGTGGATAGCTTCCTGATCAGTGAGGAATGAGGCTGTGGAGACCCTGGCCCGGCCTCATTTGAACTTTGCCTTTCTCCAGGCGTTGGAGCCCCCGTTGCTGAGCATAGAAGAGAACAAGAAAGGACTGATCACCACAAGTGCCCCCCACGATGGGGCAGAACTGCCAGCGATCGGTAAGCTTGTCCCTTGTGTTTCTCCAGCTTCTCAGAAGGGTCACATGTGCCACAGTCCCCTGTCCCTGGGTGCGTGTTGTATTGGGGTCTATCTTAGAGGAGGGAAAACTGAGACCAAGAGCACAGCAGGAGCGTGTCACGGCGCAAGGCAGGAGCCCCTCAGGTCCGGCCCCAACTCTCAGTGCAGATCAATTCGCACCTGGGGCCACGTGGGTCCTGACCATGGGGAGCCCAGGGGATCAGTCACTAAACCCAGGGTAATCACTTCTTAGTTGTGCTGTGATGTCGTGAATGTGCTATAAATAGGAGTTTGGCTTTTTCTTTCTAAGAGAGTCCGCCCCGGCCAAAGTTTATGTTGTCATGTAAAAGCAGGAGCCCACTCTTACATTTTGAAGAGAGGTTTGCTTCTCCCCCGGATATTGAAATAAACCCTGGAAAACATTTATAGGACAAATGATGTTCTTCTGAGCAGCTGACTCATTTAAACTAGTCTGTGCTGCAGATGGGCCCCTCTGGAGCAAGGACTGCAGCTGTTTCCTTTTCACAGTTTGAGAAACCGAGGCATAGCGGGTTTGTTTTTTTTTTTTAAATCCCAATGCCCTGGGGACCAGAACTCTCTGAGCTGCATTTTGGTCAGTGCAGTGGCCTGGCCTGTTTGCTTGATGAAGACTTTCCCAAGGTCAGTCCTGGGGTAACAAATTAGTCCCCGATGAGCATCTGAAAGTGGAGAGTGCAAGCTCAAGGAGCTGTTTTCCGCGCCGTCCCCTCGGTCCTGCAGGAGTGGCTCACAGTGCCCTTGTCATCATCTGAGGAGGGCGCTGCACAGTTCAGCCCAGGCACAGCGACCTCACAGGGTTTTGAGAGAATCGGACTCCATCCTGCTTCTAAGGAGAAGCTCTCAGTCTCATTCTCATTTGTGGAACCCGAGGTGCCTGATTGGTTTGCAGGGGGAGTGGAGGTCACTAAATTCTTAAATCTGAAGACTCCCCGTGGCTGTTGGACCCCCTTGGACCTCTTCTTTTTCTCCTCCTTCACCCCTGACCAGGGCAAAAATGTTGTGCCTGCTCTGGGAAAGGAGGAGCACTTCCAAACCAGGACATTTTGTTTGGGATGTCATTGCCACCTCTCACAGTCCCCATTATCCCTTTCCTGTGCCCTGGCCTGGCTTTGCCAGCCACAGGCAGAATGCCATCGACAGTTTAAAGCAGGCCAGGCCAGCCTTGGCGAGGTGGCACAAAGCAGCCAGTGTCACAGGCTTGGGCTCTGGCACTTGGAGTTGAGTGTCAATCTGTGGGTCTAGGAGTGGTCCTCTGTGGTACTTGGAGGGCCAGAGAGGAGGGACACAGGCTCTGGGTCTCAGACACAGGTGGAAACTCAGGAGCTGGAAATTGGTTTCACCCTCCAGTAGCCCAGGGCAGTTGTGGTTCTTACTGCCCCGGGCCTCTGCCGATTAGTCATCTGTGCTGTGGCTGCTGCCACTTACCAAGCCATTACTCCGTGCCTGCCACTTCACTTTACATGGTCTCCTTCAGTGTTCACAAAGGCTCAATGAAGTGGGTATCATTCCCATTTTACAGATGGGGAAACTGAGGCTTAGAGAGGTTAAACTACCTGCCCAAGGTTGCACAGCTGGTCCTGGCAGATGAAGGACGTAAACGCCAGGTCTCTCTGACTCCAGAACTGTGCACTTTCTACCTCCACGTCAAGCTCACGGATGAAGGTGAAGTGTGCTACTCCAACCCACACCTTCCTAAGGATGGATAGATTTTGAGTTACTTCAAGCTTATAAATGTTGTGCCCTGTATGTTAAGGTCCCACTCTTACTCTAAGGAAGGGCCAAAAATCGTATGGTCCGTTCAATTTTTTCTCCTGGGCTCCCTGAAGATTCCAAGCCCCAGACATTACGTCTCACTGTTGCCTTACGCCTAATTCTCATGGAGGCCGGGAAGTGTCTGCAGGGCTTCATAAGAGCCCTTTCGGCAGGAAGTTTGCTCTCATGGCAGTATCAGGGTAAGGCCTAGACCATTTGGGCCTTGGGTGTGTGGAAAACCTGCCTAGATTGTTCTGGTCACTCGGTTGTATATGGGATGCCTTTTTTTCCCCTCTGCTAGTGTCCCTAGGACCATGATTTCTGTAGAGTTTCTTTGATTTGGGGACTACTCAGAGGAGAACATGGTTTCTCATTTCATGAACAGCAAACATTTATTGAGCACTTACTGTATGTAAGGCAGGACCAGGGGTGCTGAAAAGATAGGCCCTGCCCCCCAGGGGCTATGCATGCATGAGGTGCCCCCGATTCTTCCAGGGACCACCTGCACGTCTATGGGCTGCTCTGCCACTTTCTAGAATTTCAGTCTCCTTCCTTACAAAGTGTGGTTGTCTCTTGTGCTCTGTCACTCTGGGTGCCATCCCTTTCCACCCCACGAGAGTTGGGAGCCAGCAGGGGAGCTAGTATTCATGCTGTGCCTCTGGGTACAAGCACTAAGCTAGGAGGCACTTCATAGGTTGTTATCACAGACAAAGGGCAGAGGAGGGGCCTCAATTTTCTTAGTTGTATCTTTTCCCCCTGATTTTTCTTTCCCTGATGCTGCAGAGACAACTGCAGGGGTGAATGGAGATTGACAGTCAGAGTCTTGTGAGATCTCCAAGTTAAGAGCAGAGTCATTTGAAGTCCCTACTCGGGACCCATATACTTGAGTTCAGGCCATGTCTGTTCTGGCTTGGGGCTCCCCAGAAAGTCTGTCTCTAGCAGCCCAGGGGCGGGCTGGGACCAAAACCCACCCCATCCCCTGCTGCAGGGCCAGGCTCTAATCCTTCTGACTGCTCTCCCTTCACTGGACAAGACTGATTTAGCCTCCACTGGCTCCAAAGCAAAATGCTGGCCACATGAGTGTCCCCAAATACTCATTTCTGGAGGTGTGACTTGAATCCATCTGAGCATTTTTACTCATCTGCCCAGCCCCTACGTGGCAGCTTCTGCAGGTGGTGGCATTTATCATCTCTGTGTTCCTTCAGTAGCCTTCTGTGCCCAGTGACAGGTGACAGTTCAGTCCCCAGCCTCAGCTAGCTGCCCCAACTCCTCCATTTTGGAGGAGGGCTAGTACCCACTCATCCCTGACCCCAGCCTCAGTTCACCTCCAACAGGTCTAGGCTTCCTTTTCCACGAAGTGTTCCAGCAACCAGAGAGTCAAGCACCTAAACAGGCCAGCTTGCATTTGAATTTTGGAGATATTGGAGGAGGAAGAAAGATCTCTCCAAGACATGTACACCCTACCATTTCTGCCTCCAGCTCTGAAATCTTCCCCTGTACCAGTTAGCTTTTGCTGTGCAATAAATCATCCTAATGTTTAGTGGCTTAAACCATCAATCCTTTATTTACCTGCAATCCTGTGATTTGGCAATCTGGACTGAGTTCAGTGGGGACAACTCTTCTCTGTTCTGTGTACCATCTGGCTCCCTTAGACGTTTGCAGACCGATTGAGAGCTGTGGCTTCTCTTCCATGGCAGTTGACTGGCCATAGGCAGGGGTGACAACGAGGCTGTGAGTCACACACCTTCCTGCAGACTAGCTGGGCTCATTCACATGGTGGTGGTTGCAAGCATCCCAGGAGCAGGAGAGAGGGCAAGCCCCAAAGCACAGGCGTGTTTCAAGCGTCTGCTTGCAACAGGTTGCTGTTGTCCTATTAGCCCAAGCAAGTCACATGGCCGATCCCAGAGCCTATGTGGCAGCATAGGTATATGGAGGAGAATTATTGTGCCTGTTTTTGAAAACAGTGTACTATACCCTCCCTATCTATCTGTGCAGCCACCATCATGAAAAAATTCACATGGGGTTTTCTCTGGATTGGCAACAGCTTCCAAAGTTTGTGAGGCAAGGCAAGTTATGAAAGGGCAGGATGCTAACTCATTCCTGCCCGGACCCCACCAGGAGGTGGCCACTGCTTGGCGGCCACGTTCCCTCCGTGCCCTCTGGGGAAGCACTGCCTCCTGCAGTCTTGGGGACTCAGCGGGGCCAGTGGTTGAGCAGGGATCAGACCCCTGTGCTCCTACAGCTCCTCTCCAGGCCTCCTGGCAGCTCAGCGGGTGCTGTGCTTTCATCACTGATCGGCACATCTGTCTGCCCTAGCGGATTGCGGGCTCGAGGGCCGAGCCGCGGCTGCTGTTTTTCATCTTTGAATCTCCAGCTCTCAGCACCGTGCCTGGCACATTTCTAAGCACCTGTTTCTGAGCTCTGCTGTATTCCATCCAGAGAATCGTTAACCGTGTGAGAACTTGCTCAGACACTTAGAGGTTACCTGTAATTACTCTTGCTTTCTGAGCCTGATTGATTAGTTATGAGCATCAGTATGTTGCCAATGCAAGTTGCTGAGATGCCTTTGTAACACTTGATCTTGTCCTCTCTTTCTTTCAGGCTGTGGATGCTGAAAGGCCTACTATACGGCCCCCGCTTAATGAAATGAAGGTAAGAAATAAAAATATTCTTTTCATTTCCTTCTGTAACATTTTCTGTAAAAGACAGGTGTTGCGTGGCAATTGCCTTTGGGGATTCTGATAATGGTTTTAAGCCAGCCAAGCAGCCCTGCCATGGAATCCCCGGGACGAGAACAGTATTTACCTCTAATCTGCTTCCTCCTGGGTCCAGTTCACCTCCACAGGGAAGGTGCTTTCTGAGGGGGCCTTTGTTACGAGGTCCCATGCTCAGCCCTTTCGTGGAAGCAGAATGCTCAATGGCAGAGCTGAACACAGGCCCTCCTGCCTTGGAGCTGCAGGGCATACTGGCCGTGGGAGTGAATCCGGGAGGGGAAATGGAGAGGTCTCTCCCCTCTCCTCTTTCCCATTGTGCAGAGTCAGGCACGCCAGGAACTTGGCACCCATCTGCTCTGGGCGTCAACATGGACGAGCTTCACATCTTTCTCATTGACATATCCCATATGGCCCCAAATCCGTGCATTTTTTGTGCTGTTTGTAGCGACCCACCACTCTCGCCACCATTCCCCAATCAGGCCATGTAATGTGCCTTTAAAATTGCAGTACAGTGGACCTGAGATGGGTTGCTTCATGCGAGGGTGGCAAGGCGGAGATTTTCAGAATCAACTTGTTGGGAGAAAAGTACAGTAACTCTCGATTTCCCCTGCATCTGGATCTCTTACCTAGTCCCAGAGGAGGCCCGAGGCTGGGTCTGGATTCATAGCCAGCTCTGCCATGCTCCTCATTCCACTGATTGAGCAACTATGTTCTTTTGAAAATGAATAAGACTCAGTCTCCAGCCTCAAAAGACTTATGGCTGAGAAGTGAAGCTCAATATTTTTTTTTTTTTTTTGAGACAGAGTCTCACTCTGTTGCCTGGGCTAGAGCGCAGTGGGGTTAGCCTAGCTCACAGCAACCTCAAACTCCTGGGCTTAAGCGATCCTCCTGCCTCAGCCTCCCAAGTAGCTGGGACGACAGCCATGTGCCACCATGCCTAGCTAATTTTTTCTATATATTTTTAGTTGTTCATATAATTTCTTTCTATTTTTAGTAGAGATGGGGGTCTCGCTCTTGCTCAGGCTGGTCTCAAAATCCTGACCTCGAGTGATCCACCCGCCTCGGCCTCCCAGAGTGCTAGGATTATAGGCGTGAGCCACCGCACCCAGCCAAAGCTCAGTATTTAAAAAAAGCTGCAACATAGGGTGACACATGCCTTAAGAGCTAGATGAGGGAGTGGTCAGTCTTGTCTTGGGGAGATAAGGAAGGCAGGATAGAGGTAGTGAGATTTGTGCAGGGTCTTGAAGCAGAGGAAAGAATGTGCCAGGCAGAGAGTAGCACGTGCAAAAGCAGAACCTCCAAAGAATGAGAAGAAGCTGGGGAGGGCTATGAAGTTGGGGGAGGCTGGGATTGGTTGTCCAGTAAAGGAATTCTATCTCCAGGACCTTGAAGGATCTTCTAGGCTGAGGAGTCAGTGGTTAAATTGTTTTCCATCTGGCAGGCACAAGAAGCATGAGGTGGAGGAAGCCTTGGGCATCCAGGAACCAGAGGGGGAAGAGGGGAGAAGTGTAGAGAGACCTACAGAGTCGGGAGTGTGCAAGATCATCTGCTTTGGAACAGGAAGAAAGTACAGTTGACTCTTGAACAACGTGGAGGTGAGGGGTGCCAACCCCTGCACAGTCAAAAATCCACATATAACTTTTGACTCCCCCAAAATTTAACTGCTGATACTAATAATCTACTGTTGCCTGGAATCCTTTCTGGTAACATAAACAAGGCTGGGCGCAGTGGCTCATGTCTGTAATCCCAGCACTTTGGGAGGCCAAGGTGGGAGGATCAGTTGAGGCCTGGAGTTCAAGACCAGCCTGAGCAACATAGCAAGACCCCATCTCTACAAAAATATAATAAAATAAACAATTAACATATTTTTCATGTTATATGTACTATATACTGTATTCTTACAATAAAGTAAGCTAAAGCAAAGAAAGCGTTACTAAGCAAATCATAAGGAAGAGAAAATACATTTACTATTCATGAAGTGGAAGTGAATCATCATAAAGGTCTTCATCCTTGCCGTCTTCTTCACACTGAGTAGACGGAGGAAGAAGCGGGGGTTGGTCTTACTGTCTCAGGGGTAGCAGAGGTGGGAGAAAATCTGCATAGAAGACCTGCACAGTTCAAACCTCTGTTGTTCAAGTGTCAATTGTATTATAATTCCATTGTTACCAATTTTTTAAAGACAAGTTAATGTCGGTGGCCTTTACTTGGTCAGCCTTTCAGAAGGTCACTGGTGTCATCCTGTACCCAGGCCTCTCACAATGAGGAGGGGTCAATAGTGGCCTCCTCCTTTGTTTCCTGGACCACGTTTAGCATATAATGAGGCATGACAGTTTTAGAATTGCTTGGTGGAAGTAGTTTTATGCATCATGTTATTTGGCTTTAACTAGACTGGCCCTCACAAAATAGGCCAGTGGCGTAGAAAGATTTCTGGCTAGAAACTGTGGGTTGAAGCTACCATAAATGAACAGTGCAAAAATAAGAGCACTGATGATTTTTTGTGATGAATAGCTACATCATGGGATTAAAAGAAGACAAAGATCTGAACAGGTGGAATAAGAAGTCAGTCAAAAAATTAAAAATTAGCAATTGTGGCTTTACATGTGATATCGTTAATGATGAGCTAATCATTATATGTATGCAGTGCCGTGAGAGAATTAACTAATGACACTGTTAGGCCACCACATTTTAAAATAGTTTGTCTTATCTTTATCTCTTTATTTTATTTTCTTATTAAAGTATAACTTACTAGCAGTCAAATGCACAAATCCTAAGTGTCGGCTTAATACATTTAACACATGTATACACCTGTGTAACTACTGCCCCGTTCAAGACACAGAACATTTCCAGAGTCTCCCCAAGTCACCTCAGGCACCTGTCCTGTCAGTACTTCCCCATCCCTTGTCCCGAGGTTATCACTGTTCTGGCTTCTGTCACCATAAATTAGTTTTTCTGTTCTTAAATCTCATTTAAATATAATCATATACTGTACTCTCTTGTACCTGGTTTTAATGTTTTATGTTGCTGCATGTATCAAGAGTTCATAGGCCGGGCGCGGTGGCTCACGTCTGTAATCCTAGCACTCTGGGAGGCCGAGGCAGGTGGATTGTTTGAGCTCAGGAGTTCGAGACCAGCCTGAGCAAGAGTGAGACCCTGTCTCTATTAAAAATATAAAGAAATTATATGGACAGCTAAAAATATATATAGAAAAAATTAGCCTGGCATGGTGGCACGTGCCTGTAGTCCCAGCTACTTGGCAGGCTGAGGCAGTAGGATCGCTGGAGCCCAGGAGTTTGAGGTTACTCTGAGCGAGGCTGACGCCACGGCACCTAGCCCAGGCAAGAAAGTGAGACTTTGTCTCAAAAAAAAAAAAAAAAAAAAAAAAGAGTTCATTATGTGACTAAAAATAGAAAAAAATTAGCCGGGCGTGGTGGGACGTGCCTGTAGTCCCAGCTACTCAGGAGGCTGAGGCAGGAGGATCACTTGAGCCCAGGAGTTTGAAGTTGGTGTGAGCTAAGCTGATGCCATGGCACTCTAGCTGGGGTGACCGAGTGAGACTTTGTTTCAAAAAAAAAAGAAAAGAGTTCATTCCTACATGATTTGGTATCTAGAAAATCCTAAGATATACATGAAAAATCTATTAGAACTAATAAACAAGTTCAGCACAGTTATAGGATACAAGATCAATATACGAAAATCAGTTGTACTTCCATACACTTGCAATGAACAATCCAAAAAGAAAGAAAACAATTCCAGTAACAATGGCATTAAAAAGAACAACATACTTAAAAATAAATTTAACAAATGGAGTACAAGACTTTTACTCTGAAAACTACAAAACATTGTTGAAAGACAATAAAGAAGATCTGAATAAACGGAAAGACAAACCATGTTCATGTATTGGAAGACTCAATATTGTTAAGATGGCAGTACTCCCCAAATTGATCTACAGATTCAACTCACCCCTATCAAAGTCCCAGCTAGCTTCTCCTTTTTTTCCTCCTCCCTGCCCCTCCCCACCCCAGCTAGCTTCTTTGCAGAAATTGAAAAGCTGGGGCCTAAAATTCACATGAAAATAAAAGGGACCTAGAATAGCCCAAATAATATTGAATAAGAAGAAAGTTAGAGAACTCACATTTCCAGATTTCAAAACTTATAAAGCTACAGTAATCAAGACAATATGCTACTGGCATAGAGAGAGATATATATAAATCAATGGACTAAAATTGAGAGTCCAGAAATAAACCCTTACATTTATGGTCTAAGGAACTTTGACAAGGCTGTGAAAACAATTCAATGGGGAAAGAACAGTCTTTTCAACAAATGGTGCTCGGACAACTGGATATCTGCATGCAAAGGAATAAAGTTGATCTCCCACTTCACACCATATACAAAAATTTATTCGAAATGGATCAAAGAACTAAATGGGGAGCTAAAATTGTGAAACTCTTAGAGGAAAGCGTAGGTGTAAATCTTTGTGACTTTGGATTTAGTGATGGTTTCTTATCTATTTGTTAACCTGCTATGGGCTGAATTGTGTCCCCCCAAATGCATATGTTGAAATTTCAACCCCTATTACCTCAGAATGTAATTGTATTTGAACATAAGCTCTTTAAAGAGGTAATTAAGTTAAAATGAGCTCTTTAGAATGGGTCCTAAACCAATCTGACTGGTTTCCCCACCAGAAGAAGAAATTTGGACACATAAGGAAACACAAGGCATGAGCACAGAGAGAAAAGCCCAGGTGAAGAAACCACCCATTTGGAAGAGGCCTCAGAAGAAACCAAACCTAGGCCAGGTGCGGTTGCTCACTCCTGTAATCCTAGCACTTTAGGAGGCTGAGGTGGGAGGATTTCTCTTGAACGCCCAGGCGTTCAAGACCAGACCGAGCAAGAGTGAGACCCCGTCTCTACTAAAAATAGAAAAAATTAGCCAGGTGTGGTTGTGTGCTCCTATAGTCCCAACTGTTTGAGAGGCTGAGGCAGAAGGATCACTTGAGCCCAGGAATTTGAGGTTGCTGTGAGCTATGATCATGCCAACCGCACTCTAGCCTGGGAGACAGACGGAGACCCTATCTCAAAAAAAAAAAAAACAAAAAAAAAAACAAAGAAAAAGACTGTTACAAAAAAAAAAAGCATTCCTTTTTATAGCTGAGAAATATTCCATTGAGTGATATTCTACAATTTGTTTATCCATTTAGGCTGTTTCTAGCTTTTGACTATAATAAAGCTTCTATGGATGACTATAATAAAGCTTCTATGGACATGTGCACAAATCTCTGTATGGATAAATAAATCAAGGTATATCCATGCAATGGAGTGTTATTTGGCAATAAAAAAGACTGAAGTTCAGGTACCTACTACAACATGGGTGAACCTTAAAAATGTTTCCTTTCTCTTGGATAAATACCTAGGAGTGAAATTGCTGGGTCATGCAGTAGGTGTATATTTAACCTTATTAGAAACAGTTTTGAAGTTACTATAGTTGTATCATTTTACACTCCCATCTATTTCATCAAATATCTATTTGTTTTCATGTCTGTTTTAGGTATGACTTATAATGTAAACATATATTAGTATACTAGTATGCATTGATAATTGTACTATTTTGTTAGTCTATTTGTTTTTTGAGACAAGGTCTCGCTCTGTTGCCCTGGCTAGAGAGCAGAGGCATAATCATAGCTCACTGCAAACTCCCACTCCTGGGCTAAAGCGATCCTCCCGCCTCAGCCTCTCAAATAGCTGAGTCTATAGGCGTGCGCAATCACGCCTGGCTAATTTTTCTGTTTTTTGTAGAGACAAGCTTTGGCTTTTGCTCAGCAGGTCTGGAACTCCTGGCCTCAAGCAATCCTCTCGCCTTGGCCTCCCAGAGTGCTAGGATTACAGGTATGAGCAGCTGCTCCCAGTCAATAGTTATAAATAAATATGCATATTATTGAGATGCATGATCAGAACTTTTCACTGACAGGTTCTTGAAAAAACACGCTCCACAGCCTGGGGCTAGGGCAGAGTTGCTTTTGATAAGGGTTGTGTTAGTTTCCTAGGGCTGCTATAACAAATTACCACTAGCCTGGTGGTTTAAACAACAGACGTTTATCTTCTAGAAGTCCAAAATCCAGGTGTCACCAGGGCCAGTGTCACCAGGGCCGTGCTCCCCTGTAGGCTCTAGGAAAGGATACATCTTCTCCTGCTTCTGGTGGCCCCACCCCAGGCGTTCCTTGGCCTGCGGCTGCAGAAGTCTAATCTCTGCCTGTCTCCGCAGGGCCTTCTTTTTCTCCTGATGTGGATCTTCTCTGCTTCTTATCAGGACACTGGCCCTTGGATTAGGGCCCATCCTGGGCATCCAGGATGATCTTTTTTTTTTTTTTTTTTTTTTTGGGAGGGACAGAGTCTAGCTCTGTTGCCCGGGCTAGAGTGCCGTGGCATCAGCCTAGCTCACAGCAACCTCAAACTCCTGGGCTCAAGCAATCCTCCTGCCTCAGCCTATTGAGTAGATGGGACTACAGGCATGCGCCACCATGCCTGGCTAATTTTTTTCTCTATATATTTTTAGCTGTCCAGATAATTTCTTTCTATTTTTAGTAGAGACTGGGGTCTTGCTCTTGCTCAGGCTGGTCTCGAACTCCTGACCTTGAGCGATCCTCCCACCTCGGCCTCCCAGAGTGCTAGGATTACAGGCGTGAGCCACCGCACCCAGCCCTGGATGATCTTATCTTGAAATCCTTAATTACATATACAAAGACTCTTTTTTCCAATAGGTCACATTCACAGGTTCTGGGGGTTAGAATAGGGACATTCCTTTTCGAAGGCACAATTGAACCCACTGTAGGCCTGTCTAGCAGAAAGAACGGGGAAGAGAGGTTGGATATTCAAGAGTTTGTAGGTTTGATTTTTTTGTTTTGTTTTCTCAAGACACCTTTATAGTTCAAACTGATAGGGTTTGGTGACAGATCAGATGTGTGGCCCATAGGAGGGAAGTTCCAGTGGGAGTGGCAGGGAGATAGTGCTGCCGTAACACTCGTTTCCTAGGCGCTGGCATGGCACCCTCCCTCATTTTGTTCTGGCTTCTGCTCAAATGTCACATCCTCAGAGAGGCCTTCCGGGTCCATCCTGTCTAAAATGATACTCCTACCCTTTATTTGTTCAACCCATATGTATTAGTTAGGATTAGATTTGGCTGGCAGGAACAGAAACCCCCCAAATAGCAGTTGGGTAAACACAGTGGAATTTTATTTTTCTCAAATTTTAGAAATCAGCGGGAGTCTGTGTGGGGCTGATATGGGCACTTTGGGGACAAGGACACAGGCTTCTATTTTATTCAGTTGTTTTTTTTCATGCGGCTGCCATTCCCAAGGTTATCTCATAATCCACGTTGGTTGCTGGATCTCTGGCCAGCCTGTTTGTATCTGAGCAGGAATGCAGAAGGAGGGATGACAAGGAACAGGGAAAGCCACACAACAGCTCCCAGAAGCTGTCCTGAGACTCTCTCACTGTCATCCCTCTGGCCAGAACTTGGTCACATGGCCACATCTAGCTGCAGCAGAGGCTGGAAATGCTGTTATTCTGGAGGGCCTAAATTCAGCTAAAAATGGGAGAATTGATTAGTTTATTGGAACAAAGAGGAAATGGATATTGTGGGATATAGCTGTGTTGGCAGGGCCTGGCTTTATTTTCCTCCTAGTGCCTGACCTAATTTATATTTAATTAGTGATTTGTTTACTGTCTGTCTCTTCCCATCAGAACGTGGGGAGGGACTCTGTCTTGTTCACCACCACATTTCCAGTGACTGGGCAAGTGCAGGGAAGATTAGGTGCTTCAGAAATATCTGTTGCATGAATAAATGACAGGGTGGCGAATCAAGAAGGAAAAAAATGACTGTGATGAAAGACACTGAGTTTCAGGTGCCTGTGGGACACAGATGCTGTTAGTCTCAGGCAGTTGGAAATATGATGCAGGAGCTTGGGAGAGAGACAGGGGCCAAAGCTCTTAACAAGAGTGATTCTTGGGGGAATGCACTCTGGGACAGACCTACAGCAGACAGTGAGACAGGACACACACTCAGCCAGCCCAGAGAAATCAAGCAAAGCCAGATCCCTGCACCTGCACCCCAATGGGGCAGCAACTGATTCCATACCCCACGCACACACCTCTGGTCTTGCAGATCTGCCTCCCTGCGGGGTTTGAGGATGCCCTTTATAAAGGGGCTCTGCAGAGCTGGGATCCACTTGCTTTACAAATCTCACCAAGCCGTGACTCAGTCCCCTGGGGGAAAGGCTCCTCGATGCGGGTCCTTGGACCTGTCTGTGACTGAGGTTTCACTGGACCTGAGTGAAAGCAGAGAAATTGTTACAGCAAGTGTTACAGCAGGTGGTCCCGAAGACAAACCGAGTGGCACACGTGGCACACGGAGAGTCGGAGAAGCAAGGTTTATTCGCCTGCAGGCTCAGAGGAGCCTCGCCACCAAATGCTTAGCCCTGCCTACCCGATTTTTCCCACTTTTATTAAGTTGGGGTGGTCCGAGGCGTGCGGTCTCAGGTGGCTAAGGTAATAGGTTAGTTGATGTGTCAGGTAATAGGTTAGTATTATGCTGATGCGGGTCTTCCGTGAGGGGTGGGGGTCTCAGGTGGCTGATGGGGGTTTTCCTTATCAAAATAAGGACAATATGGAAAAGTGAATGTTTTACCTTCTTGGAACAACAAGGTGGGCTGGAGATAGGCTGCCTTGGCTTGGATCCCAGCTCTTGCAGTCAGTAGCTATGTGACTTTGAACAAATGACTTAATTTCCTTGTGACATAGTTTTCTCATCTAAATAGTGGGATGGGCCCTCTTGGCGCAGTGGGCAGCGCGTCAGTCTCATAAACAGTGGGGATATTACTAGCATCTACCTCACTGGGTTGTTTTGAGGGTAAAACAAGTTAATATAAGTAAAGAATTTAGAGCAATACTTGGTATATATATTGAGTTCTACCTAAGCACTAGCTATTGTTATTATAAAGCCAAATGTATTTAGTTTCAAAAGTGACCATTATTTTTACTTCTCTGGGTTAAAATATCTTTTCCTTTGGTAAGTTATGGTGATAGGAGATGAAAATTATGTATATATATATATATTTTTTTTTTGGAGACAGAGTCTCACTCTACTGCCCAGGCTAGAGTGCCATGGTGTCAGCCTAGCTCACAGCAAACTCAAATTCCTGGGCTCAAGCGATCCTCCTGCCTCAGCCTCCCTAGTAGCTGGGACTACAGGCATGTGCCACCATGCTTGGCTAGTATTTTCTATATATTTTTAGTTGCCCAACTAATTTCTTTCTATTTTTAGTAGAGACGGGGGTTCTTGCTCTTGCTCGGGCTGGTCTCAAACTCCTGAGCTCAAACTATCCACCCGCCTCCACCACGCCCAGCCAAAAATTACAATTTTTAAAAAGATCCTTCCTTAACATTCCAAAACTCCTGAAGGTGCCAGAGGAAAATATTAAAAAAAAAAAATCCTTCCTTAGCAAAATAAGTCAGCACCTAATTTTTGTTTGTATGTTCAATTTACTGGTCTGTGAAATCCCATGGCCTAGGAACCCTGCCTAGGTGTTGGCGTGGACTTTCTGTGTGAGAATTTCCCAGGATACCTTGGTGCTAATTCTAAGGCCAGGATTAGAAATCTTTTGCTGGCTCCCTGAGGGCTGTTGTTGGGGTAGGGGGCGGTGCTGGGAAGATCTGTCCCAGGAAACTAGGGGTAACCAGCAAGCTGTTCTGAGATTGCTTTGGTCCAACCAGATCTGCGCTTCCTTTGGGAAAGGAGCTGGCGAGAGATAAAGAGCTCCTCTGAAGCCTGGGCAGTTGGCAGTCGGTTAACTCTTCTTCCTCCAGGCATGCATAGGCCGCTTGTCTGGGTCATAGGCAACTGAAAGAGTATGCAATGTCTAGAAAGTGACAGTGTGGGCTTTCCTCAGCTCCCCTGAGGCACTGTCATTCCCAAAGGGGAGTAGAAGCCTCTGTAGGGGCCAAGGGGAAATTCCCTTTGCCCTCTCAAGGTTTGCTGAAACATCAACTGACAAAAGGCAGGTTAATAATAGACAAGGCACACAAATTTATTAACATGCATGGGAAGAACCACAGAGTGATTTCCCCAGCCCTGCACTGAGGTACAGAAGCTTATCCAGCCTCCTTTCATGGCAGAGGGGGAGATGGGAAAGGTCGGTAACGCTGTGGAGGGGGGATGGATTACTAGGGAGAATGAATGGATGGGGGGTGGGGGAATGGAGATTACTGTGTCAACGGCTCTCTTTGGAAAGTGAATGAGCCTGAGAGACAGATATTATCTGTAAAAGGCCCTTTCAGGTGTGGTCACATTCTTGTCTTCTTCTCTGCATTAGATAATGAGATAACTGAGAGGAGGAAGGAAAAACAATTGTTTTCCTGGGGGGGTGTAGGTGTGGGGGGGGTGTCCTTTCGGTTGGTCTTTCTGTAGAGAGGGGAAAGGTCTCTTCCAGTGTTTGTTGATCTAGGCCTAGGCTGTGGGTTAACTCTTCTTCCTCCAGGCCACAGTTCTTTTTTACATGTTTATTTCTTTTCTTTTTTTTTTTTTTTTTATCCTTTTCTTCATTCTTTCCTTTTTCTTTGTTTTTTTTTTATTCTTTTTTTTTCCCTACGTTTTTGTGGGGCCACAATTCTTTATGCGTAGGAGGCTTGTGTGGGTCATAGGCAACTCAATGAGGATGGGATGTCTGGAAAGGGACAGTGTGGGCTTCCCTCGGCTCCCCTGACGACTGTCATTCTGAAAGGGGAGTAGAGTATTTATTTCAAAATACGCATTATACCAGGGAGCTAGGAATATGTGGGACGGAGATGTTTTGATTTCCTTCACCTCTTTGGGACAGAAGCTGAGAAAGGTGGGCTTGGGGGCCAGGCCCTCTCTGAACCAGATGGACATTCAGAGCTGAGCAAGGGGAAGGCAGGCGGAAGCCTTAGGATAGCTGAGGGGGCTGGGGCTTGGGTGGAGCAAGAGGGGAACCTAGGGCGCCAGATTCAGCCACAAGATTTAAATGGTGCCCCCTGGGCCCCGCTCTTGCTTCATCCTGACCTCAGCCCTGATACCTGAGGCCTTTCGCCAGTAAATTCCAATCATTAGGAGCTATTCCAATCATTAGGAGCTGAAAACTTAGATGCCGTACAGGGGCCAGTCTGCAGTGTACATCAGTGAATCAATCGGGAGGGCTGGGTAGGGCCTGGGGCTGGCTGGAGCCCCCCTGCCCTGTCTAAGGGGGACAGTGGCTGCTCAGCCCTAGCTGACTGTAGCCATGTGATCACTGGGCCCTGTGTGGCTAGACCTTAGATTCCAGAAACCTAGATTTTTTTTTAAGTTCAAAAAAAGAGGTACAAATGTTTTTGGTCACATGGATCGCTCTTGTAATGCTTGAGACACGGCTATAAGTGTGCCCATCACCCAAATCATGTTCATTGTACCTGTTTGGTGGGAGAAACCTAGATTTTTAAAGTGAAATTTCCTAATTTTTAAGTGTTAGCCCATGTTTATAAAACATCAAGTGGGCCAAAATAAGAGATGTAGGCCATGGTTTTAGCTTGGCAGTAGCCAATTTATTGGCCTTGTTGTGTTGCTGGGGGCAGAACTTTGAGTAAACGAAAGAAAGAGGAAAGGAGAGGCTGAGAATGTGATTTGGTTTTTTTTTTTTTTTTTTTTACAACTCTAGCCACTCCAGGGGCTGGGGCGTCTCCTCACCAGCCTTCTCACACAGGAAGCAGAATTCTCTGCAACTCCGATGGGAAAGTCACAACGAACTTACTTCTATCCCATCGTGTTCTGGATCTGCAGAGCCACTAGGAGCCTGGAGGAACTGCCTTCGGCACGTCCAAGACAGGCTGCTAAAGAGATTACAGGCCCATTCATTTTAGAAGTTTCTTCCAGATGTTCCCATGGGAAATTAGGGTCTAACCCAGTGGTTCTCATTCCTGGTAGCATCTGAGTTTCACCTGGGGAATTTTTAGAAAGTGATATTTGGACTACACCTCAGATCAATTAGGCTTGAAAGTCAGCATTTGCCAAAGCTCTCCAGGTGACTCTTGTGCAGCCAAGTTGAAAATCATTGATCCAACTAACACAAATGCTAGGTCAGAATCCCTTCCTGGGCATCTCTTCAAAGACAGGCTGTACATGTCGGTCCCATAGTGTCAGGACTCCAAGCTATTGCAGAGGTTCAGGCATTGGCCTTAATGTTTCTTTTTCTCACTCTTTATGAGACCTTAAACAAGCTCTATAACCTCCATACCTTCACTGATTGATTAAGTGTGCATAATGATATTTGCCCTTCCAACCTCACCAGGCTGTTATCAGGAGAAATGAGGCAGTAAGTGAGAAATTGCTCTGTGAGCTGTCAATGTTATGCAAACATTATTGCTGTTATGAGTATGCTCCGAGGGGCTGGAGGTACAGCTTTTACCTGGTGGAGGGCATTTCTGGAGTAACATTCCTAGTGCCCTTGGTCAGATGGGAATGAGTGCAGACATTCTGACTTAGAATGAGCCTGCATTGTCTTATAGGTGGGTGGGTTTCATGGGGCAGCAGCCTGGCACTATCTGGTCCCCCCTCCCGCAACTTTACAAGAGGAACCACAGTAAATGAGCAGAGAGTTCATGGGTCTTGAAGGAAAGGGGCCATCTGGTGGGTGAGGGAACTAAGGACTCCTGTGGGTTGAGGTGTCTTTGAGGGTCCAGGGAGTCATGATCAAAGGTGCTTTGCTGGGCTCTAAGACCAATGGAACAGTAAAAAAAGGCAAAATAATAAGAAAATGCACATGGGGATCATTGGTATAATGGCGAGGGGACACAGCAGTGCAGCATGGGCTCTGGCGTCAGGAAGCTGTCTGATTGGGGCAGATAGGACCAGCCCCCGAGAAGACAGTCACCCATATCAGGCAGGCAGCCATGACTCAGTGTTACTTATCTGAGGCCCAGGCAGCGTGAGGGGGTGGGGTGGGATGGACAGAACACTGGCTGGGCATGAGAACTGGGTTTGAGTCCCAGCTCCAAACTACCCCAACCTGACACTGGGCAAGATGGCCCACCTGCTTCATCTCAGGTTCCTTGTTTGGAAAGAAGAGTCTTGGTGTATAGCTAGATGGACTCTGAGCAGAGTCCGAGTTTGCCCTACAGAAGCGTTGACACCTGGGAGCCTGGGGTGAGTAGCTCTCAGGGAAGGCTTTAAGAAGGTGGGTGAGCTCAGCCTTAGGTGAGAGGGGACACTTGGTCAAGTGGAGGCAAGCAGAGAAGGCAGGACAAGCAAGGGAACATGAGTAGGGCACACATGGAATGGACTCTGGACTCAGCGGGGCCGAGGACAGTGGCAAATGGCCTTGCTGTGGCCGGGGCGGAGGAAGAGATAAGTAGGGAAGAGCGGAGTCAGATTACAGAAGGCCTCAGAACCAGGCAAAGATGTTTAAATTGGCTCTCTCAGGAAGGAGGGGGTCATGAAGGGATTTGGGGCAGGGTCATGATATGATTAGGCTGCTTTTTAGCAGGATTAATGTGGCCTGGAGCTAAGAATGACTTGGATGGCTAGAAGCCAGGAACCAGGGAGGACAGCTAGAAGCTCTTACAATATTTCTGGCACGGGGAGATGAAGCTTGTGGGTTGAGAAGCAACAGCGGGTCAGACCTAGAGATATTTCTCAGGAAATATTGATAGGCCTTGGGGCCTGGTTGCATTCAGGGGTGGGGAGGAATGAGCCACCTTGAGAAGCTTCTGTCGCAAAGGCCAGGGAAGAGAAAGGAGAGGCAGCCTTCCTGCAAACAGAACAGCTCAGCAGGCCTGGCTATTAGGAGTCAGCTTCTCCTTGACTTCAGCTCAGCAGTTGTAACAGGGGCTGGGGGCTGGGTTAAGGGCCGCACTCCTACTCCTGATCACCCACAGGGCTTCCCAGTCCTGGCTAGGTGTGCAAGACAGAGCACTTAGCAAAATGGAGCTTGCAGCTTTGTAAGCTTGGCAGAATCACATTGGCAGGACTCATCAAATGGGGTTAGAGAACAAACCATCTTGTTCTCATTCTCATGGCTAAGAATTTTGCTTCTTAGCCATGGAGATAGTGCAAGTGTTTGATGTGTTCGAGAAAATCTCTCTGTTCTTGGTTTATAATTAGTATCCAGGGGCAGATTCAGGTTTTGTGGGGCTTGAAGCTTAAATAATTTGGGGGGCTGTCTTTGGAAAAGAATCCAAATATAAATATACACATAGAAAATTGCTAGGCTCTCCCACGGCCTAGAAAAGGGGGAATTTGAGACCCTGAAGCTTTAACCTCATCAGTTTCCCAATCAATTCTATGACAATACCTACCAAGTGTATTATTATGTACAGGTATTTTATTTATAGTATTTCATAACAACCAAGGGCTGGGCATTAGTACCTCTATCTTAGGGATGAGAAAACAGGCTCAGAGAAGTGACTCGGTATGCCCCTCTGCACAGGCCATAAGGCAGGGGTGGGGATGCAAGGTGGACAGAGGGCTGTGGCCTCAGGACTGCATCTAAGCGCCTTTTATTTGGTAAGGGCAGCTGTCAGGCCCCTGGGGGTCCTGAGGAGGGCTGTCCTGCACCTAAGCCACCTCTTCCTTGATTTGACTGTACCTTTGCTAGGCTTGGCCAAGGGCCAGGGGCTCCCAGGACCCAGGGCTGGAGTAGAGGTTGGGGGGTTTGGACTCTGGCCATTTCAGGGCACAAAATGGTGCAGACTTGGTCCCAGGAACGTGGCCTCTTTAGGCAGGGGGGCTACACACAACTGGGTGAACACCGCCTTTGGAGACACACAGACTCAAGCTCTACTCCTGGATCTACAATTTCTTGGTTGTATAAAGCCCAACAACACTGAGGCCTCACTGAGCTTCAGTTTCCTTACCTGTTGCATCAGAATAGTAACCACTTCTTTGCATTTTGGGCTCATTACATGCTATCTTGTAAGGCACTAAGAAAGCTCCTGGCGGCGGCTGGCACACAGAAGCAATTAATTTAAAGCTGTGATCTGTAGCAGCATATACACCTCCATTTCCGCACTTCCGCTCCTGGCCACCCCCTCCAACCCCAGCTAACTTCCCTTGGGGAAGTGAAAAAGATAGCATCTGGGAGAGGTGCCTGAACTGTGCCCCAGGCCCCAGTGGGCCTGGATGCCCAAGAGCTAGCTGGAAGCCCGCAGGATGCGGACAGGCCGGGGCCTGCGGCCCAAGTCCCGCCCAGCGGGCGTGCGCCCTCAGGGACTGCCGCAGGAGCCTGTGACACAGGGGCGGCCGCTCTGGAGTGTCGATGTGGGTTTAGTAATAAATATGTGCCAGCCGGAGATTAGGCTGGTCGGGCCGGGGTGGGTTGATGTGCAGCGGTAAGGGCTCAGGTGGGGCGCCGCACTGGACCCGCGAGAGCCGGCAAGCGCGGGGACCTGGGTGCAAGGACTTCGTAGCCTCCGGGCTCCGGCTTCCGCTCGCTTTCCACGCCCACTTCGGAAGCCCCCTCCTAGCGCCTCTCCATCCGCGGGACTCCTAGGGGCGAGCCCTAATTTCCGAGAAGGGGCCCATCCTCTCGCTCCCTTGGCTGCCCCATCGGGCAACAAGCCTTCGAGGCCTCTCGTCCAGCTGAGCCGGGCGGCACCTCCAGCCCACGCCCCGTACCTCCCCGCCGGCGCCCGGCCACCCTCCCGGGCACGGCGCCGCCACGCGTGACGGTGCGCGCCGGAGAGCACTTCCCGCCCCGCGCCGATTCCCTACGTGGGGGACGTGCAGGGTGATGCCGGACCCCGGGGGATTTCGCAGCGTCGCCCGCCCCCCTTCCGGTGCGGGAGGGAGCGGCTGCCGCGCCCCCCTTCCCCTGCCCGGACGCCACCGCCCGGCGCTGCAGAGGCGCGCGGCAGCCAATGGGCGCGGAGGAGGTGGGCCGGCTGGCGGCTGTCACCCTCCCCGGGACGGGAGCGCGGAGACTGGGAGCGCGCGAGCCGCCGCCACGCCCCGGGCCGAGGGGGAGGAGCCGCGGGAGGAGGAGGAGGAGGAGGAGCCGCCGAGCAGCCTCCGAAGGACCACTTCTCGCCCCGGCTGCGGAAGACCCACCGGCTCCACGCCTGCCGCCCGGCACCCCCGACCGCCAGCATGATCGCCGCGCAGCTGCTGGCCTATTACTTCACCGAGCTGAAGGATGACCAAGTTAAAAAGGTGAGCCCCCGCCCGCAACGCTGCCGGCGCCCTGGCCGCAGCCTTGCATTCCCGCATCCGCTCGCCGCCGCCAGCGCCGCCGCCTCCATCCTCCCGCGCCCGGCCTTCCCCAGGCCAGCGTCTGGCTGGACTGCCGGGCGCGGGGAAAGCCTTTGCCCTTGGATTCTCCCCGGCATTGTCAGTGTGTGTGTTTGTTGCGGGGATGGCGGGGCGGAAGACCCTCGAGTCTGGGCTGCTTGCTGCAGTGTCCTTGAAACTGGCCGTGGATGTCAGGTGGGTCCCTGGGCCGTGTGGGGAGGTGGCCGGGTGGCGGCCGGCGGGCCAGTCCACGGGGCCTGTTCGTGAGGGTCCGAGCGCCGTGGGCGGAGGTGTGATCACGGAGATGCTGGGGAGGTGAGCGAGCTGCAGGCGGGGGTGCTGGCTGGAGGCCAGGCATCCCATATTTGGGGTTCCCGGGCGGAGGACGTTGGGTGCTCTGGAGAAGCTGTCACCTGGACTCTCCCAGCTGTTGCAGCTGCTCCTTAATCTGAGGACAGGGTGACCGGCCAGGCTTCCCGGAACGGGGAGGGGCGCGCGGAGGCCGCCGGAAACTTTACTCATAGGCCTCACGTCTGGAGCGGCACGTCTGAATGGAATTTTTTATTCCTCTTGAGCTGTAATTTCCAGCCAGCCCAGGAGCTCAAATAAGAGACTCGATCATTTGAGCCGTATGGAGGCCTTGCTGTGTATGCTTGTGGCGTGTGTGTTCTTGCACTTGGACGCATCTTCCTCCCCTGAGGTGCTGGTGCCTTTAACATCTGCCTAGTGTAAGATACTCTCCGCTGGCGGGTCTGAAAGGTATCTCTCTCCCTTCTGCCAGCCTTGGCTACCGTATTTTTAAAGAAACAGCCTAGCTGTAGGGAAAGATGCCTATTTTATCAGTGCCAGGTCTGACACGGGCTCCTTATCCACCCATTCTGGGTGGTGACGTTGTTGCTGGGGTTAGCTGGGATGGACCGACAAAGTCAACCTGACTTTGGAGTTCAGACAGGGAATGCTACCTACAGGTGAGAAGCAGAAGTGACTGGCCTTGATTTTCTGCCCTGCAAGTCACAGGATATTCTGTTCTTTTCCTGTCCACCTAAGACGACTTTCTCATCTGGCACCATAGAACAGAGGCCTACTGAGAGCAGTGACCTCATCAAGGTCACCCAGCAAGTTAGAGGCAGAGCCAGGGTGGGGACCCAGGTCTCCCAGCTCCTCTACCCTGGAACTTGAATGAAGCTCCTCCTTGAAATCAGCTGAGGGTGAGGGAGGTGCTGAGAGACCAAGCCCCTGGGGACACTCTCCTATGCTGGATCCTGTGCTGGGTGGGGACCAGGAGTGAAGTAGTTAGGAGAGAGGCATGGAAATCTGACACCATCCTTCACGGCTTTAAGTGATGACTCTGGGTTGTTAAACCATGGGACTCACACACTTGCTCCTGTGGGACACCCTCGGAACTTCCCTCTGGCTACTAACCTCCGGGAGCTGTGTATGCCAACATGTGCATTTCATGAGTTTTCTTCAATGGTGTTGTGCATCCCTGGTGTTCTTCCTGCTGGAGCAGGGAGACAGCCCTTCCAGCATGGCTGGGCATGCTGGAACAGGCCTCTTTAAGCCAAGAGGAATTTACTGCCCTCCTGCAAATGGTATCCTCTATGGCTCGAGAGCATTCCGCTATGGGGGTCAGGTGGGGCAGGTGGGGCAGGCGGGGCAGGCGGAGCAGGTGGGGTGGGAGCCTGGATGACCTTGTAAACCTTAAGCATCCACACCCACCACCACCTCTGTGACTGCTGGCTGCTCACTGGCTGGTGGCCTGTGGCTGCTAAGTTGAGCTGAGGTTTGGACTGCACTTAGTGGGACATCTGTTTTATCAGACACACAGTGTCTGTTGGCCCCAGAGCCCTCCACTACTGAGAGTGGCCAGATTCGCATCTTTTGATGCACATTCTATCTGCCAGACCCCTGTAGGTATCTGAGTGTGTGACTTCTCATTCAGTTACAGCCCTTCTCATTCTGAGATGGTGATTTAGATATCCCTTTCCTCCTCTAGCCCCAGAAGCTTGCTGGAGGAGGGTCTTGAGACCAAAGCTTCAACAAGATAATATTATTTGTCAAGGAGATTCTTAAAAACAAGCTACTTGCTAGCATCTCATCAGGACTTCCTATGCCGCTTTCTATGGGGAGAGCGGGTGGATTCCTGCTAGAGGATCAACCTGCATGGTGGGTTGTGTGGCACTGCCATTCTTGAGTGTGTTCCCCAGGAATCTTCCTGGGCCACCTTGGAAGGCACACATTGGACCCTTAACTCCAGTGACCTGGTCAGCTTTCACCACTCCTGGGTGTGCAGAGGCTGGGGGACCACATCTGCTCTCCTGGGGCCCAGGACTTATTAGAGACTAGCCTTTCCCAGCTACCACTCCCCATGGGAAGGCTGAGTCGGGGTGCATGATTCCCTGTTCCTCCTGTGGGCTGGGCCCTGCTGCCCGCCACCTGATGGGGACCCAGTGAGGATGTCCCTCCCACCCAGCGTAGGCGGCCATGATGATTCAGCCCTCCAGCCCTAGGCAGCCTCGGGGCTCTGGAGACAGACCTGGTATCCCTCATCCATCTTCTTGCTCTCCGGCCCAGAGGCAGGAGGAGGGAAGGTAAGGATGTTTTCAGAAGTGATCATTAAAGGGTGTCATTTCTTTCCTCATTGCCTAAAAGGCACATCAGTAATTCAGTCTTATAAAATACATACTGAGTTGAAACAGTTTGAGTGTCCGACTTCGCAGCTTGGAGCCCCATTGTCCAGTCTACATCTGGATAATATTGGTTAACAGGTGCTGTAAACAGGGTGTCCTGGAATCAGGCTGAGCTAAGCGCAAAACATGTATTTTCCTTTCATTCTTCTAGTGCTTTTAGGAGGAAAAGGAGGCACATGTGTGCTTGTGAAGGATTCCATTCATCAGAATCCTAGACATCTGCTAGTTCTGCAGCTCGAGGCTGGGTTTTTTGACCTTTAAGTAACTTTTAACATGCTTCTCATCTTGCCAGCTTCTTCCACTCGGTTTTGCCATTAGGAGCCTGGAGGAGGGTGAAGGATTGCTTAGTGCTCTGTTTGTTTAGAAAAGGAAGATGGGGCCAGGAAAGTCAGAACTTGGCCTACCAAGAAAGGCTGGACTTCCTTTCCTTTCCTCCAGGCTTGTCAGAATGGTGCGCAAACGCCAGTGGATTTTCTCTTGGTGGGAGCCCCAGAATGCTAAGTAATTTCCACCAGCAGGTGAACCAACAGGTGTGATTTGTCCAATGGCTGAACCCAGGAGTCCTTGAGTACTTGGCCCAGGAAGACAGGGGAGGGTATCCTTAGCAATTAGAGGGCTGCTCAAGGTCCATTTCCTCAGGGCCCATGTGTCTCAGCTGCAAAAGCAAGCATTACAAAAAAAAAAACCAAAAAAAAAAAAAAAAAAAATCCCCAAATGCCCATTCTTATTGCTCAAGGGGGGTGAGAGTTAGAAAACTATGAAAAATGTCTCTCATACCTCATGATTCTGGTGTTGTACAAATATTCAGTGAGAGCTCCTTGAGGAATCTTCATTTCCATAATCCCTGTCCCCTCTACCTTAGATGTTCCTAGGGTTTCTCACCAAGAGAAGCCCCCTCACTTCATCTGGTTGGATAATTTGGTAATGTGCAGGAATAAACTGGGCAGCCGGGTGGCTATGAGGCGCTTCCACATCTGGCCACACTGCACACTGCTCCCACGCTCCTGCTGCTCTCCGGAGAAGGCATGGGCCGCTTTCCCCTAAAAAGACTGATTTGGCATGACCGGAGCCGTCTCTGTGTGTGTCTACACTCAGGGATTCCTGGAGGATAGAATTAGCCACTGGAGTTGGCGCTGAGCATGCCGCAGGAGGCCCCGGGGAGACGTTGGATAAGGAGAGGCAGTCATACACCTCTGAGTCCAGGAATCAGCTGTGGCCAGACAGCTGACACCTGCTTATTGATTTGAGGGCCCTTAGAATCAAATCCGATCACCAGAACACAATCATTTCTTTAAAAAATGCTTGAGTCCTTTATTGTGTGCAGAGTACTGTTCTAGGCTGGGGCAGCAACCATAAACCAGGCAGAAATGGTCCCTGTTCTCGTGGAGCATAAATAATTATTTGCTGTTATAATATGTGCAAAGCATAGACTCCTATGAGGGCATGGACATGCAGGGGCGTGTGGTCAGACCTTGGGTGGAATCACTAGCTTAGGAACTGCTTAAAGCCAGGCTCCAGATGTTAGCTCCTTAAGTGCTTCAGGAAGCTGCCGTCCACCCCCAGTCCTGGGAATGTGGCGAACATTAGTCTGGTTGGGGTAGCAGGACAGGTGCCCGCTGCCTTCCAGCCTAATAAACCTTAACACCAAGATCTTATGAAGCCACTTAATGTACACTGGGTTGTGTTTATTGTATCTGATCTTAAAGAAAAATAGGTAAAATTTTACTGATTGATAGGTTTTTATTTCTGGAAATAACATTGACTTCTGGTAAATACTACAGATGGGGATATTATATATTTAGAAACTTTGTAAGGTGCAGTCAAATGGATAGTAACCAAAATGTGATTTTGCTTTCTCTTTTAATGGTTTGTTGTGTCTGGGCATCCTGAGATACTTCACTGGTGTCATATCAGATATCAATTATATATATAATTGAGATTACATTCTAAATGTTTTATACATAGTGTATATATGCTTTCATTTGATCTTTCAAAAACCTGGGCAGCTTGTCAGGGCAGGAAGTATTATTCTGTGCTTCCCAGCGCAGCTCCCTCCCCAGGGCATTCTGATCCTGCCTGTGTGCTGCAGACAGAAGGCAAGAGATTTTATTCCCCATTTAGAAACAGGGGCTAGAGGCCCACCCAGAAGAGATAAGCAATTTCCCAAGGTTGAAAGAAAATCAGGAATGGGATCCAGAGAGCTCTTCTTGCTCACTCTGCTTCTTTCCTTTAGGGGAAAAAAAAATCCATTTTTGTTTTTAATGGTTTACCTTGGAACCTGTATTTTAATTCTCTCCCCTCACCAGTCAATAAATATAAGAGTTAACTTTTTGTTATGAAATATTTGAGGCACATTAAAATACTGAGGTTAACATAACAAACAACCTCTGTTTCTACTACTTAGCTTGAGAAATTACAGACATAATCACAATTTCTTTTTTTTTTTGAGACAGAGTCTCATTCTGTTGCCCGGGCTAGAGTGTCGTGGTGTCAGCCTAGCTCATAGCAACCTCAAACTCCTGGGCTCAAACAATCCTCCTGCCTCAGCCTCCCTAGTAGCTGGGACTATAGGCATGTGCCACCATGCCCGGCTAATTTTTTCTATATATTTTTAGTTGTCTGGCTAATTTCTTTCAATTTTTTAGTGGAGACGGGGTCTCGCTCTTGCTCAGGCTGGTCTTGAACTCCTGAGCTCAAATGATCCACCCACCTCGGCCTCCCAAATGCTAGGATTACAGGCGTGAGCCACTGCGCCCGGCCTATAATTACAATTTCATCGGAGACACAGTTGAAGCCTCTTTATGCCATCTCTGATGCAATTCTCCCCCCGCCAGAGGCAACTTTTCTCCTAGATTTGATGTTTATCATTTCTGTTCATGTTTTTATGCTTTTATTACATATGCATGTGTCTATAAACAGTATATAGTATTGCTTTATATGGGTTTAATCTTTTGTAAATGGTGCTATACTGCATATATTCAAGCAATGTGTGGTATTGCTTTGTATGGTTTTAAAGTTTTATAAATGGTGCTGTACTATATGTATCCTTTTGCAGCCTGTTTTTTTTAGCTTAACGTTGTATTTTGATTTTTTTTTTCATGTTGATCTGTGTAACTCTGTTTCATGAATTCAGACTGCTGTGTGCTCTTACATAGCTTATCCACAATTTATCCATTCTTCTTGTGGTGGGCATTAGTGTTTCTAATGTTTCAAATGACACACAATGCTTCAGCTATCACCCTTCAGCACACAAGCAAGTTTCTCTAGGCTCTAGGCTGTGTACCTAGGGCTGGAATTACTAGGTGGAAGGGTGTGTGTATCTTCCCATTTATAAGATTTTGCCAGATTTTCTTCCTCTGTGAATGCCGGTTCACACGTGTGTGCAGGTTGCCGTTGTTCCACGCCAACCCTTGGTATGATCAAACCTTTACAAATTTGTAATAGATAATTTTTAGAGTCTGTTTCCTTCCTCTGTCATTTCCATTCACATCACTAAGCATTCTAGCTCAGTTTAAAATTAGCCCATTTCCTAATTTACCTTATCAAACAGAACCCTTGCTACAAAGTCTTACTGAGTGACGGTGACAGCTCCATTGACTGCCGCTGCTGAAACACGGGCACAGCACCGGGGGTGGCCGTGGGTGCAGAGGAAGCTCACTGTGGGCCCTGGAGCTCTAGCCAAGACTCCGTTAAACTTTTCTGGGAATTAAAACACTCACGTGTGCTTTCACTCGCTCACACTCTCTTCCTGGGTGGATCCGATCCGGGCAGAGCAGGCTTATCAGTCCCCTAAACGTGCCCAGCTCTGTTCAGAGAAAACTCCAGCCAGCGGCTTCTCAGACTATTCTCCGTAAAAGGAGAGAGTGACTGTACCCCAGCGGCAGGGAAAACTGAAATGTGAAGTCGGCTGCCCAGCCCTTTGCAAACAGAAGCTGAGCTATCCCTGCGGGAGGCAGAAAATGTCGGCTCACGTTCATCTTGAGACATGCTTGGTTGCAGACGCCGAGACCTTGAGGGCGCCTTACGAGGAAGGGGGCATTCAATGCCTACTAGGTGCCTGTCTTTTCTTTTTCTTAACGTGGGTCTCATTTAATGGTTAGGAGTAATAATACTAATTGAAGCCAACGTGGAATGCCTATCACATTTATTGCCAGGCGCCGTGCTAAAGGCATCATGAGCGTTAGCTTGTTTCCTGCCCGTGAAGCCCCTGCGAGGCTAGTGCCATCGCCATCTCCACCTTTGGATGCGGACCCTGCGGCTCCGACGGTGACCGGCAGAGCCAACATTCTGACCCATCAAGGCTGAGGGCAGAGCTCCTGCTTTTATTTATTTTTAAAAATTGAGCTATAATTCACCTACTATGGCACTCACCATTTAGAGTGCACAATTCAGTGGTTTCTAAAACATTCACAAAATTGTGCAGTCATCACCGCTGTCTAATTCCAAAGCATTTTCATCACCCTGCAGAGAAACTATACTACCCATTAGCAGTTCCTCCCCAGTGCCCCTCCACCCAGCTCCTGGCAACTGCTAATCTAGTTTCTTTTCATAGATTTGCTTCTTCTGGACATTTAATATAAGTAGAATCATATAAAATTTGGGCTTTTGTGTCTGGCTTCTTTCACTTGGCATAATATTTTCAAGGTTCATCCATGCAGTAGCATGTATCAGCTTTTCATTCCTTTTTATTGCCAAATACTATTCCATTGCATCTATATACCACATTTTGTGTATCCATTTGTCAGTTGATGGACATTTGGTTTGTTTCCACTTTTTGGCTGTTCTGAATAATGCTGTTATGAACATCTGTGTATGAAATTTTTTGTGCAGACTTATGCTTTCTTATCTCTTGGGTATATATGTAGGAATAGAATTCCTGGGAGAGCCTCTGCTTTTTACCACCTTGAGAAAGCCAGCTCCATTTAGAAATGGGGAAACTGAGGCCCCTAGATGGTGAAGTGGCTTGCTGATGACCACACAGCTATGAGTGATGGGGACAGGAGCACTGCTACTAGATCCCCTGACGCAGTGGCCCATGTCCTTTCTACCCCTATACCCAACTCTCTCATTTTGCAGTTTTGAGAAATAGATCCAAGGAGGGAAAGGCTATGGTGGGGTGAGGATCCTCCAGGTCCCCCACTCCCATCTCCTGCTCCTCCCAACACCAGGTCACTTGCTCATGCTTGGGGCCCTTACCCCAGTTACTCATAGTTGATGAACCCCTCCCACTTGGAAAGGAAATTGGTCCAATAAGGTTGTTTGCAGTGCAACATTAGGAATTTGCCATGTTTTTCAAATCTCTCCCTGTACTCTCTTTATTTGTCTCCCTCCCCCATCCCTGTTTGCATTTAAAAGAAGACCCCCAGGGAGGGCAGTGTTTAACCTGCAAGAACAGCCCCCAGTGCTCCCTTGTAAAGCTCACTCCTAGCCTCTGCCTGCCATAATATACACAACTCTTGATTTCATGGATTGATGACACATGGCATTTGTCTTCACCCAGCCCTCATTCCTCTGATGTCTCCCTGTACCTTCCAGGACCCTGTCTGGGTAGGTGGGGTGAGCAGAATGGGAGACCCAGGTCATGGTTGTAATAGAGAGACCACCTCACCTTTGCCAAATTCTATTCCATTTACAAAATATTTGTTAGTAAGATTGCTTTAGTTGAATCGTTTCAGGAAGCTTGGATGTAGGTATTTCTCCCTCCCACATTTTACATATGAGGCAGGTGACACCCAGAAAGTGGAATTGATGCCATTTTGGTGGCCAGGAAGCAGTAGGGCTAGGGGGGACACACAGGCCTCCGTGACACCAGTGGACAGCTCTCACTGTGCATGCAGAACTAGAACCATGTGGTGCAGGGCTTCAGACTCCCAAAGCCATTGATGGGGCTCAGGACATGCTATCCTAAAACATGGCACCTTTGCATTTGAGAAAACAGCAGAGGCAGGAAGGTCTCTCTCATCTTTCCCATGCCCTTCTCCCCTGAAGCAGATCATAAAACCCTCATTCAAGAGCAGAAGAAAAGAATATCTTTATCTCTGAAGACAGGGTCACAGAGAAGAATCTGAACAAGACTTGCTAAGTTCCTCCCAGTTTATCACCATTAGATCAGACCTGCTTTGTCCAGTCATACTTCTCCACGACTACCTACTTCTTCATCAAACCTAGTATTAAAAAAATACATAGGTTTACGTGTTTCTTGAATTCTTCATTTACTTCTGAAGGCTCCGGTGTCACATAAAACTTTTATTGATTTGTATGCTTTTCTCTTGCTAATCTGCCTTTTGTTATAGGGGCCTCAACTATGAACCTAAGATGGGAAGGAAAGGTACTTCTTTTCCCCTACACCGTGTTCTGCATTGCAGCCGCCTCCCTGTAGAAACCGTCTCCCAAGGCTCCTGTAACGCAGATGTGTCTGGAATGCTAGAGCCGTGCTGTAGAACAGTAGCCACCAGCCACATGTGCCTGCTGAGCACTTGAAATGTGGCAAGTCTGATTTGAGATGTGCTGTTGAGTGTAAAATCCACACAGGTTTTCACAAACTTCATGTGACAAAAAGAATATGAAATGGCTCATTTAATAATTTTTTAACAGTGATTATATGTTGCAGCAATATTTTGGATATATTGGGTTAAGTTGAAAAAATATATACATAATTTTTGAGACAAAGTCTTGCTCAGTTGCCCTGGGTAGAGTGCAGTGGTATCAGCCTAGCTCACAGCAACCTCAAACTCCCGGGCTCAAGTGATCCTCCTGCCTCAGCCTCCGGAGTAGCTGGGACGACAGGTATGTGCCATCACACCTGGCTAATTTTTCTATTTTTGGTAGAGATGGGATTTTGTTCTTGCTCAGGCTGGTCTGGAACTCCTGACCACAAGCGATTCTTCCACCTTGGCCTCCCAGAGTGCTAGGATTACAGGCATGAACCACTGTGCCCGGCCAATAAAATTTATTATTAAAATTAATTTCACCCTTTTTAAAAATGTGGCTACTAGAAAATTTGAACTGTCTCGCATTATCTTCCTGTTGAACAGTGCTTTGCTAGACAGTGAAATTACAGCTCAGAAGTTGGGACCCCAGAGGCACTCTGCCTTTAAAGCCGTGGGTTCCTGTGTGTCCTTGGGCCTCGGTTTCCTCATCTGTAAGCCTAGGAGGCTGGAATCCATTATCTATTCTTTTTTTTTTTTTTATTTTATTTGTATTTTTTTCCAAATACTCTGGCTAGGGAATCTATTATCTATTCTTTTTTTTTTTTTTTATTATTATGTTTTTTTCGAGATCAGTTCCTGGGGTGATTATTATCTATTCTTAAAGGACCCCTCCAACTTGAGCAGTGTTGTTTGGTGGCCATCAAGTTCTCTGGGCCTCAGTTTCTTTATCTGTCAAATGGAGTGAATGGTTGTTGCATTGTTCTCTGCCTACTTATCAATTTAGAGAGTGGGCATTTGGGAAGTGTACAGAACTGAACAAATGCCAGGTATTATTGTTATTCACCCAGAACATAACTGTAGGCACCTTGAGTAGCCAGGTGGGGGTGCAGCTTCCTGGATAGCACAGGGCAGGCAGACAACCAGACCTGGTCCTGGGCGGGGAGCCTGGGTACCGTCCTGCCTTTGCCTTGAGTTGTGTGTGAGAGCTCATGGGTCAGCTGCATGTCCACGTTCCCTGGCCAAATGGACAGATGAAAGTGCCACCGTGGGTTTCTGAAATGTCCATGTTCTGAGGAATCCGGGGTGCCATGGAGCTTCTGTGTCTGCCCTATATGAGAGCGAGAGGGCAGTGTTCGTTGTTGCTGTTTTACTGATGGAGACACAGAGATGGAAATGACTTGCTCAAGGTCCCAGGGAGGCAGGGCCATTGGTCGAGCCCCAGGTCTTTCAATTTCTAGCCCAGCCCACTCCCACCACTGCAGCATCTGCCAGCCAGGGCATTGGGGTTTGGTTGTCTCACAGTAAAAGTAAACCTGTCTACATTCAGATCCTGTCTTCCCTGTTGTCAGGAAGTGCTGGGGACATTGGGAATGGAGGCTGGCCCCTTCCTAAGCCATCCATCGGGAAGCTTAGAATTAAGCCTGTTGTTCCTGCCCTGCCGCATTCCAGGGCTGCTCTGTTTCCCTTGAGGGACCAGGAACCTCCTTTATTTTTAGCAAGTTCATTGTGCCAGCTTTGTTCTCTTCCTGGGCAAGGGCTTGGTCACTCTTACCAGCCAGGAAGCTCCTGTTCATGGGTAGCAAGGTGGCCAGGAGAACCTTGGACATGACCTCAAGGCCCTATGCCAGTCCTCCTAGCAAGAGGAGCCTGGGGAATACGGGAGAGCATGCTGAGTTTGGAGTGATAGTTGGTGCTGCTCTGGTTGCTGGCTGCTTAGGGCATTTTGCTTAACTACACGGTCCCAGGTCGTTCTTGTGTCAGATGGGGTCAATAATGCACACCGTGCAGATTGTGCAGATTTGGATCAGAGCAGCTGGAAGTGCCCAGCATGGCCCCATCCACATTCTTGTTCCTACAACCTCAGGTTCCTCAGCAAGAGTGGGGGTCCTGTTTTCCTCCTGATGTATGGTGAGTAAACAGGGTTGTATGAGCAGTCTGTGGTGCTTAGCCTGTCCTCCTTGAAACAGAGCCAGCAGTTGAGAAGCACTGAGAGAGAGATGATCCTGGCAGCACAGGCTGGGAGAGGGCTTCAGTGCCTGCGGGATGCTCTCACACAGGCCCGCACTGGACAGGCTCCGCACACGGTCCCTCATGTGCCGCGCGGGTGATTCAGCAGTCTCTGGGAAACTTGAATAGGGGAGGGAGAATCCTGATTGTCTTTAGGGCCCCTTGTGTCCCTCTGGGCCTCAGCCATGCAGTGGAGATGTTGTGACGGGAAGGTGGAGGTTAGAAACGCCTGGAACTCCCCGCACCTCGGAGAGAGGCTGAGTGCTGGGGGGAAGGGCTGGGCCGCATGGGGAAGAGGAGTCTCCGGGCCTTATCTGAGACCTCCCCAGGCTAGGCGTCACCGGAGGCCTCCCGCCCAGCCGAGGAGCCACCCAGCCCAGCCACAGAGCCACCGCGTGGCACCATCTGAGGGCTGGGGGCACACAAAGGGCCCTGAAGGCACGGCCCCTGCACCCCTGGCGACCACCATCTAGCTGGTGCAGACCATGTGCGGGTCCCTGCAGCACCCGGGAAAGACACAGCACGACGTGTCCCCTGTGCAAGTTGACTCCTACGCAGAGAGCACCCGAGGCCGAGGGGATGCTGAGGAGAGGAGTGGACAGTGTGGGGCGGGGCGGATCATGGCATGTGCCCTGGAGAAGGTGAGTGGGGAGGTGGCCTTGGGAGGAAGAAGGAGCAGGGGACCCAGAGGCCAAGGAAACAAGTGGCTGGTGGCGCTGTGAGGAAGGGCCTCTGGGAGTGTTGAGCCACTGTCAGGGCCCCAGGTGGCCTGAGGGTGCTGGGAGTTGGTGTTTGCTGTAGGGACCCCACCAGGTCAAAGATGTCTCCCCTTGTGGCCAACCTCCTCCCTGCTCAAGGGTGCCAGGAGCTGGCTGCCGAGAGTGGCACAGAAACTAGGTTTCCCTGACGGTCACCAGCAGCATTGAGGTGGGGCTAGGCTGCCACAGGCACCACGTGCAGGCAGGAAGAGGAGTTGGGAGGCGCTGGGCTGGCACAGACCGCAGTGGCGCGTCTGGTTGGGCCAGGGCCTTCCGCTTGCTATGGCTGTGAACTTCCTTCCTAGGACTGTGTGAAAGAGGAAGGAGCAGATCAGACAGCTTGTAGTGGGGACCAGGCCTCCTGAAAGTCACGCTGGCGTGGCGTGCTTTCTGCAAGGCAGAGCTGCAAGGCCCTGCCGCTCTGAAGTGCCTGAGCCGTGCAGAACACCCCCACGTCTCCCTCTCCAGGAAGCCTCTGGCCTGGGCTGCCCCTGGGCTGAGAGGAGGGGCACTGGACCAGGCATTGGGAGCTTGGCTCACCTTGGTCAGTAGAGGGACCTCCCTGGCCTCTGATTTTTCCTCAGGGTGTTGGAAGTGCTGATACCTGGCGTGTCTCTGCAGAGGGGGGTGCATAAGCACCAGTGGGCAAAAGTGCCGTGCAGAGTAGAGAGGCCTTTGTAGATCAAAGTCGTATGAATACACCTGCGAGACAGATGGAAAGACCCTGGTGCCCACAGGATGACAAAGCCAGAGGTGAAATGCAGGTGTCTACATTGCCCTGGCTGTGCCCTGTCTTAGATCCAGGCAGGCTCCCGAGAAAATCTTAAGTGTGGCTCTGTGAGTTCCAGCCTTAGAGGCAGTGTCCCGAGGAAATAGGGAGGTGGAGTTAAGGTTTCAAAGGAGAAAGCGTTTATTATATAATTCCATTTTTATAAAACAAAATAAAAACCCCAATCTCTACATGTGCAAGTGCTTGTTTAGGTAGGAAAACAATCCTAGAACGTAAAGCAGGGATATCTCTGGGGAGATTGAGGGAAGAACGCATACTTTTTACTTTTATGCATTTATGTGATATTTGAGTATTTTTTTTACAATAAGTATATATTACTGTTATTTAAAAAATAAAACAGTGCGAATGTTTTAGAGGAATTTTGCCGAAATCTTCCATTTGCCATGTTTTCAGGCATATTGCAACCGAGCTTTACTTTTCTCTTCTACAAAATGGGTCAGTGGCATTTTTAGTAGATGCATTTTTTAGGTATTTAGGTGAAAGGAGTTGGGGACACATGATTATGTCACTTAGGCAGGGATGGGAGGGAGGGAAATGATACTGGACGCTTGCTTGCTAGTAAGTGGGATTTGAAGCCTGCTGTCTGCCCACAGCCCCGTGTTCTTCCCACCATGGGAGAAAGAGTGGAAATGCTTACGGAGGCTCCCCAAATGAGGGGGTTGTAAGACACAGAATCTAGACCCAGCTGCCACTTAATAAACCAAGACCTTGCATGAGTCAGGGGTCTCAGTTTCCTCCCCTAGAAAATGAGATGACGATGTCTTTCCCGCCTGCTTCACCAGGGTGTAGTCGCAGGAGAATGGGAACTCACGTTAAAGCACCTGCTTCATGCCTGGCGCCTGGCATCCGCAAGCTCATTTCATCTCTTTCTGCAAAGTTCAAATGGGATAATGTATGTGAAAGTCCTGTGTGTGAACAGCAAAGCCTTCTGCAAATGTGAGCTGTTACTAATAATATTAATAAGCACGAAGGACCTATTCTCTGAGTCGGTCTCCTTAGGAAAGGGAAGTGAATCTGATGTTGAAATCTCTGCCCAGCCCTTGAGCTAACGTCCTGCTTAACCCTTTCACGCCTCCCATTTCCTTTGCAAGTGAAAAGTGTCTCACTTGGAAAGTTCCTTTTAAAGGCCTGTATCAGCAGCTTCAGTCACACCTGTTGCCCTGCCTCAGTCTTAATCCTCACTGGAGAGCGCGAGAAAAGGAATGAAATTTTCCATGGCTATGTCCCCTTCCACCTGGGGTGAAAGTGCCTGGGTTGGTTACCAGTGGTTACTGGTGCCTGCTGCCACGACTGGCCTGCTCACTTGGGCATGTCCAGTCTTGAATTTGCTTTTTGTGCATGTTCTGTTTGGAGCAGGGGGTGGGGCTGGGGTCGGGGCATGGAAAGGTTTGTGAGTTTAGCCCAGTGCCAGGCCACTGGACTCTTTCCTCAGCTGGAGGGCTCTGGGCCGGGGGGCTTGGCGAGGCTGTGTTCTCTTGGCTGATGACATCCTCCTGCCTCCGCTGGGGTCCAGCTTTGGGAGCTGCTGAGAGCATCATGGCTGCCTTGGTCCACCAGAAGGACAGTCAAGGACAAGTATTTGGATAGTATTTTGAGCAAGAGGGCCTGCCCTGTGCCGCCAACGTGGCTTCCACCCCTACGGGAGGGGCTGCTCCCTCCCAGCAGTGATGGGCAGAGGCCCTGGACGCTGGGTGGGCTTCCTCGTCAGTCTCAGGCAAGAATCTGCAGGGCCCAGCTTGGCTGTGGTGTCTGGTGTCCTGGTGTCTGGGACCTGGCCCCTCCCCAGTTCCCTCCCAGCCTGACCTGAGTCCCACACACTCGTGTCAGGCACCAAGCTCGAGAGGGAGCATTTGAGGGCCCGGCGGTTCCTGTTATGGCTCCTCTGGGCCTCGTCTCATGACAGACATTCCAAAGGCCGAGGCTTGCAGTAGAAGAAGATAAAGCTGTGCTGTGCCCTCCCCCATCACCAAAACGTAGGGTGGGGAAGGGATTCTTTGAGACCAACGTTTGGCCAGAGCAATAAAGCAACAGTGGTTTGGAGGCAGCACCTTAAGAGAAGGGAGCAGGATTGAGGAAATGCGCGCGCGCGCGCGCGCGCGCGTGTGTGTGTGTGTGTGTGTGTGTGTGTGTAGAGAGGGAGGGAGGGGAAGAGGGAGAGGAACAGACCTGGAGATGTTCTGGAGAGGAGGACAGACACAGAAAAGTTGAAAGGGCCACAGGCTTCAGCCAAATCCCCGAAGACCAAGAGTTGGTCTTTCTTACCGGGTGTCTTGCAGAGATCTGGAGCAAATGGGCAGGAGTGACTTCCTTCCCCAGGGCCCTCCCTCTCTCCCTCTACCTCCCACCGCCCATCCTCAGCCTCTCTTTCCTGGTAGATGGGGCAGCCCAGCCGGGTGCCAGGCAGGGCCCATTTAAAGGAGCTCAGTGAGGTGCTGGGTGCTCTGGGACCCTGGAAGTTTTCTGCAGGTGTCTCTTGACATGTGCTTTTCTCTGATGTCTCTGCAGTCCTTAGGGTGTGCGCCAGGTGCCAGCCTGGCTGGGCAGTGTGGTGGGTACAGGGAGGTGACTTCTCCCCTGGCCAGTCCAGCCCCGGGCCCAGGATCTACACTGTGTCAATGGCCCCTCCTGACCTGCTGAGGCACAGTGGAGAGAAGGGGGTTTCCTTCGCTCGTCCTCACTCACACAGGTCCAGGAGGCCCCGGTTTTGGTTCCAGCCGTGCCGTATTTGTACCCCGCTTTTGGCCCCAGTCCATGTCTCTTCCCAGAGGGGTTGGAACGAGAGGAGGAAAGCGCCCCCTCCATAGCAGCGTGGGGGTCAGGCGTCTTCTATGTCCCCAACTTGCTTTTCCATTTGAGCTTCTAGGCTCTATTTGGGTTTGGCTCGGCTGTCTAAAGTGTTGGGATTCTTGTATCAGAGCTGCACCTCGAGTTAGGAGGCAGGTTGGCTGTGGAGCTATGCAGAGCTCCGCCTTTTCTAGAGGCTTCTCCTGTCCAGCTGGAAAACCTTAACGGCTCTACTTGGGTCTGCCCTCCATGGCGTAGGGGGACCAGCCCACCCCAAGGGGTGGGGATGATTGTACGGAGGAGCCTGAGACTTGCCTTAGACGTCACTCCCCTGGCTGTGGGCTTTGCGCTAACCAGCCTCAGTGTCTGCATCTGTAGAATGGGGATTAAGAACATCCCCCTGACAGTTTCAAAAGTTGAATGACATGCTGGATGTGAAAGCACTTGACATACCATGAACCACAATATGAAGTATTATAGCACCCGGCATTATTTGAGTTCCTCCTTTGTACAACGCAACGGAGTGAGTTCCAAAGGTCTATTCAACACGTCTGCTTTCCCTGGGCAACTCACCCAGTGTCAGAGATGGACGTGTCCATAAACAGGTGATCACAATGTAGTGTGAGGACGCCGGAGAAGCCACATGGCTAGTACCGTGCGGTCTTGTGCCTGCTTCCCCACTCTCCACCCAGCAGACAGCTTGGTCTTTGAGAAACACAAATGTTGCCGTCATTGTTTTCCCATTAAAGGCATCCCAAGGCTCTCCCGTGCTTTGGGATCCAGCCTAAATTTGTTCACGTGGCTTTCAGGCCCTGTGTGGTTTAGCCTGTGTGATTGTCCATGAAGCAGGAGACAGGGAGGGCCTGGGGGGAGCACGAGGCATGGGTACCAGAGCAAGAAGGCTGCCCAGGACCAAAATATGCAGAAATGACCTAGGACTGAGGACTCTGTGTCCTTGAGTCAGGACGTTTCCCACCACCTTGAAACGTGGGCACGAGATGCCATTCTCAGAAGCAAATCAGTGTGCAGATCTTTTCAGCCTTGTCGGGTCATAAATCCGTTTCTCGATCCGCCGGGAGCCTTCTGTGTGCAAGGCTCCATGCAGGGCACTGGGGAGGTCGAGGTGACAAGCACAGAAAGCTGAGATCCAGGCCAGACCATGCCAGGGGGGCAGTGCTGAGGGGAGGAGATTATATCCAGCCTGAGGGACTGGGACATGATTAGGAGGAAGTGACATTTGATCTGAACCTAGACGGTTCGGTGAGATTTAGATAGCCACGAAGAAAAGGAAGGGTATTTTGTTTGAGTAGAGGTGATAGCAGAGGCACGAAAGCCCAGGGCACCTACCAGGACTGGTAGAGATGGTGTGGCCGGAGTTTCAGAGAGCGTGGAGCCACACCTGCGGGGTGCAGGTGCCCCGGTGATGGGAGGCATTGCCAGGCTTTGAGCAGGGGAGTGCATTGCTTCGTCCTGTGCTTTGGGAGGCTAATGTGGCAGTGGTGTAGAAGATGGGTTGGAAGGGAGAGAGAGTGGAGATGGAAAACTCACAGTGGACGAGTCACCAGCCATCCAGGCACGTGGTTACCAGGGCTTCCTTAACTGAGGAGTGGCAGAAAGCGGTGGACTCCACAAGGACAGCACCCTGAGGACAGGTGTCTAGCCCGATGCATGGCACAGAGCAGGTGCTCAGTAAATACTTTTTGAGAGAATAAATAGCAAGATACCATGAAGGAAGAACAACCATTGACAGACAGTGACAAAGGGGGCCTGGGAAGCTTGAGGAGAGTGGAAAACCCAGGAAGAGGAGCAGGTTGGGTCAGTGCTGGTGGGGAGTGGGAGTGGTCTGATTGGAAGTGTGGGCACAGGAGCCCAGGGGGCCGTCTCCAGACATTCTGAGACTGGGGTTAAGGTCTCCGTGCTTTGGACCTGCCGCTCCTTGTTCTGGGAAGGGCTCTAGCCCTTGGGCCACCATTTATTTCTACCTTCCTAGAAGTCACGTCTAAGGAAACCTCCCAGCACGACTGTCTCATGTTAATAATAATAGCAGGTGTTTATCGAGCACTTGCTGTGGTCTAAGTGCTTCTCTATGTCATCTGATTTTACAGTGTCCTATAAGTTAGGTCCCAGTTATCATCTCAGTTTTTCAGTTGAGGAAACTGAAATTTCACACAGCTGTGAAGCCTCGGGGCTGGAATTCTTTTTTTTTTTTTTTTTTTGAGACAGAGTCTCACTCTGTTGCCCGGGCTAGAGTGAGTGCCGTGGCGTCAGCCTAGCTCACAGCAACCTCAAACTCCTGGGCTTAAGCGATCCTACTGCCTCAGCCTCCCGAGTAGCTGGGACTACAGGCATGCACCACCATGCCCAGCTAATTTTTTCTATGTATATTTTTAGTTGGCCAGATCATTTTTTTTCTATTTTTAGTAGAGACGGGGTCTCGCTCTTGCTCAGGCTGGTCTCGAACTCCTGAGCTCAAACAATCCACCCGCCTTGGCCTCCCAAGTGCTAGGATTACAGGCGTGAGCCACCACTCCCGGCGGGGCTGGAATTCTTAGCCTCTATGGCACTGCCATGCAAGGGCGGATGAGCCAGCCACCTGTCACAGAGGGAAGGAGGCTGAGCTGTTCCTGTGATACTGGGGAAACTTGCCTCCACTACGTGCTTGGGGACTGAAGAGCAGCTTCCGTGTTATATTCAAGGGTTGGAAAAGACCTTGGAGGTGTCTGGCTCTTTTTACAGGCGAGGAGCTAGGGCTCAGGGCATTGCAAGCCTGCTCGGGGGGACATGGTCGCTGGCAATTGAATGACCTTCCATTGTGCGATGTGCCAGCACGGTGTTCCCTGCCTGTGGGAGCTGGTTGTCTCAGGCAGGCGGTGCCTCACCCTGCCCTGTCCCCTCCCCCAGCCAGACTTAAGCTGATGTGACCTTCCTTGGCCTCAGCCTCACCCTCCTTCCTTCTTATCCCTCGCACAGATTGACAAGTATCTCTATGCCATGCGGCTCTCTGATGAAACCCTGATGGACATCATGAGTCGCTTCAAGCAGGAGATGAAGAATGGCCTCTCCCGGGATTTTAATCCAACAGCCACAGTCAAGATGTTGCCAACATTTGTAAGGTCCATTCCCGATGGTTCTGGTAAGTCTCATCTGGAGATTGAGCTCTGAGGCCTGAATGTTCTGTGAAATCATCCTTCTGACATTCATTTGTTCATTCATTTCACCATTCCATTCATTTGTTCTCCTATCCATGCATCCATCCATCCAACATATTTCTACTAAGCATCTACCATGTGCCAGGCACTGTGGATGCTGTGGTTGGGCAGGGCCAACCTGTTCTCCTTAACCTGACGGGCTTGTGATACTTCAGGAAGTATAGTGTTTATAGGTCGTGCACATGCTGTGTGGGTTGCTTTTATGTGTCCAGAACATGAAGAGCTCCAGAACAAATGAAGGGTTTGTTTTAAAAGAATCTCTCCATCAGGGCACCAGGGCCTCCCTTCCTTCACTACCCCAGATAAGTAGCAATCCTACTGGCCAGGAGGGTCTCAGACTCAGAGGGGCGATTCCAGTCCCTATTTGAACAAATTGCCTAGGTGCTGAATCAAGGTAGTTTCTAAAGCAGAGAAATAGAGGAGGTAGAATTGAAAAACAAAAAATTATCCTCTCGCTCTGCAACCCTGTGGCTTCATGTCCTGCAGTGCGGAGTTGGGGGCTCCCCGAGGATTGTCTGTACCTCATCCCCAGTGGGGTGGCATCAGCCCCCACATTTGGCAGGGTGGAGGCTGGGAGGTGCTGCCTGGCCTGCTCCGTGGAAGCCCCTCTGCCGGGCTGAGCCGCAGTTACTAGTTTGCAGAGGTGGGCGCTGTGCCCATCCATCTTGCCACACTCCCCGGAATCCCCCTGTGAGCCGAGGTCTGTGCTGTAGGGTGGGGCTCACGTGCTACCTGGGGGAGATGATGAGGAAGCCATGTTCTCTTAGGGTTGTGGGTACACGCCCTGTGAGTGCGGCCTCACACGCTCCTGCTGTTTCTGCCCTGATCTGGCGGCTCTTGTTTAAAGCAGTGTTTGGGGGGCATCTTGTGTGCAGCCTGTAAAATGGGGGCCAGGAACACTGTGGCTGTTACAGCTGACGATCTTGAAACTGGGCAAGTGCACAGCTTGTGGGAACAGACGGGCTTCAGCAGGAAGCCGCTGGCCTCAGAAGTCCTGAATGAGATTCCAGCAATGATGACGGGCATGTACTGTTTACTCTGTGGCCATGGGTGGGGTTTACTTCATGCACACACATTGGCATTTATATCTCCCATGTTTCTTTGGCTATTTAAAAACCTACTCCACCTCCAGCCTCTTGTTTTTCTTCAGGTGTTGGTTACTACCAATGTAGCTTTTTTTTTTTTTTTTTTAATTTAAGTAATGGGGTCTCACTATGTTGCCCAGGCCGAAGTGCAGTGGCTATTCACAGATGTCATCATAGCGCACTGTAATCTCGAGCTCCTGGGCTCAAGCAATCCTGCCTCAGCCTCCCAAGCAGCTGGGACTGCAGGTGGTTTAGCTTTTTAAGAACTACTGAAGAGATAGATTCTGGCCATCAGAGTGACCGGACCGTGGTGTACCCTGGGTGTGTTCTCATGTCTCTGGCTGGGAAAGAGGGACTTTTATAGTTCATTCCTGCTTTTCCCCAGCCCTGGATGTCAATGTCACCCACATCCAGGAGCTCTGGAGCCTCTCCAGGGTTAGCAGAGTTCTGTAGCAGAGGCATGGCTGCCTGCTCCCAGCTGAGAGAAGAGGAAGGGGAGAGGAGGTGGGTGTGGGCCGCCCCCAGGAGAGCATCTTTGGCTTTGCTTAGGAGAGCTCAGAACAGTAACTGATCCCCCAGGCACCTGACCCTGTGCGACTGGCTCAGGGCAGACATAAGGGAGGGAGGAAGAGAAGCTGCTTCCTTTCCTCCTGAACCCTGCTTGGAGCCAGCTCAGTGTCTGTGTCCCAGGGCCCTATGTCAGCAGGGGGCACTCTCCCTCACTTTTTGCACAAATCATTTCCAGGATTGAGGGTCTCAAGGTGTGATCCAAGTATAGTGGTAATCTAGCCATTTGCTGCATTAGCTATTCCTCAGAACAAAGCCCCAAACTCATATATATTTTCCAGCCTCCTCTTATAGATTCATAACAGACACCAACACACTAAAGGCCCTGAACAGTCCTGCAGGAAAGAAAGTGGTTTAACTTGGCTTAACTGCCTTTTCCCCAAACCTGTTTGATCTTTTTCCTCAACATCTGTTACAGTATTTCATCAGTTTTGAGAACTCATTCTTGTTTTATTTGAGTACCTCTGAAGTCAGTGATGTATTGGACAGTAATCACATTTTAAAATTAATATTGGCAATGTTTTTCTTTCTCAGTGTTACGTAAAATAATAATGTGTCTTCCAGTCAATGGTGGTTTTTTTTCTTTTTGATACAGAGTCT
>CM052446.1:17303293-17398886 GCA_028533085.1 Varecia variegata | reverse complement strand
AGGGAACCAGGGTCACTGCTCAGGGAAGGATCAGGAGCGTAGCAAGTCCCCTTGCAACCACCTCAGGGGCTATTTGTCAAGATTCTCCTTAGATAAATCAACCACCACTTGCAGGTGTGTGAAGTGTCCAGTATTTAGTTTTGTCCTGGCATCTCATGGCCACCCTTTCTTCTCTGACACTGACTCCTGGGGACCCTGCCGATCTGTGCCTGTTAAAGAAGGGAGCAGTGGAGACCTGGAATGGGGAGACTACAGCAGGAGGCTGGGATGGGACAGGGGTCTTTGTGGAGTGAGGAATTATGGGCAGCTTTGTGTATCCTAAGACCAGGCTCCTCCCAGATCTACAGGCAGCAGAGGTCATTTCTCAGTTACCCTGATAGAAATACTTCAGGTCCCAGTCCTCCAAAGGTGCTGCCTGAAACCTGACCCCTTCCTAGGTGAGGGGCTGAAAGCTCTTACCTGCTCTGTATGGACGCCAACACTACCTAAGCAAGAGTTCCCGGCCACCATCCCCAGGGACCTGCTTTCTCTTTGATTCATCTGAAAATGAGACTTTTTTTTTTTTTTGATGCAGAGTCTCACTCTGTTGCCCGGGCTAGAGTGCTGTGGCATCAGCCTAGCTCACAGCAACCTCAAACTCCTGGGCTCAAGTAATCCTTCTGCCTCAGCCTCCCGAGTAGCTGGGACTACAGGCATGTGCCACCATGCCCGGCTAATTTTTTCTTTATATTTTTAGTTGTCCAGTAATTTCTTTCTATTTTTAGTAGAGATGGGGTCTTGTTCTTGCTTAGGCTGGTCTTGAACTCCTGAGCTCAAACGATCCTCCCGCCTCGGCCTCCCAGAGTGCTAGGATTACAGGTGTGAGCCACTGCGGCCGGCCTGAAAATAAGACTTTTGACTGGGCTGGCAACTGAAAAATTTCCCTTGGTTTATTTTAAAGTTATGAGAGAAAGCTGGTGTAAAACATGCAATAAATAAATGTTTATTTAAACATTAAAACAGTAAATAAATGAATTAAATAAATAAGAATAGTATCAAATAAAATAAAAAGTACCCATCATTTCATCCCAGCATAGCATTTGCTTTTGTGCCTGTTATTTCCCTGTGCACAAGTGGTTTATAGTTGTTTACCAGGTTGAGTTTTTACTCTCTTCCTTAAAGAACAAAGCAGAACAAAACCGAAAGCTGCAAGGAGTCATGGATGTTGAAGAGCCCCAGAAAAGAAACGTAGCCATCTCTGGTGTGCTGAAGTCTCACACAGATCTCATCCTTGGGGGATGCTTGTCCCCGAGTTCTGTCTAGGAAGCAGGTTTCATGGTTATGAATTTGAGTTTGGGATTCAAATGCTGGCTTTGCCACTTACTGATTATGTGCTTGGAAAGGATATCTAACCCCACTCTGCCTTTACCTGCCCGTCTGTAGAATGGGCATCATGACAGTACCTACTGCATAGGGTTGAGTGGATTAAGAAGAAAATGGTGCATATACAGCACTTGGTGATTGGCACAGAAAGGCCCGGTGATGTTAGCTGATGGCAAAATAAAGTGTTTTTGATATTCTAATGACTCACCTGCCTGAGAGGAGTCACCGCATACAAATTCAGTTTTTTAACTTGGCAGTTGCGTAAAGAGCCATGGGGCTGGGATTCTGATGGAAACCCAAAGAAAACCCTATACTGATTTCAACAGCGCACAAAGTCAGGGTCAGAGTTTTCACCAAATCTATGATACTTGCTTCCCAGCATTCTCCCTTGTTCTCCTTTTTTTGGACCATAGAAATAATTTAAAATCAGTGGTGTCATGTGATATATCCATATGATGGACCATAATTCTGCCATGGGAAGGAATGAAGTACATTCCGTGGTACAACATGGGAAACCTTGAAAACATGATGCTAAGTGAGAAGAAGCCAGTCACAGAGGGCCATATGTTGTATGACTCCATTTATATGAAATGCCCAGATGGGGAAACGTATCAAGATAGAAAATACAGTTAGTGGTTGCTGGGGGTTAGGGAGGTTGGGAGGAAATGAAGAGTGACTGTTAATGGGTACAGGATTTTTTTTGGGATGATGAAAATTTTTGCAAAATTGGATAGTGATGATGGTTGTACAACTTTGTAAATATCCTGAAAACCACTGAACTGTACACTTTAAAATGAGTAAATCGGGCTGGATGCAGTGGCTTATACCTGTAATCCCGGCACTTGGGGAGGTGGAAGTGGGAGGATAACTTGAGGCCAAGAATTCAAGACTGGGCTGGGAAGCATAGTGAAACCCACCTCTGCAAAAAATAGCCGGGTGTGGTGGTGCACGCTTGTAGTCCCAGCTACTTAGGAGGCTGAGGCTGGAGGATCACATAAGCCCAGGAGTTTGAGGTTACAGTGAGCTATGCTTGTACCACTGCACTTCAGCATGAGCAACAGAGGGAGACCTTGTCTCAAAAAAATAAATAAATAAAATAAAATAAAATAAAATGGATAATTATATGTGAATTATATCTCAATAAAGCTGTTATTAAGAAAACCACCCAACCAATGTGTGAAATAATAAGAAATATACATATTGGTCTCTGCCCCAAGTTCCTGGCACAAAGCTCCTGAAACTCTTGTAATTTCCTGATCAATAGGGATGCTAGGAGAATCCTTTGTTCTAACATTTGGTCTTTGACCCTGGTTCCTGATACAGAGCTCCTAAATCCTTTGGAATTTCCTGTTTTAATGCACTGACTCTAGATAGCTTTAGGATGAGGGCTGGTTGCCAGGGGAACCAGCCCTATAATTAGAGGGTTGGTGCTTTTGGCCCTGCTCCCATCCAGGGAGGGAGAGGGGCTGAAGGTTGAGCTGGCACACCAGTGGCCAGTGGTTTACTCTATTGTGCCTATGTACTGAAGCTTCCATAAAAACCCGAAAGGCCTGGATTCCCAGGGCTTAAAGATAGCTGAACATGTGGAGGTTCCCTGGCGGCACACCTGGAGAGGGAATGGAAGCTTCTCGCCCTTCCTCCCGTGCTTCGTCCTGTGCATCTCTGCCATCTGGCTGTTCATCTGTAATATCCTTTACAATAAATGGGTGAATGTAAGTAAAGTGTTTCCCTGAGTTCTGTGAGCCACTCAAGCAAAGTAATCATACCCAAGGAGGGGGTTGTGGGAACTCCGATTTCTAGTCTGTCAGGTAGAAACACAGGCCACAGCTTGTGCTTGTGACTGGCATCTAAAGTGGGAGAGGGCAGTCTTGTGAGACTGAGCCCTCCACTTGTGGGATCTGATGCCAGCTCCAGGTAGATAGTGTCAGAATTGGATTGAATTAGAGGACACCAAGCTGGCTGGTGTGTTCACTGGTGAATCTGCTGCAGAACTGATTGCCTGCTTGGTGTGTGGGGAAAAACCTTCACACATCTAGGGGCGCAGAAGTATTCCGTGTTGCAGTGAATAGGGAATAGGAAAAACACACTTTGGTGTTTCCTCTGTGTCTCACATGATGGCATAACAGGTTGGTGCTTAAGGAACAATAAGCAGGGGTGCCTTGAATGAATGAATGGACCACCAATCCCTGTGATTGTGCAGCTACCAAGCACTTACTCAGCTGTCCTGGGTACCAAGGACAAATGCAAAGAATCCTAAATTGTGGTCCTTCCCTCAAGGAACCTAAGAGAGATGATAAGAACAGTGAAATTCAATAAGAGTTCTTGGTTTGTTCTTTCATTCCTTTACATCTTCATTAATTCTGCAAGTATTTGTTGAGCTTTTACTATATGCCAAGATACTGTTCTAAGTTTCAGAAATACAGCAATGTGTCCCAGTTTACAGCTTGGTGGAATCAAATACAAAGATAAGTTGGCTTTATAAAAGAGAACACTTTTTTTTTTTAAACAAAACAACATACTTTAAAAAAAAATTAAAAATCTCAATGGACCTAGAATAGCTAAAACACTCTTGAAAAAGAAGAACAAAGCTGTAGGACTTTCACTTCCTAATTTCAAAATTTACAGCAAAGCAACAGCAGTCAAGACATTGTGGTCCTGATATAAGGGTAGACATATATAGGGATCAGTGGAGCAGAACTGAGAGTTCAGAAATAAACACATGCATTTATGGTCAATTGATTTTTGTCAAGGGTGCCAAAGCTATTCAGTGAAGGAAAGAATAGTCTTTTCAGCAAATGTCCAGGGACACTAGATATCCACATGCAAAAGAATGGAGTTGGACCCCGCCTCACACCATATATAAAATTAACTCAAAATAGCCAGGTGTGGTGGCCTGTGCCCCTAAGTTCCATCTACTTGGGAGGTGGAGGTGGGAGGATCCCCTGAGTCCAGGCGTTCAAGACCAGCCCAGGCAACACAATGAGATCCCATCACACACACACACATATAAAAAAACCAAAATGGATCAAATACCTACATGTGAGAGCTAAAAGTAATAACATCTTAGAAGAAAATATAGGTGTAAATCTTTGTGACCTTGGATTTGGCAATGGATTTTTAGATACAACATCAAATCACAAACAACAAAAGAAAAAATAGATAAATTGTACTTTATTAAAATTAAAAACTTTAGGGCTTCAAAGGACACATCAAGAAAGTGAAAAGACACCTCACAGAATGGGAGAAAAATGTTTGCAAGTCCTATGTCTGATAAGGGACTTATATTTAGAACATACTCTAATACGTTGTATGGTTGTAAAAAACTCTTACAACCTAATACTAAAAAGACAACAAAAACTTTTAAAACAGACAAGGGATCTGAATAGACATTTCTCCAAAGAAGATACACAAATGGCCAACAAGCACATGAAAAGGTACTCAGCATCATTAGACATCAGAGAAGTGCAAATCAAAAGTGAAAAGACAATAACAAGTGTTGATGAAGACAGGGAGAACTTGGAAACTTCCTACATTGGTGGTGGAAGTGCAAAATGGTGCATCTGCGCTGCAGAATGATGGCAGTGCCTCAGAAAGTGAAACATGGGCTCCATTCGACAGGGCAGTTCTACTAGGTATGTACACGAGAAATGAAAACATGTGTCCAAACAAAAACTTGGACACAAATGTTCATGGTAGCACTATCCAAAATAACGAAAAGGTGGAAACAGATCAAATTTCTATCAATGGGCAAATGGAAAAAATAAAATGTGATATAACCATACAGTGTAATATTATTCAGCCATTAAAAGGAATGAAATACTAATACATGCCCCCAACATAATGAACCTTAAAAACATTTTGCTAAGTGAAATAAACTAGTCACAAAAGGCCATATACTGTATGATTCCGTTTGTATGAAATATTCAGAATAGGTATATGTAAATCTATAGTGACAGAAAGTAGATTAGTGGTTGTTTTTTCTTTTTCTTTTTCTTTCTTTTCTTGTCTCACTCTGTTGCCTAGGCTAGATAGAGTGCAGTGGTATCATCATAGCTCACTGCAACCTCCGACTCCGGGGCTCAAGTGGTCTTCCTTCCTCAGCCTCCTGAATAGCTGGGACTACAGTTGTATGCCACCATGCTCAGCTAATTTTTCTGGTTTTTGTAGAGGCGGGGTTTCTGTATTGCCCAGGCTGGTCTCAAACTCCAGGCTTCAAGTGATCCTCCCACCTCTGCCTCCCGCACGAAGTGCTAGGATTACAGGTGTGAGCCACTGCACTCGGCTTTGACATTATGAAAATGTTCTAAAACTAGTTGTGGCGCTGGTTGCATAACTAAATATACTAAAAACCATTGAATTGTACACTTCAAATGGGTGAATTGTATGGCATGTGAATTAAATTTCAATAATGCTGTCACCATAAAATATGATAATAAAGGTCTTTCCTTAGGAAAATGAGATGCCCCAAAGCAGTCTGGCACTTTCTGTCTTAGGACTGGGGGGCTCGGTGGACCACTGGGGCTCAGGGAGGCAGGGGTGACTGTCACCCCTGGCATGATAAACATTGGGACAGTGGGGATGTCACCTTGGCATCATGAATAAAGCTAACAGATTTTAACTGATATGTTGGGAGCATGTGTGAGGGTAACTAATGAGATATAAAGAATGTTTAATGTGGCTTAATGATTGGAACCTGCCCGTAGCCACCTCCCTTGGTGCTGTCTGGTGGTCTCGGTGTACAGCGTCTAGGCGTCTTGCTCCGTCCCGCTGAGGCCCCCCAGGTACTGCACAGTGGGAGGGAGGTCTCTGTAGTGGGCCAGCTTACTCTTATGTGACCAAGAGGGACTTCTGTTAAAAGCGTCCTCTGGGTGGAAACAATACAAGTGTCCACCGATGGATGAATTGGATAAACAAAATGTGGTTTATCCATACCATGGAATGTTACTCAGTCTTAAAAAGGTGTGAAATTCTGACACATGCCACAACATGGATCAACCTTGAAAAACATGCTGAGTGAAATATGTTAGCCAGACACAAAAAGGCAAATATTATGTGATTCCACTCATACGAAATATCCAGAATAGGCAAATTCATGGAGACAGAGAGCAGCCTGGTGGTTACCGGGGACTGTGGGGCAGGGGAGATGGGAGTTGTTGCTTAACAGTTATAGAGTTTCTGTTTCGGGAGGTGAAGAAATTTTGGAAATAGTGGTATTGGTTGCACAACATTGCGAATGTACTTAATGCCACCGAATTGTACACTTAAAAATGGTTGCAGTGGTAAATTTTATGTTGTGCATGTTTTACCACAAGAAAGAATAACCCTGTGCAGTAAGTGGAGCTCTGGGCTGGCTTTAATCGGTGTCTGAGCCGACACGCAAGGAACCCAAGACATGGGATGGGCCTCAGAGGTAGGGTTTTCTCTGAGTTGAAATGTTATGCGATTTTTATTTATGGATAGCAGTGCTGTTTTTGAAATAGGGGTAAGGAACTAGAGAAGGATGGGTTGGGAATTTGAACTTAATTCAGTATTTCTGTTCCCCTGAAGTTGGAAGTGCGGCAGGGGGAGGCAGACAGGGCCTGGACCCTGCCTAGGAGTGGGCATGGCACGTGACCTTCTCCTAACACTCGAATCTGATGTCATACCTGTTGTCTCCCTGAACAGAAAAGGGAGATTTCATTGCCCTGGATCTTGGTGGGTCTTCCTTTCGAATTCTGCGGGTGCAAGTGAATCATGAGAAAAACCAGAATGTTCACATGGAGTCCGAGGTTTATGACACTCCAGAGAACATCATGCACGGCAGTGGAAGCCAGGTGGGTCCCCGCTCCCTCCGGGTCAGTGCCATCGGGCCTGTGTCCCCCAGGGCATCTCCAGGGAGCAGACCTGGTGTCCTGAGCCCCTGGAAGAGCGTTGCTGGAAGAAGTCCATCACAGATGCATACAGACCAGGACTCCTGGGCAGAAGGACGGGACAGCCTGAATGGGGGCTGGGTTGTGCTTGAAGAGATGCCCACCGTCCGGGTAAACTGGTGCTGGGGGAGTCGGCTGCCTGGACCCCCGCAGAGTCGAGCCCATAAGGAGGGAGGCCCATGGCTCTGTGGGATAAATGCACTCATCCCCTGAGGATGCTGGGGTTGGTTCCCCAGCACGCGGTTAGCGGAGCCCTTGGGTGAAAATGCCCCTTCCGTAAGGTCACTGGCCTCCTCACCTGCTCCCCAGAGGCTCAGACCTCACAGGATGTGGCTTTGGCCTTGCCAGGCAGGAATTAGGGTTCACAGCTCTGGGCTGATCAGGGGGCCCCTCATTACCTGATTTAAAATAGCATTGTACAAGCCCTTGGCACAGAAAGCAAAGAAGCAGGGCCTTGCCAGGAAAATCATCTCCATCTCTCATGCATGTGCCAGGCTCAGCCCCTCCAGGGCCCCACCCTCCAAGGGCTTCCTTCCTTCCCTGCCCAAGGGGTGTAGACATGCACAGGAAGGGCCCGTCCACCCACTTCCGGCTGTCTGGTTGTGGCAAGTGGTGGATCCCTAGCACACTGGGGACCCTGTGATCCTGAGGGAGTTTAGACATCCCCCCTCAGGATTTCCATCGTTTCCAGGTCCCTAAGCCCGTCTGGGGGACGGTGGGGGGTGGGATACTCCTCCCCTCTCCTTTTGACGCTGTGGCCTCCCCAGTCGTGGCTGCCGTCCAGGGTGCGTATTCAGAGCTTGCCAAATGTTTGCTTTAGGAAGGGCGTGTTCTCGGCAAGGTTCATGACTAGGTTCTCCAGGGAGCCCATTTGTTCTGGGGTGGATTTTGAGATGAGACCCAGGAGTCTTCTCCTCTTGACTCCACTTTATTCCTAAGTTACTGTGGGTGGGACCTGGAGGAAGCCATAATCCTTTTCTTTATCCGAGGCAGGAGACACGGGGCTAATCCTGGCTTTGAACCTGCTCCCTGGGGTTTGGGTTCAGAGCTTTTCAGACCATGTCATAGTGAGCATCGTGGAGGACACTGTCACTAGAGCAGGTGAACCACTTTGCAGTCAGCCACTGGAACCGGGGGTGTCACTGTTGGATGGCCCTGCCTGAGACTCCCTGCTACTCCCCTGTCACTGGGCTGCAGAGACCGGCCCATGTATCTGTGCCTGCACGAAGGCTGCCCCTGGTGGCTCTCCTGACCATGCGCAGTTGGCTGCAGCGTCGCTCCCCTCAGCAGCCTGGGGTTTGGCGTCCTGCCCTTTCAATTTTGGCAGCATGTACTGGCCTGTCCCTGTCTCTTCTCCAGGGTCCTTGGGTTGAATCACCTAAGCCTGGCGCCTTAAGCACTGGGGCTCTCACCTGTGCTGCAAACATTCCCTGTGCGCTTTGGCTTCACCTTTTAGGAGTGGGGTTCGTTAATTAAGGGGCTGCCCCCCACAGGTGCACACTCAGCTGCGTTCACTTCCACAGTAGCATCCTTCTTACTGCTGCCCCCTTCATCTCACCTCTGCCCCCATCTTCCCCTCTTCTCAGTCCCAGGGTCACTTTGTTTCCTGCTGTCTCTGTTTCTTCCCCTGCCCCCTTTAAGCAGTCTGAAAAGATAATGATGATGATGATGATGATGATAATGTAGTATCATTAGAGCAAATACTCACCAGTGCTTGTTATGTACAAGTGATATAAGCACTTTGTATGTATTAACTCATTCAATCATCACAACAACCTTGTGCAGGGTGGTACTATTATTCACTTTTCACAGATGGGAAAATTGAGGCTCAGCTGTTTGATAACTAGCTCACACGTGGTGGAACCGGGATTTGAACCTAGGCAGTCCAGCTCCAGATGTTACAGTTGCAGCAGCTTGGAACTCCTAGGCTGGGTTTTGGCTTTGTCTTTATTTGTTTCTAATTTTATGAGGATGAGGAGAATAGTCCAGGAGACGAGGGTTAGAAGATGGGAACTGCCCTTCTAGAAGTTTGGGGTTAGGGTAGAAATGACATTGTGAGGTCCATCTTGCTGAGGTCTCTCATCGGCCTCTGGAATATTCTGGCAAACCAGGGTCCTCACTTGGCCCATGAAGCAACTCAGACTCACTGATGATGAACAACGGTGAATTCCTGGGGTTTGATCACAGGGGATTCTCATCTTCTGTGATATGTGGGAATTTTAAAATAGATTTTTGAACTTTTTATTTGAAATAATATTAAACTTGTAGAAATGTTTTAAGATAAGCACAGAGAGCTCCTATATGTACCCTTCATCCAGATTCCCCCATTGTTTTTTACAGAGGAAACGTTAATAATAATCTCTATTCCGATCTCTCGCACGCACGGTCCTTTGCACACGGGGCCTTGCTCTGCCTCCTGCTCCTGCTCTTGTCACGCTGAAATTGGACGTGTGTCTTCCCTCTTCGAGTGACGAGAATTTAAAATAGAAAATTATAAATCTTTAATTTTCTTTCAGTTCTTGCCCTTTTTATTACCAATTTTCCCTATCACAAGCATTCTTTTTATATTTAACACTGTTAGAGAAAGATTTATTTATGGCTAGAAATGATAAGGCAGAACTTTATTGAGAGAGAGCCGTGGACAGAGGTGTAGGGTCCACGGCAGGAGGGTCTTGTGTTAGGGGAGAGAGATGGGACCCGACTCTCCCGATTCCCCAGTTATTAACTATTCCCTTTTCCTTGTCTTCCTCTCTACACACTCTCTCTCTCTCTCTCTTTCTCTCTCCCCACCCCCGCCCCCAAAATCTCAGTGCAATTTTAAGCTTTAATACTTTTAGAAGCACAAAGCAGCATTCTTGAAACATTACTTATTTAGTTTGGGGAATTTTGAAAAATAAATGTTTAAGTTCAGAGAGACTGAGTCTGTGTGTATGTATTTTTAAAATAATGAGTTATGTTGTCAGGAGAGAAAAAACATTAATGTTTTTGTAGAACTACAATTTTGATTCTAGGGAGGTTGGGTAACTTCCCTTCCTAGTTGATCCCAGATGTAGGTCAGCCCAGGGGCAGCCTCTTGCCTCCCCGGGCAGGCTTAGAGCCCTGGGTTGTGGGCACTCCGCAGAAACGGCCTTTCCTTCTCAATGCAGCGCTAAGGGAGTTGTGTTTGTGGAATTGGGGACTGGTTACAGGCACGATCCATGTGAATCCATTTCTGCAGCCAGAGCTCTCCCAGGCACTCCCTGCCCCTTCCTGCAGAAGCTTCCCTCCTGAGGCTGCAGGGGAGCCTGGAGCTTGTGAGTGCAGATGGTGTGGGGCGCGAGGACCGACTTAGTGGTGGGTTTATAGCAGTGTGAAATATAGGTCGCAGGGAGCTTAGCCGCGCTTCTCCAGGGGAGGTAGTCACGTGTCAACTCAGTCAAAGGTGCCAGCTGCACCCGGAGTAAGAGTGACTCAGGGACAGAGGCTCCTAAAGCAAAATTGACGGGTTTTCCATAACCTTGGCAACAAAGTCTGACTTTAAAGTTGGCTTTGGGCACATCTGGGGAAAGATGGGAATGGCAATAATGGCTTCTGGCCCGCTCTAATGGATGCCCTGCAAGGAAAGCCTTCAGACAGATGGCCTTGACTGGGAGCAGAGCTGGGGCTGCTCCGTATGACTGTCTGGCTCTTCCAACACTGCCTTCTGGGCTCCAGGAAGTTCAATGGCTGTGTCAATCCCATATTTAAGAGAGGTCTAGTGTTGTGACAGTCATGAAAAAGATAGACTGTTACCTAGACTGTGGCGTGGCTGCCAGAAGAGCATGTGTGTGCTAAGGTTGCATTAATAGAGGTATAGAGCTAAAGAAGGGAGGTTGTTGGTTCTACTAAGCACTCCTCTGATTGGAACACATATACAGAATATTATCTTCAGTTCTGCTTACATTTTAGAGGAGAGGGGAGTTATTAGAGAGACCCAAAAAGGTTACCTTAGAGGTAGTGAGCCTCCTGTCATTGGCAGTATTCTGCGGAAGCTAGGGAGCCACTGTTCTGGGCTCTTTCTAGTGGATTCCTAAGATGTAAGTGCACCTAATAAATCAAAGATAATGTGTCTTAGAGCAGGCAAGCTTAAGTTGGAGCCCAGTAAATAAATTTCGGTATATTCCTATCATGATGAGAAGGAATAGTCTATAAAGATGCAAAACCACACGGATGACTCTCATGCACATATTATAGAGTGAAAGAACGCGGACACCCAAGGGTGCACACTGTCCTGTCTCCATTGAGCTACCGTAGACAGACAGGCAAAACTAGTGGAGGGTGCTGAAGTCAGGGCAGCTGGCAGGTGCCCCTGTGGGGCTGGGTGGCAGGAAGCGGGAGTCTGGGTGCCACTAACCTGGTCCGGGCACTGGTGGGTGTAGCCTGAGAGAACCTAGTGAACTCTATACTTAGAATGTATGTGTTTTTGGGGGTATGCATGTTATACTTCGGTAAAAAGTGAAAATATGGTGGTCTGAAGATTGCTAAGTTGCTCCACTGGGCTGGAGGCTGTGGAGTTGCCTGTGGAGGTTCTGGAATTTACAGTTAGCAGTGCGGGAAAGGGCCAGAAGGCTCCTCCACCTGGGTGGCCGATGGAGACCCATGACCTGTGCATTATGGAGGGACAAGCTGATTTGCTGTTAGTTTTACATTTTTCTCAGTACCCCAACTATACCTGTTAGTGACCCCTGAGAGGCCAGTTCTATGTGAAGGTTTGAAATGCTGCCCAGGAGCTGTGCTGGCCCACGGGGCAGCTCTTTTTAAGCGGCTCTTCTCTGCGATTGCACAGAGTGTGGCTTTTCAGACCGGGCCGCCAGGTCCCGCGAGGACGGGTCCCTCGGCAGGTGTGCTCCTTTCCGTGTTCTCGGGAGGGAACTGGTTATGTTTCTTCCTGAAGTCCCCTTTGTCCCACCTGACTGCCCTCTCATGCCTCCTCCAGCTTTTTGATCACGTCGCCGAGTGCCTGGGAGACTTCATGGAGAAAAGGAACATCAAGGACAAGAAATTACCTGTGGGATTCACATTTTCTTTCCCTTGCCGGCAGTCCAAAATAGACGAGGTAAGGACGTCCTGGGGTGATTGGGCTGTGCAGATGCCCCGGAGTGGACAAGCCCAGGAAGCCTTTTTCTCCACCGCTTTCCCCTTTTGTTTCCAGCATGAGCTGCGTGTCTGGTATTTTTAAAGAAATATTTGCACAAACTGTGATGTCATGTTGTAGTGTTTATTTTTTGGATTACCTTAGTTATTTAGGTATTCTTGGAGACAAATCATGGTATTTGTGGCCACCAGGTAGGGAGAGCCACTTATTACACTCGAGCAGGTGAAGGAAACGAAAGTAGGTTTGATGGTGGTGGAGAGAGGGGAAAGCCCTTGGCCAGAGTTCCAGGCGTCACCTGGAAGCCATCCTGGTTGCTGCAAATCTGGTCAGGGCTCCGTCCCTCAGGTCTGCTAGTCAGTGGCTCCAGCCCCAGAGAGGCACTTAGTTCCCTTGTTGACCTCCCAGGTGACTCGTTGCACCCACCTTCCTGTTTATCATTTGTTCATTCATTCATTCGTCCAGGAAGGATGGATTCACACTAACCGTGTGATAGCATTGAACCTCAGAGCACTGCAGCAATACAACATAAATAGATGTAACTGTGTTCTTCTACGTGGAGAGACAGAAGCACAAACAACACACACAACACACACACCTCTCCCACGAATAAACTAATGACAGGAATTCTGCTAATTAACATTATGGAGGGACCATCAGGTACCAGGCTCTGAATGCACACAGTCTTCAAACACCTCTATGAGTTAAGTGCTTATGATTCTCATTTCACAGATGAGGAAACTGAGGTTCAGAGGGGTTAAGAACCTGCCCCAGGTCACCCAGCCAGGAGGAGGCAGAGCCCGTACTCATAACTAGTTCACTTTGTTGCAGCATAGTAGCATTTGGGCATAGGGCACACTTGCAAGGTAGCACCCCTCGGCCCCTTTACTTTCGAGTAAGCACCCTCTCCTGGGCGCTGCTTCCTGCTGCCCGAGCCCGTACATCGGAATCAGCAGGAAGGGGCTTGAGAGCCCAGTAGGCCACGATGGAGCACCGAGGCCTCCCCCGAGTCACAGGGCTCAGAATGGCAGATCCTGGCCCAGGGCCCAGGCCCCACCTCCCACCCAGTGCCGCCCTCCCTCCAACATGTGTGAATGCTTCTGAGATGCTCGGTCTGATCTGTTGTCCTTTCAGGACTGCTGTGGCCACAGGGAGACTCGTGCTTTGGTATCTGGCACTGCTACCCTTCCAAGGTGTTCAGATCAGTCTGGCCTCCAGCACGTCCTTCCCGAATCCTTTTGCGAAGCCTGTTGTCAGTCCTGAGTTTCCCTCAGTTTTTGAGACTGAGGCATGACAGTCACTTCCCCTCCCAGGGGAGATGGGAGGTGGCCTGGGAACGCAGAGTCTTCAGCAAAGTGCTTCACGGTCGCTCGCGTGTGCATTCAGCAGCCGTTTGCAGAGCGCTGTCGCTGTGCTAGGTGTGGGCTCAGCCCTGGGAGAGAATGGCCCGCAGACGTGGCCTGCCCCCAAAAAGGTGCAGTCTTCCCGGGAGGAAGGTGTTGCAGGAGCAGAGAGAGAACGTCCTCATGGGCACAGGGGCCTTCCGGGGGAGCAGATGTGCCTGGGAGGGGGCACTGTGGGCAGAGAAGGAGCCAAAGGTGGGGGCCCCACCCACCAGCCTCGACCCCATCCCAGGAGGGCTTCCTGGGCTGGGCCAGGCTACCTGCCAGGGGGCCAGTGGGTCCGTCCAGGAGGCCTGCAAATGCTGTCTCAAGGCTGGCCGAGACCTTCGAGACCGTCCATGTCTAGAGCAGCTCTTATTCTAGGTGAGCAAAAGGAACTGCGCACAAGGAAATGGGCAGAAGGTGTGGAAATAGAACCAGGCTTCCTGATTTTCAACCCCACCTTCTTTTTTTTTTTTTTTGGAGACAGAGTTACCCGGGCTAGAGTGCCGTGGCATCAGCCTAGCTCACAGCAACCTCAGACTCCTGGGCTTAAGCAATCCTTCTGCCTCAGCCTCCCGAGTAGCTGGGACTACAGGCATGTGCCACCATGCCCGGCTAATTTTTCTATATATATTTTTAGCTGTCCATATAATTTCTTTCTATTTTTAGTAGAGATGGGGTCTCGCTCTTGCTCAGGCTGGTCTCGAACTCCTGACCTCAAGTGATCCTCCTGCCTTGGCCTCCCAGAGTGCTAGGATTATAGGCTTGAGCCACCGCACCTGGCCCAACCCCACCTTCTTCCCACAGCTTTTTGGGAAGGGAGGGAGGGGAGAATTCAAAAGAAAACAAGAGTGTCCAGGGGCTTCTGCAGAGCCTGGATTAGCCACGGTTACTGCTGAGCGAAGAACCACAAGTTCTCTCCAAGGGCTCACCCTCCCCACTGCCTCCTCCAGTTGGTGTGGCTGTCACAGTGAGCAAGGGCAGTGCCCGTGTGGGCAGGACCCCCATCCCCGAGTCACCCCCTGGAGGTCTGCAGGGCCCAGAGAGTGGGTCTCCCAATGCTGCTACGTTTGTAGTGACTTTCCCCCGTCAGAGAAAAACGGCCAAATATTAATACAATTATTTTTCTTTTTTTAGCATCTTTGATTATTTAAAAAAATTCAAAAGCAACATGTAGAACTACTGAAATAAAATAAAATTGTAAAGCAAAAAGAATTCCGACCCCTCCATATTACCAAGTGAGTCACCATTGGGTGGCTGTCCTTGATGTTTCTCCAAAAATATGCAAACAGAGATGGGATCATACTGTACACATGGTGGAGTCACTGCTTACAAGTGGGGGTCAAGTTCCAAAGTTGGTGGAGAGGCACACATCTCACATGGAGTCAGCGTTGTCCCTGGAATGTGCAGGACCTGGCCCTAGGAAGCTCAGCAGCCAGAATTAGCTTAGCGTTTCGTCCTCTTTTCAGTCTGGCTCTGACTGTCTTTCCTTGGGGCTGTGCAAGCCGAGGTCTGGTTGCAAAGCAGGGGAGGGTGACCAGGGATTTCTGCTCTCTTTGTACGTGGGGTCTGGCTGCGCAGTGGACGTGCAGTCAGATCGGCATGCTGTGTGGCACTGCTGTTCCTCCAGCCACCTGCTTTATTCTGGTGTGAGCTGGATATTGTGAGCAGGTTCCCCCCTCCCATGGCACCCCCCCAGAGAAATCCGTCGTATGGATGAACAGGAGATGGAACAGAGTCTGGCTCCCTCACCCAGTGTGATCTGGAGGGAGCCGCTGGGCCCCTGGAGCAGTGCCCAGGGCCCTGGGATGCTGGAGGCCTCCCAGCTCGTGTCCAGCCCCGTCTGCTCTCCTGCAGGGCATCCTGATCACCTGGACAAAGCGATTTAAAGCCAGCGGCGTGGAAGGAGCAGATGTGGTCAAGCTACTTCACAAAGCCATCAAAAAGAGAGGGGTAATTTCTCCTGGGCCCTACTGACCCGGACGCACAGAGGGGAGGGGTGTGGGGAAAGGGCTGCATCCTAAGGCAGACCGAGCCCCTTCCTGGGGTGGGGTGGAGAGCAGCGCCAAGTCTGAGCACCCGGGCAGGGGAGCGGTGAGGGTCCACAGTGTGGAATGTCAGAGGTGCTTTAAAGCTGTGTTCTCAGAAGTGCTGCCCAAAGGACCCAAGCCTGGGGCAGGGGTCGCCTCCTTGTGACAGGAGCCGTGTCACAGATGCAGCCATCTGTGCTGAGCACAGGGCAGGGGGGCCCACCATAGGTAGGCACGTGGACCTCGTGAGAGGTTTGTGGAGGAATGTGGCTCCAGGAGTAAAATCCACTCCCCAAAGACTCTGGAGCCAGGTAATTAAGGGAACTGTGAGGTTTCCATAATTTAATCACTGCACTCAGATCCAATTAATTTGAGTACCAGCAGTAATGAGACCAGCACCACCCACAAAGCGGGATGGTTATGAAACTAGAGCTTCTGCCAAGCTCTCTTAAAGTTGGTGATCTCTGCTCCCACGTGTGAATGGACGGTGACACCCCAGTATCCGTCCCCAGGACTATGATGCCAACATTGTAGCTATGGTGAACGACACGGTGGGGACCATGATGACCTGTGGCTATGACGACCAGCAGTGCGAAGTTGGCCTGATCATCGGTAACGTCCCCCCCTTGGCTTGTCCCTTTGTTCGGCCAGTGTCTCCAGGAGGCACAGCCTTCTCGCTTGTGTGGTCACAGCTTCTGCTCTTGTCCCTCCAAGGCACTGGCACCAACGCGTGCTACATGGAGGAACTGAGGCACATCGACCTGGTGGAAGGCGACGAGGGGAGGATGTGCATCAACACGGAGTGGGGGGCCTTCGGAGACGACGGGTCCCTGGAGGACATCCGCACCGAGTTCGACAGGGAGATAGACCGGGGCTCCCTCAACCCCGGAAAACAGCTGTGAGTCCTTGCCCTTCTCTTCTAGCCACAGAGGTGACTTAGGGGACATTTAAGGAAAGATTTGGGGGTGAGATATGAGTGGGGCGTGAAGCCAGGTGATCCGAAGCGGAAAAGCCCATCAGATTTGCATTATTTGTCTTGCCTGGTGTGGTTAGATACGTTGCTATGGAGTTTGTAGCCTAAAAGCACTTTTAAAATTATATTCTCTTTGTTCAATTAACACTATGATCGTATCCTCGTAAAACACTTGAAAACTAAGAGCACAGAAGCAATGATGCAGCCGAGTGCGGAGCTCACAGCGAACCCCCCCACCCTGAGCAGGGGGAGCAGGGCTGGAGTCGAGGGGCTCTCAGGGAAGGAGACCAAGAGGTGGTCGGGAGCGCAGGAGCTCTGAACCCCCTGAAAAAAAAGCCTTCAAATTATCCCCTGCCGCACACACCCAGAATAATATTAATGGTTCAAAATGCCCTCCCTCCCCCAAAGTGAAGCACAGAAGCATTAGTGTAAAATACGGTATAAAAACTATACGACTGTATGCTATAGTCACTAGCGTTGCCGTTCAGGGTGAGAGAGGCCACGTGGTATGTGGGGTGTCACTGAGCTGGGTAGGGTGAGTGTCCGTTCATGCAGCGCATGTACTGAGCACTGATCGTGTGCTAGGCTCTGAGGGTCCCACACCGCCCTCCCTCCCAGGGCTGACCATCCTCGCGGGAGTGGGCCAGACACGCAGTGTCTGTCGTGCAGAGGAGTGGGTGAGCACAGTGTAAGTCGTGCAGGCCTCAGGGAGGGTGGAGAAACTCCTGTATGTCAAGCACAAACAGATGAGTCAGACTTTAGAGAACGTGAGCCTTACACACAGACAAGTTGTTTGTGGACTTGGAGGCTCCTGGTTGCAGAAGCAGGAGAGCTGTCGTTCAGGCTAGAGTGGGTGTTGCTTTCTCGGGGCTACTATTTCCTGAAGTGCACGCTCGCGTTTCTCTGTGAGGCTAGCGTGTGCTGAGAATCGGGAGTCCCTGCCTCGTCCCAGAGCGAGAAGCTCTGTTTCCATAAGGGATCCTGTGTCTGGCTTCCTCCCTCCAGCCCCTCTGCCCCAGGCCTTAGACGTTCTTGCCGTACACCTGTTTCGTGCTGCGGATTTGGTCACACCGGCTTTCATGTTTAATTCTCCTTCTCTTTCCCTCTTGTCTTCGTGGGCCTCTTGCTCTTCTGCTTTCTCTGTTGTGTCTAGAATCCCACATCCCTTCTCACTGTGATTCCTTGTCACATCCTTCAAAATGCGAGGAGACACCGCCCCACACAGCAGCAACAGCAGTGACCACAACAGCCTGGGTGGTGGTGGAATAACTACGTGTCTTTTCGAGTCAGCCCCCCAACACCTTTCCTTTCTGTTGCTCTGCCCGTCCACACAATCTCCCAGCAGCTCCTGTCCTGGTTTGCCTGGACATAGGCCTCTGCCTCCTTTTCTTTCCCTGGGCTTCCAGCCCGAGCAGACCGGGCTGCCAAGGGAACTCCTGATTGGCATGCACGTCCTTGCTCAAGACTCCCGGTGGCTCACGATCCTCCCCCCTCCCCTCCCCATCCCCCACCCCTTCTCAGCCCTGCCTGGGCCCACTAGCAGGCAGCGTGGCTGGAACACTGTGACACTGCCCCTCGCTGGTGATCTGTGGTGGGAGGTGTCTGACTGCCAAGAGGCAGATCACGACTAGCTTGATTTCACTTGAGCAGAAGGGAGGCCCTGGCACCAACGCGTGCTGCGGGTGCAGGAGGAGCCAGTCTCCGTGAGCCTGGGCTGGAGGAGAAGGCGTGAGAGGTGCTGTTGGCTTGGTCTGATGCTCTGACAGGGGTTCTAGGGACTGGGAGAGGACAGACCCTTGGCCCAGGGCCTCCTTTATCTGGAAAAGGGGATGTCAGTATCTATGTTTGTGAATGGACATCATGTAGAGAAGTGAGCAGGTTCTGGGCGTCTCTAGAAGGTAGAGTGAGAAGCAGTGGGTAGAGGTGCCAGGAGGCAGATGTTGGCTCATCCTAAGGGGAAAAACTTTTCTTACTGTCACACTGCCCAACAGGGACAGGCTGTCTAGGGAGAAGGACAGGCAGAGGGGATGGCGCTCAGTGGCCGCTAGCATGACAGTAACAGCTAGCATTGTGTGATACTGCCCTTGAGAAAGACAGCACAGCACAGTAGTTAGAGCATAACCTCTGGAGTTAGATTTAACTGGGTTCAAAGTGTGCATTTGCCACTTGGTAGCTCTCTCCATGGGCAAGTTCTGTAGCCTTTCTGTGTCTCTGTTTCCTCACCTGTGAAATGGGGTTAATGCTAATGTCTCCCTCATAAAGTTATAATGAGAATAAAATGTTTTTTAAAAATTTTTAATTTTTAATGTTTTTGTTATTTTTTTTTTTTTTAGAGACGAGTTCTCGCTCTGTTGCCCAGGCTGGTGTGCAATGGCACGACCATAGCTCACTGCAGCCTCAAACTACTGGGCTCAAGTGATCTTCCCACCTTGGCTTCCCAAAGTGCTGCCACTGTACCTACCCGTACAATTTTTTTTTTTTTGAGACATAATCTTGCTCTGTTGCCCTGGGTAGAGTACAGTGGCATCATCGTAACTCACTGCAACCTCAAATTCCTGGGCTCAAATGATCCTCCTGCCTCAGCCTCCTTAGTAGCTGGGACTACAGGCGCATGCCATGACACCTGGATAATCTTTCTATTTTTAGTAGAGACAGGGTCTTGCTCTTGGTCAGGCTGGTCTCAAACTCCTGAGCTTAAGGAATACTCCCGCCTCCTGCCTCCCAGAGTGTTAGGATTACAGGCGTGAGCCACTGCACCCGCCGCCATACAATAAGTTAATACATGTAAAGCTGTGGTCCCCAACCCCTGGGCCGTGGACCACTATCGGTCCATGGCCTGTTAGCAACTGGGCTGCAGAGCTCCATGTCCCCGCTTCCCCCAGTCCATGGAAAAATTGTCTTCCATAAAACCAGTTCCTGGTGCCAAAAAGGTTGGGGTCCGCTGCTGATGTAAAGTGGCTAGAAAAGTGTCAGACACAGGAAGGGCCACAGCACTCACTATTAGCCAGATGTGGCAGCACCATATGACTTGTATTAGCCTATATCCTCCATACACCCTTACAGGGGAGGCCTGTCAGTATCCCCATTACACAGGTGAGGAGACTGAGGTGACCTACTCTAACTGTGGCTCCTGCCAGCTCTGAGATTCTGGCTCAGGACTACACACAGGCTGTTCCCACAGGAGCCTGGGGCAGCAGTCGGGCAGCGAGGACTCGGAAGGGCACTCTCCTGCCAGGTGTCCCCACATGGTCATGGCGGGGCCGTCCTGTCTGGTTCTGTCAGGCGCGGGAACAATGAGGACTGTGTGTCTGACAAGGCCTGCACCCTGTGTTGATGGACAAGGGCTGGGCAGGCAGGTTCCAGCAGCATCCTTGGCTCCCAGGCTGGCTCTGGCTGGAACAAAGTGTTTTGCTGTGTCACAGCCAGCTCTGGGTGTGCCAGCTGGGCTCCCTTGGAGGAGAGGCCGGCCCCTGCCATGTGGACCTGCCTCTTTGATCTGCCCTGCTCAGGGTTCCTCCTGGCCCTGGTCAGCCAGGCCTCAGGGACTGCATCTGGCTCAGATATGGCTTCGAGCCTTGGTTCTCGCCAACTGTCGGCTGGGCCTTCCCCAGTGTGCATAGGCGTCTATCTCAGGCTCCACCTGGCAGCCTCTCCCCTGCAGCACCGGCTCCAAGTGCCTGCTGCAGTCCCAAGTGGCTGCTGCAGTCACCGAGCCCATGCCTCAAGCCACACCTCCCGGGGGAGGGCAGAGTGGGCTCACTCTGATTGGCCCGTGCCTGGATGAGTCCGGAGCAACAGGATGAGCCGATTGGCTTTCAGCTCCTCAGAGCCCACCCTGGAGTTTCGGGTCAGTTCAGTGGGGTAGGAGTGGGTTCCTCAAAGCAAATTCTTGGTCCTTTTGGCTGATGCCAGGAAGATGACCAACAAATGCCCAACAGCAGCCCCTAGGCAACAGCCGCCTTTCCCTCGGTGAAGACATTTACTAGACTGCTTCCTGGCCACCTCCCTCCCATAGGGCTTGGAGTCTCCCAGAGCGATGGAAAGTCTATAAAAAGTACAGCATATAGTTTTGTAAGGGAGTGTCATATTCTGCTCATTTCTCTCTAGGGGCCTTCTCGTCTTTGTCCCCAGTCTAAATCCTAACATCCCCCCCGCTCCCGCCTCCAGGCAGCCTCCCCTGCTTGCTCCTGCCCCATGGTGTTCCCCTGGGCTCAGGCATGGGGTCTGGATGACCCACCCTCTCTGGTGTCGGCGTCCCCCCCACATGCCCCTGCCCATCCCTTCCGCTCCCTCTTGTTCAGTCACTCAAGAGCCACAGCCAGACAGGCTGAGGGCTTGGAGCTGAGGCGGAGCCTTCCTCTCCTTTATGTCCCTCCCGTTCTCACATGTTGCCACGTGTCATGTGCAGAGGAAGGACTGACAGGGGCCCGTCCATGTGCTTTCCTCCTGCAGGTTTGAGAAGATGGTCAGTGGCATGTACATGGGCGAGCTGGTTCGGCTGATCCTGGTCAAGATGGCCAAGGAGGGCCTCTTATTTGAAGGGCGGATCACCCCAGAGCTGCTCACCAGAGGGAAGTTTAACACGAATGATGTGTCAGCCATCGAGAAGTAGGTACCCCCCCATCAGGCTTTCTGGGGGTGTTGGGGGCAGAGAAGTGGGATAGGTCCCTCGTTTCCTCCTGAGTCCAAGTTTGGTGGCCTTTCCCCTCCAGAGTGTCAGGGCTTTTGGGGTCAGTCTCCAATCTTAGCTGACCCATCCTGGGCTGGTCTCCCTGCAGGCACCGTGTTTATGGTGGTTCATTAAAGAGCAACCTAGTTAGCAGTAAACGCTTCAAGGATGATTTTCCTGTTTATTGACAAAGACAGCCTCCTCTCCTGCCCCTCTGCCCCCTGACATACACTCGGGGCAAGACTGAGTCCAGGAAGAAGGTGATTCTAGCCCAGGGCCTGGGTTCTTGGAATTCCCCCTGGAATATCATGACCTTCTCCAACAACTAGAAATGTTCCCTGGCACACAAGTTTGAGAAACGCTGGTTAACAGGTGAGCCAGGACAGATAGACACAGAAGGACAGAGTCCAGCCAGCAACCTGACTGCTGCCCTTCAGCATCACACGAGAAACCCAGGCATCTCTGTCTTGACGGTTAGTCACAGGCCTTCACTCTGGGAGAGAAGTAGGTAAACTCTGTCCCAATGGCAGTTTGATGTAGTTGGTGCCTCCGAGTCTCAAGGGCTCTTGTCTTGTGGCTGGCTCCCCTGTGCCACCTGGCTCCATTCCTGGTTCAGGAGATTCCATGTAGCAATGCAGAGCCACCAGGATGAAGGTAAAGATAGCTTGCTGCCATCCTTGGTGCAAAGAGTACCATTTTATCTCTGCATGAAGTGGTCATTCCCACTGTTCCCTATGTGGTCCTGGAAATTCAGACAGAGCCAGCGGCTTCATACCCCTGGCTCCTGGGAGAAGATGCACGTCGGCTGTCTTTGTGGTTAGAGAAGGCGGCTGCTAGTAGGGGAAGGGGGTTTATTTGGACTTAACTCCTCTGCCAAATCCACGTGCTGGAGTGTGTCCTAGGATGACTGTCGTTCAGGAACAATTGGTGCAGAGCTGTGGTGAGCAGGGAGCCACACTACTGCATTTCCAACCACCTCGTGGTTGGTGGCTGGGAAGGAAGGGGAGCTGGAGGCTCATGGCTGGTCTTGAAAGTCACTGGGCGAAGTCAGGAAATGCCTGCCTGCCTCCTGGTCTGCTTCTGGTGTTGGCTCCGTGGTTACCAAGAAACATGAACCCAGTTAGTTCAAGGACGCATGTGTGTTATCATAAAGGCTATCTCCAAAAAACCCATAAAATACATCCCACAAGGGCAGATGTTAGAAGCATTCTCTAAAATCAGGAGTAAGACAGTATCATCAGTTTCTATTCGGCATTATACTGGAGTCTTAGCCAGTGTTTTAACAAAAGAAAAAGGAAAGAAAGAAATTAAAGACCTAAAAATCAAAAAAGAAGTGAAATTGTCATTATTAGCAAATGGTAAATATCTATATGGAACACCCCAAAAATATCTACAGACAATGAATAGAATAACAGAAGATAGAAAGATGTCTGGAGATGAGATATAAAAGGCAATTGTATTTCTATTAGCAATAATTAAAAGAAATATATATGTTATATTAACTTTTTATTTTAGAGTAGCTTCAGATTTTCAGAAAAGCTGCAAGGATAGTACAGAGTGTTCCTGCATACCTGTCACCCACCTTCCCCCATTGTTAAAATCTTACATTATTATGGTACATTAAAGAGTGTGTGTGCAGACACACATACATTTTTTAAAGATATCATCTACAATTGTAACAAAATTATAAAGTACTTTGGAATGAATCCAATGAGATACACAAAACACACACACAGAAAATAAAAATTTGCCTGAGAAACCTCAAGGAAGAGTGTGTCAGCACCTGGGGCAACTCACAGACCCCATGAGCAGGAGGGTCCCGGGCTGTGCGAGCACTGGGCCCTGGGTGGGAGCAGTTGTTCCTCCCCTGTTCGTAGGCCACGTACGTGATCTTGCTCCTCCCTTCTCACCATGTGCCTGGCCCATCATAACCCAGCCTGGTGCAGTTTTCCACTTCTACCCAGTATTTCTTGCAAGGGAGACTCTCCCCCCGCCCCGGTTGTTCTTAGGCATTTGATGGTCTCAATCCCACGCCATGCACCTGTGGCGAGTGGCTTCTGCCTCCCTGCGTACCCTCGAGCCCCAGTGCTGCGCACTGCCTGGTGTGGTCCTTAACGTGGAGGCGTTGGCCTCTGCCTTCCCAGGAACAAAGAAGGCCTCCACAACGCCAAGGAAATCCTGACCCGCCTGGGAGTGGAGCCCTCCAGTGAGGACTGTGTCTCGGTCCAGCACGTGTGCACCATTGTCTCCTTTCGCTCGGCCAACCTGGTGGCTGCCACTCTGGGCGCCGTCCTGAACCGGCTGCGCGATAACAAGGGCACGCCCAGGCTGCGGACCACGGTTGGTGTCGACGGGTCTCTTTACAAGACGCACCCACAGTGAGTCTGCCCTTTGCTGTCATTGGCACTCCACACCCATCAGGGTGGCGAGGGGGGGAAGGGCCTTCTCTGGAGGTAGAATTTGCACCCAGCAAATGGTTTTTGGCAGACAAGGCCATGCCTAGTCCTGGGCTGAAAGGTCAGAGTTGCCCACTTGGGAAGTACTGCCCCCAGCTGATCCTGGCTGGTGTTGCTTCTGTATGCCACCATGCTCTCCCCCTGCAGACTGTGTTAGCGATACCTTTCACCTGGAGGACCGGCATCCTCACTGTAGCTTGGGTCATAGGTGCGGACCTGCATTCCTGTCTCAGAAGCTCCTGGTAAAATCCTCCAAACCCTCAGACATTATGTGTTTTAAATGGACAGTGTGTCAGTGCTTGGCACCCAAGAGCTAGCGGCCATGTGAGTTGTAAACTGTCCCCATTGCTGAGGACAGGCTGGTTTGCCACGCTGCCGTCTGGTCTACTGGCTGCCTCGGCCAGTCTCCGTGCCAGCTCACCTCGGCTTCGCAAGCCTCCTTTGCCAGTGAGAACATGGCTTGTACCTTTTTAAAAGGTAAATTCTAAATCTTTATTTAATAGGTTTTGATGATAACTGCCTGTGACAGGATTATTTTGTACAGGACCTCAGATTTTTTCCCCACTATACATGCCACGTGCATGTGAAGTACCTTTGCGGAGACTGCACCTTCATGCCCAGCTCTGGGGACAGTTCAGCAGGTGTTGACTTCAGTTGAAATTGCTCGGTGTTGCTGAGGGGATAGGGTTTGAGCTAGTTAGAGGCTGTTATCTGCTAAGTTCACAATTTTGTTATTTTTAAAAACATTTTTAAAGTAAAATTTGTAAAATTCTTGATAGTGAAACCATTTCATTAGCCATTTTTTCTTTCTTTTTTTTTTTTTTTTTGAGACAGAGTCTCATTCTGTTGCCCGGGCTAGAATGAGTGCCATGGCGTCAGCCTAGCTCACAGCAATCTCAAACTCCTGGGCTCAAGCAATCCTTCTGCCTCAGCCTCCTGAGTAGCTGGGACTACAGGCATGCGCCACCATGCCCGGCTAATTTTTTCTATATATGTTTTTAGTTGGCGAGATAATTTGTTTCTATTTTTTAGTAGAGACAGGGTCTCGCTCTTGTTCAGGCTAGTCTCGAACTCCTGACCTTGAGCGATCCACCCGCCTCGGCCTCCCAGAGTGTTAGGATTACAGGCGTGAGCCACTGCGCCCGGCCCATTTTTTCTTGTTTTTAGAATTTCTTGCCTAATTTTTGGACCATAAAACCTAGGAATTTGCAACATCACTTTAAAATTTTATAAAATTGCAGTAAAATACATATACAATAGATCATCTTAACCAATTTTAAGTATACAGTTCAGTGGTGTTACGTGTGTACATTCATATTGTCATGCAACCATCACTACCAGCCATCTCTAGAACTCCCTTCATCTGTGACATCACATTTTTAGAAACAATTTTGATTAAATGTTTCTCGTTTCAGAAGTAATATATACTTGGCATAGAAACTTTAGGTAGTTCAAAAAGTTACCAAGAGAATAGAAGTCGTTCTTTATCCCAGCCCTTGGACTTGACCACTGTCAGTATTTTGGGGAACTGTGTTTCCTGTTTCCCTTGGCAGCAGCCTGCCGCACTTACAGCCGACCACAGTCCTGTCCTGAAGTCCTCTTCTAGCCACTGAGAAACGTCCGGGCTTTTGAGGGAGAGGGAAAGGGCCAAGTGAAAATACAGAACAACAGCAGTTATTTATTGAACCTTCCTAGTGCCAGTTACTGTCCAAGCATTTTATTAACTCATTTGGTTCCCTCCACATCACTGTCAGCCGACGCTGAGACCTTCATTTCCTCCAAGGTCACCTGCTCAAGGTCACCTGACGTGGAAGTGATGGTCTCGCCCTTGTTTTCGGATCTGACTTTCAACACTGTACTTTTGTTTTTTGTTTTTTTTTTTAATTTTTTTTTTTAATATAAAAAAAAAATAATTCCTGAGACAGAGTCTCACTCTGTTGCCCAGGCTAGAGTGAGTGCCGTGGCGTCAGCCTAGCTCACAGCAACCTCAAACTCCTGGGCTTAAGCGATCCTACTGCCTCAGCCTCTCGGGTAGCTGGGACTACAGGCATGCGCCACCATGCCCGGCTAATTTTTTCTATATATATTTTTAGTTGGCCAGATAATTTCTTTCTATTTTTAGTAGAGACAGGGTCTCGCTGTTGCTCAGGCTGGTCTCGAACTCCTGACCTCGAGCAATCCACCCGCCTCGGCCTCCCAGAGTGCTAGGATTACAGGCGTGAGCCACCACGCCCGGCCAATACTGTACTTTTGACCACTGTGCTGTATTATCTTCTCTTCATGGTGAAGGTGAAGGACAAAATCTAGAATTTTTTCTGTTTGATGCTCATATAATACTAGGAATCCTCTTTGTTTTATGCGTGGTTATGGGCAATTTCATTTTTCCTTTTTACCTGTCTGCATTTGCTAACTTTTCTACAGTGGATGTTGATGACTTGTGTAATGAAAAAAAGCAAGTAGAGAAAATGGAATTAAAGAGTGGAGAAAGATGGGCGGGGGAGGGGGGCTGGAGGTCCCCAACGGATGCTCATTCCAGCTGTGTGGCTCGTCTCCCCTCCCCCAGGTATTCTCGGCGTTTCCACAAGACGCTGAGGCGCCTGGTGCCCGACTCCGACGTGCGCTTCCTTCTCTCGGAGAGTGGCAGCGGCAAGGGGGCTGCCATGGTGACAGCCGTGGCCTACCGCCTGGCGGAGCAGCACCGGCAGATAGAGGAGACCCTGGCCCACTTCCGCCTCACCAAGGAGATGCTGCTGGAGGTGAAGAGGAGGATGCGGGTGGAGATGGAGATGGGGCTGAGGAAGCAGACGCACGACAAGGCCGTGGTCAAGATGCTGCCTTCCTTCGTGCGGAGCACTCCGGATGGGACCGGTGAGGGCCTGCTGGGGGCTGGCGTGCCTCTCCTGCTCCTGCCAGGACCCAAGTCACAGCAGGGCTGGGCAGAGGTTGGATTTCCCAGCGGATGTATTTGCACTGGAGGTGCATGATTTTGCAAGAGCTCACCTGAACCTCTGTTTTCCATTTTTACCACTGATATGTCATGAGTATGACTTGGGGCACTTACGTTCTCCTGGTTGGACCTCCCAGGCAGGTGCTATCTCTAAAACCATAGCCCTGCTCAGAATGAGAAAGTGTTAAGAGCAAAGCTGGGCAAATCCCACAGCACTGAATAGGTTCTTTCACAAATATAATAAACCGGAAGGATAAACACCCAGTGCCCCCTTCTTAAGTCCTGATAGGGTGTGTGTAAAGTAGGCAGGGGCCAAACAACCTTAATGCTACCCTTAGTGGTTCTCGTTGGAGCTGAGCACGGGCAATCTGAAGAGCTTTTTGGGTGAGTCCTTGAAGTAATGAATTTTTGTGATACGAATATGTCCTCCTTGTAAGTTACTTATTATCGCATTATAACCTCCCTCAAACTTAGTGGCTTAAAACAGCCACCATTTATTATTGCTCATGTGTCTGTGGGGGTTAGCTGGATGCTTCTTCTCATCAGGGCTAGGCGTGGTTGACCTCTGCTGGACTCATTCCTGCACCCACAGTCAGCTGGGGGGTCAGCTGGGAGGCTGATGGCAGACGGCCTGCCTTATACATCCAGCAGGTGGCTAGGGTGCAAGGGTGCCTGGCCCTGGGTCTCATCCTCTGGTGGGCCACCAGGCTGTTCTCGTGGTCCGTGAGGGCGAAGGGAAGACTTCAAAGCCCCCTGGAGGCTGAGGCTGAGGCTGGGAACTGGCTCAACTTTGCCTCTGCCACACTTTTTGGCTGAAGCAAGTCATGATGCTGGGCCAGATCAAGGGGAGGGGAAGTAGACTCCATCTTTTGGTGTGTTTGGTGGGAGGAACTGCACAGACACATTGCAAAGAATGCCGGGTACAGGGAAGGGAATGATTGTAGCCATTTTTGCAAATACTTTACACGTTGACATAAATTATTAATTTTTATGTGAGGTTTTCTAAAACCAGGGCATTGTTGCTAGGCTTTTTAGTAACCCTGGTGAAGTTTGTTTATTTTGACAGGCAGTTTACCCATGGGGCCTTTTGTCCTTGCAATTTGGCTCACAGTTGGAGGTGGTCAGTGACACAGTGCCTGCCCCTCCTCTGAGCCTGTGCTGTGTGCTGGAGGGAGGAGTCACAGCCTCTCCCCGGATTCACTGTGGGATATCCTTCTTGGATGAGTTCTCCCCTGGGAAGTCTGGAGTCTTAGTTACTGGCTGCCAAGCACCTAGCTGTTTTTGACATTCTTTATGTTCTTGACTGCAACAGAGCATGGTGACTTCTTGGCCCTGGATCTTGGAGGAACGAATTTCCGAGTCCTGCTCGTGAAAATCCGTAGTGGGAAAAAGAGAACGGTGGAAATGCACAACAAGATCTATGCCATTCCCATTGAAATCATGCAGGGCACTGGGGAAGAGGTGAGACGGTTCTGTGGTGTGTGTGCACACACACGGCAGTGGCATTGGTGGTTACGTGAGGACCAGAATCCTCACGTGACCCCACGGCTGTGCATTTGTGCCCTTGTGGCCCCAGAGCATCGGTACTTTCAGCCATCCCTGGCTTATGATTGATGCTCCCATGACTGGCAAGATCCTGGAGAAGGGGCTCTGCGTGTGTAGGGGTGTGTTTGCACACGTGTGTGTTTATGCGTGGGTGCACACTGTACATGTGCACTCAAAGTACGAAACCACAGAGAGCATGGCTAGTCCTTTTCTTTTGCAGCTCTTTGACCACATCGTCTCCTGCATCTCTGACTTCCTGGACTACATGGGGATCAAAGGCCCCAGGATGCCTCTGGGCTTCACGTTCTCATTTCCCGTCCAGCAGAAGAGTCTGGATGCGGTGAGTGCCTTTCTTCCAGGCGTCAGTCCTGGGGCAGCACTAACCCCGCTGTGGCCAGGGAGGGCTGGCTCACATGTCGCAGTGGGTTGACCCAGGCTTTTCACTGTTTTTTTATCTTTGAAAGCACTGCCTCTTTTGGGCAGCCTGTTCCTCCAGGCAAAAGGAACCTCACCCTCTTCTGCATTCCCTGTTTCTTTGATTGTTGCCTTGATCGTGGTGCATCTTACACAGTTACTTAACAGTGACTGTGTCTGTCTTTTCTGCTAGTAGTACGCTCCCTGAGCAACAACCTGTGTCCCCACACGCCCCAGCACAGTGTCCGATCAGAGGAGATAAATGTCTTTTCGGTACATGGGATGGGACAGGGCCTAAGATCAGGGCTTGAGCACCTGCCGAGTACCAAGTGCTGGGCTCCGAGCTGCAGGTCACAGCACCTGTCCTCAGGGAGCCCATAGTTCAGTGGGAGAGCCAAGCCCTCAGATCAGCAGCACCGCACCGAGCAGTAAGGGCCGGGGCAGAAGACACCCATGCTGTGCACAGTCAGGGTGATGGACCAGAGTCGGGGCGGCAAGACGGAGTCTGTCCTGTTGGAACAGCTACAGGGAGCTCTGCGTGCCAGGGGAGGAGGCCCTGGAGGCGGGCCCTGGGCCAGGGTTTAAGGCGTGATTAACAGCACTTAGGAGAGCTAGGTAGGGCCACCTGCCTCTGTGAACCAGTTCATCCAGTCACGTTGCTGACTTGGGTCTGTTTTCCTCTAAAGCCCTTTTAGATCTCAGCAATTAGATCTATATAAGCATGTGGGTTTTTTTTTTTTTTTTGAAGACTTTAAATGTCCAGTGCTTTTTTTTTTTTTTTAAAGCAGTTTGCCTTCACCTGTAGTCATCATAATGAATACACACCTGTGGCATTTTTCCCAGCAAGTGTTCTAACTTCAGTCCGATGAAACCTAAAATGTACTCTAGGTAGTGACAGTGTTACTGAAACCGCACATTCCTTCAGTTATGTTGTCAGCAAACTCTTCTCCAGGGAATCTAGTGGGTTACACTAGGAGCAGCACCAGGCTGAGAATCAGGGAATCTGGGTTCTTGCCCGGTATTACCATTTGCTGAGTGAATGTGGACATGGCCATTAACCTTGATGCCTCATTCTCTCCATCTATGAAATGGGGATTATTTTAAAACTCTTGGAAGACAGGAGGGGGCAGGCCTGGAGAGTTCCATTCGTATTTTATTGATTTGTGCCTCAAATGCTGGGACTCTGTCTCCATTTGTTGTAAGTCCTCAGCAGTTGTTAACTCAGAAGGGAGGGTGTGAAATTTTGTATTCTACCCAAAAAGGTTAATTACATAGGACTCTCTTTTCATGTTTCAGGGAATTCTGATCACCTGGACAAAGGGTTTTAAGGCCTCTGACTGTGTGGGGCATGACGTAGCCACCTTACTAAGGGATGCGGTAAAAAGGAGAGAGGTAAGTATTAATGTTTTTAAAAACCTTTACTGAGTTTTGGGGTTATAAAAATTGTACTTGTGTGTTGTAGAGGATTCAAACAATACAGAAGCACGTGACCTGGATAATAAAAGCTCCCCATTTCCCCACTCAACTGCTGGCAATAAAACTGGGGTTTGTAGTTTTGGGTTGTTAAAGGATGTGCTTTTTTTTTAAGAAAGGTAATGTCATGATCATTATACAAATTGAAAAAGATAGAAGCAGCCCCGGGCATCTGGGCAGAGCCTGGCACTCTCAGGCCTGGTGTTGTCCTATTGCACACAAAAAATTTCAGAGTGCACAAACAATTCTACAGAGTATAAATATCATCACAGCCATTCCGTGACCATGACGGGGTTAGGCAAGAATAAGACGACTGCATAATTACGCCGTATCTCAGAACGTAATCACAGCATTGCCCCTGATTCCCGACAGCATCCAGTCCAGAGCAAAGAGCTCTTTTAAACCTGCCCCCAAACCACAGCACAGACCCAGATGCTTTACTAGTTCCTTTCTAGCACTTCCTGGGAGGTCCCATGGGGTGTTCTCCTGCATCACAGAGAGTCGATAAGCCCAACTTTGTCCAACCACAGGCGTGTTCCTGGTGGTCTTTGGCTGGAGGACACCGAAAAAATATACAGTGGAAAATTCCGAAGATTTTATTGAACTTATTAATTAATGAGGGAATCAGTAGGAAATTTTGTTAAAAACAACAGTTCAAATGACAATCAGAAGAGCAGACAGATGAAATGAATGTGGGTGAAGGAGCCCTGAGTTGCACCTGGCAGGGTGTGCTAGACAACATCTGGCGTTGCCTTGAAAAGATACCTGCTGATCTACTTTTGCCCAGCCCACAACTATCAGTGTTAGTGTCTGTTCTTCCAGCTTGCTTTCCATGTGTGTACCAACACACACACACACACACACACACACACACACACACAGACTTTTAGAAAATGGGAAGCATACCATATATAACATTACAACTTCCTTTTTTCATTTAACATAAAATCTTTCGTTGTCACTACATAGAGACCAACCTCATTCTTTTTCCTGGGCTCACAGGATTCCAGTGTGTGCCTGAACTGTGGTTTACATCGCCCCTTTTGATGTATATGTGGGTTGTTTCCTCTTTCTGGCCCTTGCAAGCCACGCAGTAAATATCCTTGCACATGTCCCTGTGTGCCCCTGAGTGACCAGTTCTGACGGACAGAGTCTGAGAAATGGATTTGATATTTCCATTTTGCCCTCTGAAAAGCTCTAACTCAAAACTCCCAAGAGAAAGAGCAATTTGGCCATTGTCCCTTGTCTTCCCTGTTCCTCGATTCCCTCCAATGGTCAGTACCATCTGTAAAATGGGTGGGATAGTTTCCCTTCCTTAGAGCTCCGATTGCATCGTTAATAGCAGGTGTGCAGTCAGTGCAGTCAGTGAAGGAGCATTTAAGTGAGAAAACTGGCTCAGATTATGCAGCAGTGGCTTTCTGACTGCCGTGCAGCAGAGTGGACTGGCAGGATTCAAGCCAGGGCAGAATGATCACATTCCTAAAGGTGTGTCCCTTTCTTTCCAAAGGAATTTGACCTGGACGTGGTGGCTGTGGTCAACGACACAGTGGGCACTATGATGACCTGCGCTTACGAGGAGCCCACCTGCGAGGTGGGACTCATTGTAGGTGGGTGTCCTGGAAGGTCTCTCTCCTCGGGGAAGGGAAGGCTGGGGTTTTCCTGTCCTCTCTGGGGGACATTCTGCCAGTCGTCGCCTGACCACCTCCAGAGTTCAGTGCTGGGTGAAGGCTGCAGGGTTCTCCAGGGGGCTCTCCACTCCCTGACACCCCCCTACCCCCAGTGCTGCACATTGATTGTGATCAGACTGTCAAGAACTGAGCTCCAGGAATGAGGCCCCTCAAGGCTCACATGGCTTGAATGGATGGGGACGGGTACCTGGAGCTGGCCTGGTTGTCATGGCAGCTCTGTGGGGGCTTGTGTGCAGGGGCTCTGGGCAGGTATTGCGGGGGGCGGGGGGGGGGCGGGCATCTGAGGCTGGAAAAGAAGCGGAGACCACTTCCTCTCTTAACCATGCTCGGGGCTGGAAAGGGCCAGGGTGGTCTTGGGTGTCATTTTGCCTTTAGCAGCCACTGTTAATGAGTGGGCCCATCTAGCAGAGAGGGTACAGAGGGGGTTGGCTCTGCAGACTATTGCAAACACGTTGAGGGGCTGGGCCTTGAGAGCACATAATTCCTGAAGCCTATTGATTTGGGCTGTGGGGAGACCATTTGTCTGTTGATCCTGCTCCTACTGTCAGAGGCTGTTGGGAAGACCCCAGACAGTATTTTTTAGCCAATGTCTGCAGGCTCTCCCTGGGCAGGAAGGGGTGGCGCCCCCATTTGCTGAATGTCTAGAGATTGGGATGAGGCCCCAGTGGCCCTCCTGGTGCCAGGAAGACCTTTTCTCTCCTTAGTAAACCACTTTTGGCTTCTGTTGAAATTCAAAAGACTAGGGAGCAGCTCCTGGTGAAGGGTTGTTTGGGGCCTGGCTTAAGGGCTTTGTCTCTTCCTTTCTTTTGCTAAGCTTTCTCCACCCAGCCCCTCCCTTCTGCCTGCAAGGGCTTAGGTGTGAACCGCCAAGCCACAGTGACACAGCGGTTCTCCTGCCGTCCCACCTGGGAGGTCAGGCCTGCCCAGTTCAGGGCAGCCCGATTAGATGTTCCTGCCACCACTCCAGCTACATTCAAAGCCATGTTTCTTTCCTCTGTGAATGGATCTCGTTGCTCAGAACTCCACGAGCAGGAAGCGTGGTTTACGTGTTTTGGCTTTCTTTGTACTCACCCCCCTTCCATTTCTGGAGCCCCCCTTCTCTCAGCTTTAGCCTTGGGTGAAAGGGAGCTGAGAAAACAAAAAACAGAAATAATTCAGTGACACAGTCTTCTAATTCTACTTGAGTTTCTTCCCCTGATGAGAGTTCACCTGCATCCCACCTAGGATGGGTGGACAGTGCTCCAGTCTATTCAGTGACACGAGGCCAGTGACCTCAAGCTGGGATGTCATGGCAACTAAAATGGCTATGAAAGTGCCAGAGCTTTCTCTCATTTCTTAGCTCCTCATGGACTGGAATAGCAAACAGTTCATTACCCTACCCTGGCCCTTGGTGAGCTGCACTTTGAGTAACCCTGTTCTCAGGGGTTCGGGAATGGAAATCTGGGGCTCCTCAGCCCCTGGAGAGCACATGCCAGATTGCATGTGTGCAGTTTGTGGGTACACCCAGAGAAATGTCCCTTTTTTTCTCAGGAGAATCATCCAATTTTCATAGGTCTGTGACACAAAAAAGTGAGGAACCATGGCTTTAGAAAGGCACCCTTGACATGCTGATGACACTGTACTTCCCTGAACCAACTGTGGGCTTCATTCCAAAACACATAGCTTATAAGGATGTGTGTATGTATGCGTTCATGTGCATGGAAAAAAATACACGTATTTTTTGTTCCAATCTGAATATTGCCTAAAATTCTGCCATTGAAAATACATTCCTTTATTTGTAAGACTATCTTCTATTAAAATAAATTTAGCCCTGCTTGGACAGGTGATCACATGAGGCTCTTGGTGTAAAGTAAGTTAATCAAATGCTTTCTGGGGGATTTCACTCAGACTCTTCGTTTATATTTTGTTTTCTTGGAAAACTTAGGGAAAGCAAAATGATTATTTTGTTAATCTAAGAAACATACCCCTTACCTGTGGAATCCCAGGCCCCAGACCCCAGGCCTGGTGGCAGGATCCCCAGATGTGGTGGCACAGCCATTCATTGTCCCCCTGTGTGTCTCAGGGACTGGCAGCAATGCCTGCTACATGGAAGAAATGAAGAACGTTGAGATGGTGGAGGGGACCGAGGGGCGAATGTGTATCAACATGGAATGGGGTGCCTTTGGGGACAACGGGAGTCTGGACGACATCAGAACAAACTATGACAAACTGGTGGATGAGTTTTCTCTGAACGCTGGGAAACAAAGGTAATTCTGCCTGGGGTAGGAGACACTAAGGTCAGGCTGGGGAGAAGACATTCGGCTGCATTCTGCTTCTTGCAGTGGAAGAAGTTTCTAGCATGAGTGGGTCTGAACAGAGGCTTGAAGACTGACCCCTCTGGTTCATACCTGACCTTGGCTTTGGTCTAAGGATAGCGGAGAACTGGTGGACGGGCCCCCAACATGTACAAGATGGCCTGGGGTTGATGTCCTGTCCAGGGTCTCCTCTGCCCAGGAATATGCCCAGATGACAGATGACACTTCTTTCAGTGACCTTTTTCAGCCTGGAAGATTCTGGCCTGCTCTTCTTGCTCTGTGCTTCTTCCCCATCAGAATAATGGGGGTGGGGGTTGGGGTGCAGCAAAGGCCTCCTCAATCGTCCTTCCCCCCCCAGGGCCTCCAGCACCACCTAGTGGCTGTGTGGAGCTTTGCAGCTCAGGTCTCAGGGACCGTGTCTGAAATGGCGGTGTCCACCCTACTCCTAAATGAGATGAATGGCCCCTTGTCTCAAGTCCCCAGGAATCAGGCTGTCCTCTGCCATGGCCGGGATGAGTTGGTCCCAGTTGTATCCCTAGAAGCAGAAAGATGGGCCAGAGTAGCAGCCAACATGAGTCGTTCCCCAGCTGCCATCAAGGTTTTGCCTTTTCTCAATACCGTCTATGCTATTGCTTACGTAATGTTTTTCTTTAAATCAGCTTATATTTGCTTGCTTAAATTTAATGAGGCAGGAAAAAAAGGGAGAACCATTACCATGGATAGGGGGTAATCATGAAATGAATATAGTGAAACGTGGCGTTATTCAAATCTACCCAGATACTGTAGCCTACCAAAGGCCCTAAACTAGACCCCCTTTGTTAAAAAGGGAGGTCAGTGAGTGATGGAAGGGGTTAAAGCCATGTTGGCGCCAAACTGAGATGGTCTCCTTGATGGAATGAGAAGGCCTGCATGGGTGATGACAGTTCTGTGATTCCGTGCTATGCTACGTTCTTCTGTGGCCATAGGAAATCCTCTGGAGACCCTGGAGTATCTGGATTCCAGAGGACTCTTCTCAGCTTGGGGACACTGGGCTTGGGCGTGTGCCACGGAGCATTGAAATCCCTTGTTATCTCTTGAGGCCCTTGAGCATGGAGAGGGTGGAAGCCCCAAGAACAGGTTGGCCTCACGTGTGTTGTGGCCACTGGAATTCTCCTGCCAGCGTGGTCTTATCATTGCTGTGTGCTTGACCAGTGCTCTGGGTGTTTGCAAAACCTTAACAAAATCTAGGAACTCTCCCTTTTTTGTCCCATTAAGACTCAGTCCAGTCCTGTACTTACTCAGCAGGTTTTTATGGGGCACTTCACTGAGGTCCTAGTGCTGTGCCGTGCTGTGCTCTGGGGACTCAGAGCTGAGCCAGACACAAATTCCCTGTCCTTCTGGGGCTGTCACTGAATTGGGACGTGAGCAGTGAGCTCACGTGCATTGTGAAGGAGAAGGGCGAGGTGTGTGGGAGCCTGAAACAGGCAGGTAGAACCCAGGATGAGAAGGACAACAGGCTCTCGGGAAGCGGTCTTGGGCTGAGAGCAGGAAGTTAGGGAAGGAGGGAGGCTGGTCCTCCAGGCAGACACACACACCAGTGGTTCTGTTTCTGATGTGGGCAGGGTGGAGGAGTCCCTGGTGCTTGCTGGTCTCCTTTTCTGCCTCCGCAGGGAGCACGGGGCAGGGTACACGGCTGGCTGCTGCTGATGCCCTTGAGAGGCAGTAAGAATCCCAGAGTGATTGTGAGACCAAAGGCTGACAGCCCCCCTGGCCACTTTGCATAGACTCCCCATCCCCTTCCTCCTGTCTCAGGTTTGAGAAGATGATCAGTGGTATGTACCTGGGCGAAATCGTCCGCAACATCTTGATCGACTTCACCAAGAAGGGATTCCTCTTCCGGGGGCAGATCTCTGAGCCACTGAAGACCCGGGGCATCTTTGAAACCAAGTTTCTGTCTCAGATCGAGAGGTGAGTTGGGGGGGCTACCCTGCCATCCACCCATCCATTAGAGGTCGCCTGGCCAGTGGATTGTGATGGGGGTGGTGGGAACACTAGGGGATGTTTTGGCAATTTGTGTGGGGTTTTCCCCTCCTGGTACAGTAGGCCCTGGGCGTTTGCATATTGACATCATATAATTTTATCACAAATTACTTTCCTTTTATCCATCCTTTATGTTGGGACATTACATTGATTTCTTTGAAAGTGTGTGTAAGTAGGTTGTATGGATTCCATTTCAGGATAGTAAAGGTGCATTGCAAATACTTGTATTGAAGGGGCATGGAATCTACCCCTGATTCATCTGAAAGGTTGCACAGCTTGGGCACCTGGTAGCCGCATGTCCCCGCAAGTTGTTCTGCCTTCCTCCTACTTTGCTCTTGTGGAGGGAACGTTTTGTCCCTGCCTTGGCCGCCTTCCAGGGCAAGCTGTGCAAGAAGGAGGAAAAGTGGTTTGAAAAAGCAACTGTGCAGAACACCACCTCATTCTTAGAATGGCCATAATAACCTTGCGTAGGCTCTGCATGATAACCTCACAAAGCCTGTGCATTGCTTTTGCCCAGGCAAACCATTTTTAAATATGCAGTTCCATGGTATTAAGTATTAATACACTCACATTGTCGAGCTACCACCACCACCATCCATTTCCAGGACTCTTTTCATCTCAAACAGAAACTCTGTACTCACCAAACACTACCCCCCCTTTCCTCCCTCCCACCAGCCCCTGGCAGCCAGCATTCTATTAATACTTTCTGTTTCTGTGAATTTGACTAATCTAGATACTTCACATAAATGGAATCATGCAATATTTGTCCTTTCGTGACTGGCTTATTTCACTTAGCATAACGTCCTCAAGGTGCATCCGTGTTGTAGCATGTTAGAATTTCCTTACTTCTTAAGGCTGAATGGGATTTCATTGTCATGTATGTGCTGCATTTTGTCTATCCATTCATCTGTGGATGGACACTTGAGTTGCTTCTACCTTTTGGCTACTGTGAATATGCTGCCATGAACATGGGGCACAAATACCTGTTTGAGTCCCTGCTTTCACTTCTTTTGTGTATCTACCCACAAGTAAAATTGCTGGATTGCATGGTAATTCCATTTTAATTTTTTGAGGCAGTGCTATACTGTTTTCCACACTGGCTGTACCATTTTACATACCCACTGGCAGTGCATGAATGTTCTAGTTTCTCTATATACTCACCAACACTTGTTATATTCTGGGGATTTTTTGACAGTAGCCATCCTAATGGGTGTGAAATGATGGAGAAGGTCTTTTTAAACATAGTAGCAAAGAAAGGAATCATAAAGGAAAAATTGCCAAATAGAGCTATATAGCTTCTGTAAGTTAAAAAAAGATTGGTACTCAAAAGAAAAATGGCAAACTGAGGAAGACACTTGCATATGACAAGATACTGAGCCTGGCATGGTGGGCTCTGGCAGGTCTGGTGTTAGACCTGCTCTATTCCACTGGCTGTGTGCTCCCAGCCTCAGTTTCCTCATCTTTAAAATGGAAACAATCATACATGCATTGGTGGGTTGAGGAGCAAATGAGGGAATGTATATAAAACACCTGTCACATAGTAAGTCCTCAAAAAAGGCTGGCTGTTCGTATCATTGTGGCTGGCCATCATCATCATCACCAGTCATTGTCATTGCTTTCATTTGAATATGAACAAGACAAATATCTGAGGAGAAAAAAGTCTTGGGACATAGTAGGTAGTTCATGTGGCTAATGAACAAATGGGGGGAAAACAGGTCCATCCCCACTAAGAGAGAAGAATGCGGATTAAACCATGGTTGTGATGCCGTTCTTCTGAAATTGTCAACACTTTCAAAAAGTGATCTTTTCCACTGAGGACAAATAAAGCCAAATACTCTGCTAGAGAGAGGGTAAATTAATACAATATTCTGAATGATACTTGGTGATATATATCAAAATCCCTTTGACCCAGAAATGTATCCTAAAGAAAAAAAATCAAAGTTGCACACAAAGATATATAAACCAATAACTCCATAAATGTTACCTTATAATAGCAGAAAATTGCAAATAACTGAAATTTCTCCAAACTGGCTGAATAAATCATGGAGTGTGCCTAGACTGGAGCGCTATGGCAGCCACTTCCAATCCTGTTCTTGGGATAAGGGTGTGGGGAGTTGCTCAGATGTATGAAATAGGAAAAAAAGAAATAAAATCACATATAAAGGATGATCCCGTTTTCCATATCATAGGGACAATACCATTGTTTAATGACATCTAGGAAAAATAGATCAGAAGGGAATACATTAAAATGTGAACAGCATTTTCCTAGATGTTGGGATTGTGAATAGTTTTAATGTTCCAATTTTTATTTTTCTAGATTTGCCAAATTTTCTACAACTTAACATGTAATGTTTTGGGATCGTTAAAAAAATCATGTTATTTGGAAGGAAAAAAATAACTGAGGACCGTGTTTGTGGATACGTGCAGTGATTTGGGGCCAGTCCTTTGGACTTGGTCCCCAGGTTGCTCTCGAGGGTCCCGCTTCATCCAGGCCCCTGGTTTTTGTCTCCCACAGCGACCGATTAGCCCTGCTCCAGGTCCGGGCCATCCTCCAGCAGCTGGGTCTGAACAGCACCTGCGACGACAGTATCCTCGTCAAGACGGTGTGCGGGGTGGTGTCCAAGAGGGCTGCGCAGCTGTGTGGCGCAGGCATGGCTGCCGTGGTGGATAAGATCCGCGAGAACAGAGGGCTGGACCGTCTGAACGTGACCGTGGGAGTGGACGGGACACTCTACAAGCTTCATCCGCAGTGAGTGGGCCTTCCAGTGGGATGGGAGGAGTCCTTTAGGGTTCCGGGGAATCGGGGTGTGGGTCCCACCAGGGAACTTCCTCCCTAGGGGACAGCCAGCCTGGAGGCTGTGCGTCCAGGGGCCGGGGCTTGTCTGGGACGAGGTAATGAACCGCTCTGGGGTTTGACTAGCACCCTTAGCGAGGCAGAGAAGTGGCTTCCCTCGGCCAGCCTTCGCCAGCAGAATGGCATGACCCTTGTTCTCTGCCTCCTGGGCCCCTCTTAGATGGGGAGGGCAGTGGGAGAGGAGGTAAGGGTGGCCAGGGGCTTGCCCATCGGCCTGGTTAGCTGCGGCCAGGCTGGAGGCCATGCCTGGTAAGTGGGGAGGGATAGTAAGAAAGGCAGAGCAGGGCTCTTGTCTTGTTCACCTGCGGAATCAGGGTTTGCCAAGCCTTGGACGGGCAGGAGCAGTTTGGCCCTGGGCTTTGTGGCTGGGAGGAGTGGGAGTGGCCTCCTTTTGGTCACATGTCTAACACCCCATGCCAGACGTGTGTTGCCATTTGCTGTTTGATCCATTGCATGTCTCAGAGCTTGGTTCTTATGAACAGAGTAACCATATTTTACTTATTGTCTAAACTGTAATATTTTTGCCAGTGAAAAGGGTGCTACTAATAATTACTCTGGGACTGTAGGCAAACTGGGACCATCCCAGATAGAATGGGCCATGGTGTCACCCTACTTACAAGCAACCTCACCCAACTCGACGTAGACATCACTTGTTTACCTCAAGGCCATGGTGTGGGATAGGACCGTCTCTCTTGCTCCGTCCCTACCTCTGTCTCTCCACCTCATTAGCTGTCCTCACCGTTACCTGGGCAGCACAGGGGTGTGGTGTAGGGCCAGGCTTTGGAGCCATATACTCTTGGATTTCATCCTGGCACTGTCATTTAGAAGCTGTGCCCAACTGTTTAATCTCTGCAAAATCCCATCTTCCTCATGGATGACCACCACTGGCAGGACTAGAAATTAGGTCTCTAAAGTATGGGGCACCCAGCAGGTGCTCAGAAAAGGGCAGTCACTACTTCTGAGGACCCCTCGCCTCAAGCATCTGCAGCCTGGCCTGGTCTTTCATTTTCAGCACAAAATGCAAGCACCTAGGGTCACCTCTCGTTTAGAGACTACCCGCCACTGGAGGTCTCTTTGGGTTGCCTGGCTGTCGGTGGGGGTGGGCTGGGGGCCTCAGCGGGCTGCAGCTGGGGGTGGGTGATGGTTGCTCCTGTGTGTCCTCCTGGACCGACCCAGTGCGTGCGCTGCTCAGGCCTGCTTGGTCCAGGTGCCGGCCCTGGCACCCCTCTTGGTTTCCAGGTCCCTCAGAGCCCCAGGCTCCGAGGGTGGGGGCTTGAGAATGTGTTATCCATGGAAGCCACACAGAATAGTCGGCCTCCCTGCTGAGAACGTGATGATGGGCTTGCTGGAAGCCCGCTCTCCTCCCCCCACCTTGCTCCCCTTCCTTATTGTTGGGTACAGGGGCCTCCACCTACCACGGGCTTTTCGCCCCCATAAACCCACTGCAACGTCGAAAAGTCCTAAATCAGCCCCCACAAGTCGGGGCCGTCTGTGCTTCAGTGTTTTAGGGCAGGCCCAGCATCTCCTCTCATCTTCCTCTACCTACCTTCTCTGTTTTTTGTCCTTTTCAGCTTCTCCAGAATCATGTACCAAACGGTGAAGGAACTGTCGCCAAAGTGTAACGTGTCCTTCCTCCTATCCGAGGACGGCAGCGGCAAGGGGGCCGCCCTCATCACGGCTGTGGGTGTGCGGTTACGCGGAGAAACGAGCAGCTAAGAGCCCAGGACCCCCGGCCTGCTGTCCCCACAGCACTTCTCTCTTTGAGCGGCGACCCCTGCCCCTCCCAGTGAGCCGTGCTGGGAGACGCCGGCGCCCGAGCCTGCCACGGCCACAGTGGGGAGGAAAACAAAATCCAACTAATGGCGCATAATGTAGGGTACAAAATAGAGTGTGTGCTGTTGATAATATCTCTCACCCGGATCCCTCCTCACCTGCCCTGCCACTCTGCATGATTCGATTGCGACCTGGTCCCCACGTGTGGCGTGTAGTGGCATCCATTTCTGCCGTGTGCATTCATCCAGCGGAGTTATTTATTGGCTTGAGATGGAAAGTCACACCACCTGACAGGCCTTCTGGGCCTCCGAAGCCCGTCCTTGGGGTCAGCTCCCCCCTCCCGTGTGAAATGTATTATCACCAGCAGACACTGCCGGGACCCCTCCCGGGGGCATGGCCTGAAGGCGAGTGTGGACATATATTAGCTGCTTCCTCCCTGGCGTCCCACTGGGATGTGTCAACGCCACTGAGTCGTGTGTTCGTGGAATCAGTCCTAGCCACGTGTGACAGTCTTGGCATTCTGTTTGTCTCGTGGGGGGAGGTGGGCAGTCCTGAGGGAAAATGTCTTGTCTCCATTTGGGTAAAAGGAACCAACCAACAACCTATGCCATCACCGGAAGTTCCCATCGCTTTTGTGAGCCATGTTGTATGACCTAGTAAACTTTGTACCAATTCAAAGTCCCAAGTGGTGCTTCGTGGCTGGGGAGGGGGAGGCTATCTTGGGACATGGCAAAGACCAAATGCTGGGGGTTCTCTTGGCCTTCTGGGTTGGGGGGAGAGTTTAAAATAAAGAGTATCACTTTCAGGTGGCAGACTTGGTTTGGCACGAGGACTTCTGTGCCCTCCCTGCAGAATGTCACAGAAGCAGCCTCTTGCTGTATCTCCACTGCCTGTCTTGCTGGGTCCCTGCCCAAGTCCAGGGTCCCACTGCATGGAGAGGCTCCTGCAGCTTCCACCTCAGTTCTCTTAAAGGTTTAAGAGGGTAAAGAATGGAAGCCTCTGTGCCACTCACTCGGAGCTGGGACAGAGAAAAAGAAAAAGTCTCTTTTGGGTTCAATGAGAGGACATTGCAATGTTGTCCCCCTCCCTGCCACCAACCCTAAGACAGCGGATGAAGTGTGCCCCCTGCCCTGGTACAGATGACATCTTAAAGCACCCAGGGTAGTAGGCTTGCTGCACTCTCCCACTTCCCAATTTCAAACTATCTGACCCCTTTGACCTTCTCCTACTCCCACCTTGAGATTGCTGGCTGTCTCCTGGCTGCCATTTTTGTGGACCCCATATTAGTCTGCATCCAGGTGCTCCGAGATGTCCCAAGGCATGACTGCAGTTCTAAGTGGCTTCCCCCACACCCACCTGCCTGCCCACTTGGATGGGTGAAATCAGAGTCCCTTTATTTGGGGCATGGTGGTGCTGGTTTCTGGCACAGTGGTTTTTGTGGAGAACACAGATACTAAACTTTTTGATGGTGTGTAGACGCTGGGGTGTGGAGGGTGAGTCAGCAGGCAGGGAGAGGTGCACCCTTGGTGAGGACTGGACCAGGCCTGGAGCTTTCTGGGAGTTGGAAAGAAAGTGTTCTCTGCCCACTAGCTTCTTGTTGCAGAAGTGAGGGTAGGAGCTGCATTGCTGTTTTGTAGGTGGCTTTTGTGTAAAACGGCTGGTGTAGCAGTAATGAAAGTCACGGCTATCATTTATTGAGCACTTAATCTGGTCTGGCCTGCTGGTTTATAGACATCACTGCCATTGATCCTCACAGCATCCCTGTGAAGTAGTTTTGCCATTGGGGTGAAGAAAGGGCTGAGGGTCAGAGTGACTTGGCTGAGGAAATACAGCTGACTTTTGACTCTTAATCACCATCTCTACACTGGGCTGTATCTGACTTCTTAGATGTTGAGGCAGAGAAGCCCTGGGCTGACTCACAGCTGTTGGGCTTTGTGAAACAAAAAAGCTTCTTTCCTTGTCTTTTGCCTAATGAGTGAGTGTCATGGTTTCATACTGCCCACAGGTATGTTTTGTTCAGCATACCCAAAATTTATAAAAATCTGAGCCAAAGTTAACAAATCTGGAGGTCTCACAAATTTGGATTAACAGCTTCTCTTGAAAGATTTAGATCTGGCAACAACGGGCTGCCATTGCCACGTGGCAGCATTTGTCCAGAGCTGAGGAGTTGCTGTCCCCTTTGGATGCCTGTCCCCTCTGGTTTGCCACAGTCCTCACCATTCCCTGGTACCTCAACACTGAGACTGGAAGTCGGTTGCTTTCTATCATCACATTTGCAGTCTTTCTTTTTACTGGATCTAATGTACTCATTGGAAGTTGTATGCCCCAGGAAGGCATTTGAACGTGCAGCTCCTAGATTAGATAAATATTGGCTCATACTGTTTTTTCTGACTCTTGCTGGATGCCTTGAAGTGCTCCCTGAGACGGGCGGCTGAGTCCTCTTGGAGTCAGCATCCTTTGTTGAGTTCCTGGCCCCATCTTGTTTTTTCCATGGGTGTATTGAAGGGTGGGGCATGGGCCACACTTTCAGATCTGATACTCTTAATTGGCTACTTCTCAAAGGGTGCAGGGCCTCATCCTGCAGCCAGACACAAGGCATCAGGATTCAGTAGTCATCTCTCTTAGTCCCTTTGGTGTTGCTATAACAGGATACAGGGTAGTTTATAAAGAAAAGAGATTTATTTGGCTCATGATTCTGGCTGGAAAATCCAGGATTGGGTAGCTGCATCTGGGAGGACCTCAGGCTGCTTCCACTCGTGGCAGAAAGCAGAAGGGAAGTGGGTTGTGCAAAGAGATCACATGGTGAGAGAGGAAGTGAGAGAGGGAAACTGAGGAAGCCAGACTTTTTTAACAACCTGCTATTTCGGGAACTAATCCATTCCCACCAGAGCGAGAACTCACTTAATGCTGCAGGGCATTAATCTATTCATGGGGGATCTGACCCAGACACCTCCCACTGGGTCCCACCTCCCAAAGCCCCCACACGGGGGATCAAGTGTCAACGTAAGTTTTGGTGGGGACAGACCAACCATATCCAGACCACAGCAGCATCCCATCTTGGGGACCCCTAGCCTCCTCATTGGTAGCCTCTGAGGGGGCCACATCCCCAGCCATGAACAAAGTCTCTTTAGTGTGACACCTGTTGACCCTCATGGACAGGGAGGGAGTGTGAGTCAGCTCAAGCTTGTCTTCCTCAGTGGGCGTGACCCAGGGGCAGCAACGGAAAGCAAGCCGGAATCCAGAGCGGAACCTGGGGATGGAGGGTCACCTTGAGCAAGGGTGTCAGAGTCCAGCGGCCATCATGTCGCTGCCCCCAACCCCACCAGGGCACCATCTCCGAGGTGTCCTGCCTCACTTTGCAGACCCCACCGTGGCTCAGGGGCTCTGGAGAGGTGCGTTCTTTAGTGAATTGGATTTTTGGAAACAGCAAAAGTATTCTGAAGTGGGTGATTACATTGAATTAGACTATTTGTTATTATTTTTAAAAAAGAAACCACTAGAATTATAAAGAAACAGCAGATGTTCTTGTTTGACTTGTTAACTGGCTTCTAAAGGAGGATTCAAGGAAGAGTCTTTAAAAACACTGGGGCTTGGGCAGGGTTGGTGGAAGAACGATGCTGCCCCAACGAAGCTACTCTGAAAGAGAACTCACATGCGGAGCTGCCAAGTTTTGGTGCGTTTGCTTAAACAATGAACAACTTCCGGCCGGGCACGGTGGCTCACGCCTGTAATCCTAGCTCTCTGGGAGGCTGAGGCGGGCGAATCGTTTGAGCTCAGGAGTTCAAGACCAGCCTGAGCAAGAGCGAGACCCCCGTGTCTACTAAAAAAATAGAAAGAAATTAGCTGGACAACTAAAAAAAAATATATATATATATATATATATATATATATATAAATAAAATTAGCCGGGCATGGTGGCACATGCCTATAGTCCCACCTACTCGGGAGGCTGAGGCAGGAGGCTTGCTTGAGCCTAGGAATGTGAGGTTGCTGTGAGCTAGGCTGATGCCACGGCACTCTAGCCCAGGCAACAGAGTGACACTCTGTCTCAAAAAAAAAAAAAAAAAAAAAAAAAGAACAACTTCCCGCAGCAGCACTGAAGGTCTGTGAGCGGACCTGAGTTAAGAGGCAGCAGACAGGGTGAGTGGAGGAAATGGGCTGGCGAACAGAGGACACTCGCTGCTCAGAGACGGGGGAAAGAAACGGGACCCTGTGCAAACCGAGAGCGGGGACAAGAACCGTATTGTCTCTTCCTGGGCGGTGCAGGATTCTATGTTTCAGAAGAGCCCACCTTACTTTGGATTCTTGCCTTGTGGCTCCCAGGACTCCGTGGTGTGGCCCAGCAAGTTTGTATTTGTGGGTTCAGTGGCCTCTGTACCTTACACCCACACTCCCAAGCTCCCAGTCATCCTCCCTCCCCCAGCCAGCGCAGCCCGTCCCCTGCAGTCTTCAACTGACAGTGCCATCCTTCCAGGTGTCCCAGCAACAGGTTCTTGGGAGTCATCCTTCACTTCCTCTCACGAGCTGCCTCCCCTCCAGCAAATTCTGTTGGCTCTGCTGTAGCCAAATGCAGATTTTGACCACGGTCTAAGCCACCACCTCTCCTGGGATTACTGCAGTAGCCTCCCAGAAGCCATCTCTGGGCTTCTCACCTGCCCGCTGTGGCCCAGCTGCTGTGCGGCTGCTGGACTGATTCTTTTGAAAGGTAAGTCAGAGCCTGCGGCGGCTCCCTGTGCCAAAGCACAAGCCCAAGTCCTTACCTTGACCACAAGGCTGCTGCTTTAGCTGTCCCCCATGCCAGCGTGGCTGGCTCAGTCCCTCCAGTCTTTGCTCAAAGGTAAAACTGCAACCCCTGTACCCACCACCCAGATCCCACGGCACTTCTTGCTGGCCCCTCTCTGAAGCACAGAAGTACAAGGGCCAAGAAAACCAGATGACGTCGGAGGGAGGAGTGAGATCCTGGCCCCTTTTCCTTGGCTGTCTCTGCTAAGGTCACTTCCCAGCTGCCCTGGAAGCCTCTCGAGGACAGGAAACACATTGTGATCCTCCCAGGGAGCAACCTGCCCCACCCCAGGGCTGGCCCCAGCCTCCTAGGGGGTGCTTCTCCTGCCCAGGAAAGTCCTCAGTAGGAAGCTCATAAAAATATCAGGACAGAGGTCAGTCCCTCCCTCCTTTGCCTGGCTCTTTCCTTCCTCCCCGTCTGCCCTGCTGCCTCTCTCTGCCTCTCCCCTTCCCTGCATCTCTCTGGCCCTCCCCTCTTCTCCTTGTCCCAGATGTAGACCAGAAGAGCCAGCAGGAACAGACAGATGGTGAGAGCCATGGCCTGGGTGATGGGGCAAGGTTTTGGGGAGCAGATGGGGCTCAAGCTAGGCCCAGGCCGGAGAGTGGACAGTGCTGTGGGCTGACTGTGTGATGGCACTCCCGGCTGGGGTGGGGCAGGCTGGAGGCTTGGGCTGTGGAGGGGAGCTCCTACAGGGCTCGGGGGCAGGGGAGGGGTCAGGACGGGCCTCACCTGCGGTTGAGGCAGCAGTAGATGATGGGGTTGTACATGGTGGAGCTCATAGCCAGCCAGAAGAGTGCCAGGTAGACCTGCTGGATGAACTTGTGGCAGTAGATGTCCTTTTGGAAGCTGCCCAGGATGAAGTAGAGGTGGTAGGGCAGCCAGCAGACAGCGAATGTCACCACCACCAGCACCATGGTCTTCACAAACTGGTCCAGAGGAGGCTCAGGTCACTCCTCAACCCCTGGACCCCAAGCCCCGACCCTCGAGGGCAGGTGGAGGGCACCCCTGGTGCCAGCCTGGGTAGCCCTCCACAGTCAGACCCCTCCTCCTCCGGTCCCAGTGCCCTGGAGCATCTGTTGCCCAGGTGTTCCTGAACCCCCCACCTCCAGGGCCTTTGCTTGGGTCCCCCTGCCACAATGCTGTCCTTCCTTTAAAGTCCTTGCTCCTCGAAGCCCAGTTCAATGGCCACCTCCCCCAAAAGGTGACTCGGATCCCTTCATTCAAAGCAGCTCTCCCTGCCTGGAGAGGGGCAGAACTCCTACTCCTAACCCCGTCCTTGGGGGGAGCCCTGTGCCCGCTATGGGTTCCCAGGCGTCCCTCTCTCTGGGATCTGTGTCTGTCGCAGGCCTTCTATACATGGGCAGTGGGGCTCCAACCAGGGACCACAGCCTCTGCCCAGGGCCAGCTCCACAACCTCACAGCTGTCCTCTGCAGGCACACTCCTGCGCTGCCTGCCCAGCGTGCCAGTCACAAAGGGGTTGGGAGCTCCTACACACCCTGATCCACCTGGGTGGAGAGCCCTAGTGTGGAGCAGATGCAGGGCAGGCCAGGGATGGCAGGTGGATGCCAGCTATCCACGAGGGAGGACACTCAGATGGTGTCCCATGTCCAGCTACCTCCCTTGAACTGCCCTGTGAAAAATGCCTACTACCAGGTGAGAAGCGGTGACTGGCCTGGCTACACAATGGATCAACCCATTGCCGCCCCTGGTTGCCTGGCAGGAGGGCCTAGGCAAAGATAAGCCTTGATGGGGGCAGGGTGTAGGTCTGGAGCACAGAATGCTACGTTGGGGCGGGAATTGGGGGGCCTGGACAGTGGGGAGAAGGGGGGTCACTGGCACTTCGGGGGAAAATTGGAGACAGACTTGATGAAACTGGACCACAGTCTGGTCTCCATGCCTGAGGTCTGCAGTTCCAGCATTTGAGGACTCTCCTGTGATTCTATCTGGGCATCTGCTGTGGTTCTTTGGGGCTTCTTAAATTCAACATTTTTTTTTTTTTTGAGACAAGAGTCTCGCTGTGTTGTCTGGGCTAGAGTGACATGGTGTCAGCCTAGCTCACAGCAACCTCAAACTCCTGGGTTCAAGCCATCCTCCTGTTTCGGCCTCCCGAGTAGCTGGGACTATAGGCAGGCATCACCACTCCTGGTTAATTTTTTCTATTTTTAGTCATCTGGCTAATTTTTTCTATTTTTAGTAGAGGCAGGGGTCTCACTCTTGCTCAGGCTGGTCTGGAACCCCTGAGCTCAAGCAATCCTCCCTCCTTGACCTCCCAGAGTGCTAGGATTACAGGCGTGAGCCATCACACCCGGCCTCAACATTTTGATTATTCAAAAAGTCTAAGATTTTAATATTTTATCATTCTAAGATTCTTGGAGGCATCTGAAATTTTGTGGGGCCTTAAGAGTCCCCAGTTCCCCTGACATTCTGGGAAGTTCCTTTAACTTTGTATTTGGCCGAAGACCAAAGGCAAATCCACCTGCTGGAAGGAAAGCGCAGACTCTGGCCCCAGGCTTGGCACAAGGGCAAGTTCCCCGAGCTTCTCCTGGGCCGCCCCCGCCCGCGCCCCGCTCCCCGCCCTGCTCCCGGCGCCCACCTTCTTCTTGGCCTGCAGGTGGCGCAGGTTGGCTCCGTGCGCCTGGTGTCCCGGCACTGCGTGCCTCCAGAGCGTGAGGCCGATGACGCTGTAGGCGACGAACATCACCACGAGGGGCAGGAAGTAGATGAGGGCGATCACCACGAGGTGGTACCTGGAGGGAGAGCCAGGGTCCGGCGCAGTGGGCGGCCCGCGGGCGACTCTGATGTCCCTGGAGCCGCCCCCTGCGGGCCCACCCTAGGCCACCTCCCAAGGCCTTGATTCGATGTGAAGAAAAATAAAGGCAACATTGGCTAGCATATGTGCCAAAAGAGGGCCTCCCCTGCAAGTGGGACATCAGCATGAGCCCTGCATCTTTCCATGTGTTAGACACGCTCCAGAAAAAGAAATAAATTGGAAGTAAAAAAGTTAACCAAGCAATACATTTGTTTAAAATTTAAAATACCATTAAGCACAAAGGAGGAAGCAAAATTACTTATTCCACTCCCATTACTTTAACAATTTGGCATATTTTCTTCCAGAATCAGGTATGAACAGTAGTTACCCCTTATCCGGGTTTCATTTTCCCCCATTTCAGTTACCCAAGGTCAACTGTGTTTCCCAAATAGGTGCGTACCGTACATAAGATATTCTGAGAGAGACACCACGTGCACATAACTATTATTACAGCACATTGTTACAATTGTTTTATTATGAGTTACTGTTGTTAACCTCTAACTGTGCCTAATTCATAAAATAAACCTTATCTTTGGTGTGTGTGTATAGGGGGAAATGTATATATAGGGCTCAGTACTATCAGAAGTTTCAGGCATCCTCTGGGGGTCTTGGAATGTATCCTACTGTGCAGGTATATGTGTGTTTCTATATAGGTGTATGTATGCGTACATATCTGTTAGATTCTATGTATAATCTGTATCTGTCTGGATGGATAGACAGAGTGACTGCAGTTAATAAGGCTCAGTCCTGCGCCAACATCCCTATCAAGGAACGGGGCAGTGGGAAGCGCCATACTGTGCATGCGACTGTGTCATCTGCTTCCTGTGCATCAGCGTTTGGCTGGGAACATCATTCATGCCAGCAAATGCTCTTTCATACCCCTTTGAGCAAGTGGTCCGGAATACCACTGCATGACTTCTTACCCAGTCCGCAGGAGGACACCGGGTTGTGTTGGGCTTTTGATTTCCTTTTGGAAAGACTGCGTAAAGGAGATGTGTCCTCCCCACGCCCCACGTCTCTGGTTTCCGACTGACGCTGTTGCAACCTCTCTGATGAGCTGTAGGCTGGGCACCGACTCCCAGGCAGGGCTGCAGGGGGAGCCCTCAGAGCACCCGGTGAATGAGCCTGAGGCCCCTGGCTGTCTGTCACCTTTTTCTTTCTTACTAGGAGGGGTGAGATGTTCCCACCCCCAGTTGCCAGCTTTGCTGGGAGCCTTTCAAGATGTGCCGCCACCCAGAGGGAGAGGAGCAAGTGGCTCCAGTAAATCCCTCTCCTAAAGCGCTGTGGTGTGCTTTTGGCACATGTGACAATTACAAAAGGTTTAGGGGCTCCTAGGCACCCTGATTCTCATGTAGGATCTAGGTCGAGAGCCCTAGTGTGGAGCAGATAAGAGGGGACGAGGGGCAGTGAGTGCCAGGCCCCTGTCACCTTACAAAGCGTCTGAACTATAAAGACCTTGAGAATCAACCAGGCCACCTGTCTCAGTGTCCAGATGGAGAGACTGAGGCACGGGAAGTCTGTGTCATATGAAACAGTCTACAGATTTAATCAAGACCCAATTTTCCTTTCACTGAGGGTCAGAGCTGCAGGAGTCAGAACAGGGCTCTTGTCCAGCCTCTAATTTATTTATTTATTTATTTATTTATTTTTTTGAGACAGAGTCTCGCTCTTTTGCCCGGGCTAGAGTGAGTGCCGTGACGTCAGCCTAGCTCACAGCAACCTCAAACTCCTGGGCTCAAGCAATCCTACTGCCTCAGCCTCCCGAGTAGCTGGGACTACAGGCATGCGCCACCATGCCCGGCTCATTTTTTCTATATATATTTTTAGTTGACCAGATAATTTCTTTCTATTTTTTAGTAGAGATGGGGTCTCGCTCTTGCTCAGGCTGGTCTCGAACTCCTGACCTCGAGCGATCCGCCCGCCTCAGCCTCCCAGAGTGCTAGGATTACAGGCGTGAGCCACCGCGCCCGGCCCAGCCTCTAATTTAAAGCGTTATCTTGGGCAAGTCAGGTCTCTCCCTCAGCCTCAGTTTCCCCATCTGTAAAAAGAGGAGGTAATCTCTAAATTCTTCCTTAGTACGAGCAGCACTTCTCTGTGGCCTCATTCCCAGGGCTATTGTGCAGGACAGCAATTCACCCTGGGCTAGGTCCCCACCCAGAGGGAGAGCCGAGGAGTTTCGGGGGCGGGGGTCACCTTCTAGACCCTGCCAAAATCAGGGATGCTGCCCCTCACAGCCTGGAGTGTCTTTTTGTATTTTGATCTTAGGGGTGTATGTCCATGTTCCTGGAGAGGGCATCTTTGATCTCATCAGATTCCTGCACACACAGGATGTGAGCCTGGGAGGATGGAGCTCCCAATTTAAATCTAAACTAGATGCTCCCCCACCTAGGAAAAGCAGTAACACGTTCTCACACATGAAACCAGGCTTTCCACAAATCCTTTCAAAACATCGAAGTAGCATCAAGTACGGCTTTCCCTGTCCTCCTGTCTTCGCCTGTTGCCTGAATCTGGGTTGGAACTCCAGTCCCAGATAGCCGGCGCGGAGCCCTCCAGTGTCAAGGTGGAGAAACACCGCCCCCCAGTGGCCAGTCCCCAAATGCTCTGCTCGCCACACTTGCCTGTGCCAGAAAGCCGGGCGGTTCCCGGCATGCATACCACCCTGGTGGGGGGGGAAGGCAGAGACCCTGGGTGTGGCCTGCCCTTGAGACTTAGTCTCCAGGAACATGTTTCTCAGCTGAATGGCACCTCCTCTAGCACTGACGGCCATGAGAGCAAGAGTGTCCCTCTCCTGGCAGGTGCTCAGGCCAGATGAAGACCAGGTAGGGGACGGTGTTGGGGGAGTGATGTTAAAGGAGGCTGGTGGTGCCTGTGTTGCCATGGTTACCTGGCAACCCTCAGCTTGAAGCATGCACATCCTCATGCTTGGGGCAGCTGCGACTTTGTTGGACTAATCTGCTACCTCCAGATTTGTTTTCGTGTGTCTCCTATTTAAACTACCACATCCTGGGCACCACTTCCATACCAGGTGTGATGCTGAGAGCTCCACATGCATTATCTCATTTATGTTCACAACATCCCTTTAGCGAGGTACAATTACAAATCCCCACTTTAGAGATAAGTGAGCATGAAGGTCCCCCAGCCAGGAAGGACCAGGCCAAGACTCAAAACTGACTACTGACTCCAAAACCTCAGTCCGTTCTTTGTCCTCTACTAACCAGCAGGGCACTGCTGGGGCATCACAAAGCCACACAGTGAGAGCCTTAGACAAGGAGGCCCGGAAGGGAGAAAGGACTTGCCCAGGGTCACAGAGTGGCGGGGCCGTGCCTGAGTCCTTCCACTCCTTCCCTCCCTGTGCCCAGCCTGTGGTGCCCACCTCAGCATGAAGCAGACACCAGGCAGCCTCCTGAAAATGTCCCTGGCTCCATTGTGGGCCCTTTCCGCCTCAATATCCTGACCCTTTGTGAGCTGAGCGTATAGACAGCCCTCCCCAAACACACGCCTATGCACACATTCCCTAATATGTGCCTGTGTGTACACACATGTCTACAAACACACATACTTGCACTGCGCACACGCTGGGTGCAGCGTGTGTATGTGACGGGCACACACACATATACATGAATCCTTATTTAAGTAGCAGACTGGTTAGGACATTGGACTCTGAAGAGACCTGCCTGGATTTGAATCCTTGCTCTACTACTTACTACCTGGGCCTCAATCTCTCCATCTGAAAAATGGGAATATTATTAATACATACCCCATATTGTTAGAATTATGTAAGGTGCTTAGAACAGGCCTGCACTTAGTGTTACTTTTGGTATATAGGGGTACTCACATAATTCCACATACACTCACAGACTCTGTGCACACACGCCACACATGCATGAACATGAATGTGTGCACACATGCACCCCATCTGCCCCCAGCCCCAGAGGACTTACAGGAGGAGCGTCTTGCCCCCGCTGTCTTCGGGCCAGGCCACCACACACTTGGTGGCTCCCTGGTCCGTGGTGATGGTGGAGTAGAAGCACTGGGGGAAGGCAAGGGCCAGGGCCACCAGCCAGATGCCAGCAATAACTGCTTTGGTGCTGGAGGCTGAGAGCCGTGGCCGGAAGGGGTGGACAATGGCCATGTACCTGTGAGCAGAGGGTGTCGTGAGTGGCAGGCACCCTCCCATCAGACCGGCCACCCCGACCTGTCCAACAATCCCCCAGCCCCAGGCCCACACTCCGGCCCCTTCCCTGTCCTGCTGCTGATGTCTGCAGATGTTGGAGTCCCGCCTGGCCTGCAGAGAGCCAGCTGGGCTGGTGAGTGTCCTGCAGCCATGCAGCACACTAGAACCCCAGAGCCCAGCCCAGGCACCTCAGCCCACCACCTCCCTCTGGGCTTGGAATGCTCTCAGACGGCCACACGGAGTCCATCTTGGGGCAGGACTGAATGTCTGACGTTAGCCTGAAGCTCAGCCCTGAGCAGCAAGAAAATAAGCAGCCCTACAATAATTAGATGGTAACTGCATGCAATATTAAAATTCTCCCCCCTTATAATCTCTCTGGAATAGGAAAACAATATAAGAAATCTCCTTGTAGTGAAAGACCTCAAAACAAAGATCACCTCCAGAGAAGCGCACTCCGGAAGGTCCCTAAAACACACCCACTCTTCTTTTACAGCCTTGAACCACCCGTCTAGTGCAAAGTCTTTCCTCGTGTCTAACCTTAACTCTGCCCGCTTCGTTCGGTTCTACGGACCCCTTGTCCTCCAGATACACAATTCTGGATCACGGCCAGGTCTGGGAGGCTATTCTCTGGGTTCCACCCTAACTTGCTGTGCAACCACCGGCACGTCGCCAGCCTTCTGAGCCCCAGTGAAGCGAGAGGGCTCCCCCGAGCTTCCCCGCGGCCCCTCTTGCCTGTCAGCGGCGATGGCCGTCATGGAGTAGATGCTGACGAACATGGCTGTGATGGGGAAGAGGTTCTGGAAGTAGCAGAAGGCGCGGCCGAAGTACCAGATGTTGTGGCTGGCGTAGACGAAGTTGAAGGCCGCGTTGAAGGCAGCCATGCAGAGGTCTGCCAGAGCCAGGTTGACGATGAAGTAGTTGGTGACCGTGCGCATCCTCTGATGGGCCAGGATGATCCAGATAACTGTGGCATTGCCCGTCACGGCTACCAGCACCAGGGCCAGGTAGGCTGTGGCCCACAGTGCCAGCTGCCAGCCAGGCATGGAGAAGGATGTGACACCCGTGGTGTTGCTGTCAAGGCCAGACGAGCTGTTGGTGTCGGTCACAATGGCACAGTCCCCCATGGCTATACCTCTGGGTCTGGGACAAGGGGTCTGGATCCAAGGCTCCTCCCGGCTTTGCTACAGAAGAGAAATCCCCTTCGGTGTGAGTGTGTGTGGGGGTCGGAGAGAGAAATAGGCGCAAAGTGAGGCAGGTCAGGGGGCTGGCCACGCTAAGTCTCAAGCGGAGGAGAGCTAGGTTGAGCAGAAAGCCCAGTCCAGAGCCATTGTCATTTCAGATTTCCTCATCCCAGCCAGACTTCTCGAATGTCACGTGGAAATCTAGAACTCAAATCACAGTGTCGGAGCAGGAAACATCCTTATAAATCATCTGTTCAACCCTTCCCTGAGGAGATGGAAGACTGCAAGAGGGGACAGGCCCAGCCGAGGTCACTGAGTAAGTTGGTGACAAGTCAGGACTCAAACCCAGGTCCCCCCTAATGCAACTCAGGAAACATTCCGGATCAGAGGAGCGTGCAGGGGAGTCTTTGAATCCCACAGGTCGACTGGACAGCAGCTGTCTCTCCAGGATTTGGGGTGCAGGCGGGGCTGGGGGCCGGGAAGTGCTCGAGACTCTGCCAGCTGCCAGCCCTGGGCGGCTGCTTCCCTGCTGCTCTCCGTGCAGGGCAGGCAAGGCTGTGGCAGAGGCGCTGCCTACTCATGAGGTGGGGCTTAGGCTCCCGCCCCTTGTCCCACCCCCTGCTTGGATGGCTCGGCCTTGTCTCCCGAAAGATTTAGGACTGGCAGGGAGAGACCAGAGAAGTGGGGCTGGCATGCAGGGCACAGTCTTTGCTTGGTGTTTACTTTCAGCCCGGGGCAGTGATTCTGAGCTCAGACTGAATTTGAACTTGGCTCGGTGACTCCAGGCAAATCTCTTAACCTTTCTGTGCTCTGGCTACCTCATCTCAAAAATGTAGGGCAAAAACAGTGTGCATCTCACCAAACATTTGTGAGTTTTAAATGAGATAATGTGCATGTATTTAGCATAGGGGTTGGCACATAAAAACCATGACAGGATCTGTGGCCCCAAGGGTGGTCCCCCTAAACAGCTCAGGGCTATGTAGAAGAGAGAAGACAGAACCCAGAGAATTTTTTTCTTTTTTCTTTTTTTTTTGATTGAGAAAGGGCTCACCCTGTTGCCTGGTTTAGATTGCAGAGGCATCATCATAGCTCACTGCAATCTCAAACCCCTGGGCTCAAGCGATCCCCCTGCCTCATTGTCCCGAGTATCTGGGACTAACAGGCACACAATATCACACCCAGCTAATTTTTTCATTTTTTTGTAGACAGGAATCTCACTATGTTGCTCAGGCTGGTCTCAAACTCCTGGCCTCAAGCAATCCTCCCATCTTGGCCTCCCAAAGTGCTGGGATTACAGGTGTGAGTCACTGGCTGTACTTGGCCAAGAACCCAGAGAATTTCTTTTTTTTTCTTTTCTTAAATTTCAGAGTGTTACGGGGGTACAAATGTTTTGGTTACATAAATTGCTTTTGTACAGCTTGGATCAAAGTTATAAGTGTGCCCATCACCCAGACAGAGTGCATTGTACCCGTTAGTGTGAGTTTACCCATCCTCTCCTCCCCCTCCCACCTGCTTGATTTGCATATGTGCACATAAGTGTTGATCGATTAGTTCCAATTTAATACGAGTTCCCAGGTGCTGCTGCTGTTGCTGGCCCAGGGACCTCACTGAGAACCACTGTCTTGGGACAAGACCAGGGTTTTGCTGCCTCTTCTGTGAACCCAGCAAGGCTGGAGTTCTAACCCCTGAGAAGTGACTGTGTGTGTGGCTGACGTGTGTAAGCTCACAGCCATGCGTGAACCTGTGCACACCTGCGGTGTGTGTGCACTGAAGGCAGGGCAGTCTCAGAAGGGCAGGACACGTCCCTCGTTGAGGCAGAGGAGGGCTCTCCTTCACCAGCAAGCCCCACACAGTGGCCTCCGGGCCCCCAAGGCTCTGCCTGGCACAGCCTGGGTTTCTCACGGCTGTGCCCCCTCCCGCCAGCCACTGTCCTGATTCTCCCCACATGTGGCCCCATTTCCCCACATGTGGCCTCCCGCCTCCCTGGCCGAGCTGGGAAAGCCCTTTGGAGGTTTCCAGTGTTGAAAAGAGTATGCTGCCTGCGGAACCCAAAATAAAAACAATGTTACGTTGTAGTTCAGGAAACTTAAATGTATACTGAAATCAAAAGAGCTTCTTTCTAGGTTTTTCTGATCATGAACTTCTGGATAAGTTCATCAGTGATCAATATTGAAATTATATGCATTGTTTGGTGTCCCTGCTGCACTGACGTGCTAGGTCTAGGGGGAATCCCACCCGTGCCCTTGGAAAGGGGGTGCTTCCTGGGCCCCTGGCCCTGCTGTGGGTGCATGTACTGGGGTGCCCTGGGGTCTTGCTCTCCCAGAGCCAGCTCCGGACAGAGCTGGCTCCAGCCCTGGCCCTGCCATGGGGCAGAGACCATTTTCGTCTCTGCAGCAGGCCACCATCATCTGTAGGGACTTTGGTCCCTTGCTGAAGGGTCTCTGATCTCTCGGTGGTGGCAGCGGCAGCAGCAGGACTTCGGGGCTTGTTTCTGTCTCATGCTCATTTGGCCGGCATCCCAGAGGGCGAGGTGTGTAGAAATAAGAATGTAAACACAAGACAACCTTCTCTCTTTCCTGTCCTGGCCTCCTACCGCTGGAATTTGTTGAGCGTTAGGTGCAAACACAGTGCAGGGCTGGGGTGCCTGAGAGGGCGTCACCAGTCGTAGAAGCCCAGAATAGTACCAGTTCCCCGACACCGCTCCCAACATCCCACCGCCTCCACTGTATATGTGATGGAGATTATATTTTAGAGCTATTTAATCTGAGTTTTTATTTCCTCCTTAAATCATATGCTCTTGCAGCTTTCCAACTATGTGCCAGGAGGCTTGTAGCCTTGTGGAGGAACAGGGTGGAGGCCGCCCAGGACAGAGGGTTAGTGATCAGCTTTGCTGTCCAGAGCTGGCCTTCTGAGTCCATAGCTAGACAGTGGTCTTGAAGGCCAGTCTTCGTTAAAGAGAAAGAAATATTCTAAGTTCCTACAGCTCCTACTGACACATCAAGACTGGAGGGTTTGCTCATCAGAGTTTGTGTGGGACGTCCCAGGGAGGCAGGAAATGGAGGGGAAAGGCTGCCCACTGGTTGTGGCTGGGATCACTCCAATGGTGCAGGTTGGGCACCTCCAGGAAGCAGGTGCTGATCCGGAGTCTAGCGTGCAGGCCTTTGAGCAGGGAATTGCCATTGGAGTCAACGCCTGGGGAGGGCAGGGAGGGAAGCAGCAGTGGATGGGTGAAGACGTGGAGCTGCGGTGCTGTCCCCACAGCAGCCTGCCTGGTACTAGAATGGCCGTGTGCTGGGCAAAAGTAGCCTTTATGTCTCCACGTCGGTCAGTGGATGTGGGCCACCCCAAGGACGGGCGTGCCTGTTGTCAAGGCAGCTCTCTGCAGCTGAGGCCAGGCCTGCAGGAGGTGACAGCTGAACACTGTCCTCAGACAGCACACCCAGCAGCTTGAAGCGGGGTCTGGGAGGTACAGGACAGCGTCCATGCTGGCGGAAGAGCAGGACCCCCTACAGATGGCTGTGTGCTCGCAAGTGCGACTGGCTAATTGCTGGTGCTCTGACCTCCAGGCTAGACACTCGGAGACTCGGGTTGGGAGCAGGATTATTTTTCAGGGAGTTTGGAGGAGAAAAGGGTGGGAGGAGCTGCGGGGTATGAGGGGAGTGGGTGGGAGGAAAGGGGGCTCCAGGAAGCACTGTGGGTTGGGTGCCCCTTCAACAGTGTCTGAGAGATGCTTTAGAAGTTGCCTGACTGTGTCTCTGCCTGGAGGCTGCTTTGGGTCCTGGCTTCAGTGGGTCACATACAGCACGACGGAACATTAGCACTGTGGGTCGCCTAGTTGCCAGAGTGGTGCCAGGAGGGGGCAGAGGACAACAAGGACAATGTAGTGTGCTTTTTATCCAGCGAAGTGAAGACAGTTTAAAGGATCATCCTTCATTCTAGGACTATGCACTTCCTGCTTTGGGGGGTAAAATGTCCTTTCGTGAAATAATGGTGATGGCAGATGGTAGTTGTTAACCTGGGTTTGCTTTTCTTTAAAATTCCTTACTTGGCGGAAGCCCCCAAGAGGGGAAGGGCATGGCCAGGTCCCATCCCCAGTGAGGGGGGCCACATCCCTGGTGGCTTCCCTCTGTCCTGCACAGCCTCTACAGGTCTGTCAGCCTCTTCTTCCTGGAGGCCCATCAGAGCCACCTGTCTGGTCACCTCCCTGTCACACTGATAGGGGGCTCCTCAGGGCCTGGATAGTGTCTTGTTTATGTCCAGTGTCTAGGAGAGTGACCAGCCCCTCATCAGTGTCCTATAAATGTTGGCTGATCGAAAATGATATACAAAATTGAAGATCTGACTTGAGTGAGGGATGGGGAACCATATATATATATAATCTATTTAGATCTATGTAACATAGATACAGATGTAAAAGTTTTAAACTAATGGTGGGATTTTAGGCACCTTTGAGTGGGCAGGGCAGAAAATGCCTGGCCCACTGGCACACAATAGATGCTCAAGAAATGTCAGAAGAATAAATGAATGACAAATGATACATGAAGCTTAAAATATCACCCTGTCAGGGGTGAAAGGGCAGCATTTTTATTTTTAAAGGCCCTAAAGCTTAAAGTAAAAGAACATCTCACCAGCCTGGGCAACATATTGAGACCCTGTCACTACAAAAACTAAGGAAAAAAAACAAAAAACAAAACATCCTAGCACTCTGGGAGGCCGAGGCGGGAGGATTGCTCAAGGTCAGGAGTTCGAGACCAGCTTGAGCAAGAGCAAGACCCCCGTCTCTACTAAAAAATAGAAAGAAATTATCTGGATAACTAAAAATATACAGAAAAAATTAGCTGGGCATGGTGGCACATGCCTGTAGTCCCAGCTACTCAGGAGGCTGAGGCAGAAGGATTGCTTGAGCCTCGGAGTTTGAGGTTGCTGTGAGCTAGGCTGACGCCACGGCACTGTAGCCTGGGCAAAAGAGGGAGACTCTGTCTCCAAAAAAACAAAACAAAACAATCTCTTCACAAGTTAAGCAGGGCTTTGGAGGAGGATATCAGGGTCTCCATAGCATTACTGGATCTATTCCTCATAGATAGCCCCCCTTGTCCATAAACCAGAGGGTCCCAGGCCAGCCCCTCTAGGAGATGAACCCTTGGCCTGGGCACCAGTGGCCCAGAATTTGACCTCAGCTGGGAGAGGGAAAGGCAGACTCTGCCAAGAGCTGAGCTACTGCCGACTTGTTTAAACACTGAGAGCGCGCTGGGGGCAGTGCCTCGTGCTGAAAGCCTGAAGTTTATCTAGCTGGAGAGGAGAGGCCGGAGAGTTTACATCTGCCGTGGTCCTGGTGTACACAGAGCTCAGAGGCTCTTAAAACGTGTTCGTTTCTCAACATCGGGCTCCAGTAAAAGCTGCCCATCTATGGCTGGCAGAGGAGGAAGTGGGTCATGCTTGTCTTAGGAGGCGACGCTCCAAAAGCCGCTTGCTAGTTGGATAGAAAGGGGTCTTCCTGGGTATTGCAGACCGAGGGGACTTGGTGTCTGCCCAGAGTGTTGGCAAATGTGAAAACAAACTCTTGGCTGCAGTGAGGACAAGGGGTTGGCGAAGGCTTGGCCCCTCTGCTGAAAGGCTCTAGTCCTGCCCCTCGCGGTGGTCTCTCGCTGAGCAGGTGCTCTGACGACCAGCCTAGAGTTAGCAGAAAGGCTCACATCCCTGCTTCAGGAAGCTCCTGGCCAACCTGGGGAGCCACATTCCAGCCTTGCACGGGGGACTCACCATACCCTTCTGTCAAATGGGCGATGACATGAACTTCAAGCTTCAGAGGAGGGAGGAAGAGGCCTTCGGGGGCAGCGGAGAGTGAGGAGGAGGGCTGACACTTGAGTGGCTCCTGGAGGTCACAGGTAGGGACACATGGGAATGAGCCCTGAGCCTGAGAGAAAGGTCAGAGCAGCTGGCGGAGCCAAGCATTCCTGCAGGAAAGGATGGGAGATGTAGCAAATATAAATCCCAGTTCACAGCCCCAGGGGTGCAAGAAAGGTCCTTATTCTCTGAAAACCAACCTGAACTTGACTCCGAGTGCCCATCGTGTTGAGCTGGCAGGGAAATCCAGCTCCTTACTCTTGGGATCTCACTGCCCACCTCTGGGGCCATCTGCAGTGCCAAGGCTTCTGGGCCTCTGGGGTGGGGCCTTTACTGGTCATTAATCCACACAAGTCACTTTGGAGAGGCCTCTGCAGGGTTCTTGAGGTCTGGGGGCAGGAGACTGTTGTTTCTGAGCCACTCCTGTGGCCTGGGAGTTCAGGCCTCAGCTGGGGATGGGGCCTTGGGGTCCCAACTTTCCAGAACCCCCCCATTGCGGCCATTCCTCCCAGGGCCTTGCTAGGGAGAGGGACTGAACAGCCACTTCTCCTGGCCTCACGGTCCTCCCTTCTCCCTGCCTTCTCAAGGAAATCCTGCTTCTGTAAAAACTCAGCCTCCTCCCCCAAATCCCACCATCCTTCATACCCTTTCATGGTATCTTTGATAAGATCCAGAACACTGGCAACCGAACAAAACCAAAAACAAAAACAACAACCCCCCCCAGCCCCGTCCCCCCCGCCACCACTACCGCCAAATACCCAACCAAACAAAAACATTCTGCTTTCCTCAAGGGTATGGAGATCTTTAATCTTCAGACCTCACCAAAAAGTGAGAAAAATATTTGCATTCCATCCTTTCAGTGTGGCCCAGAAAGGGAGGAAAAACTAAACTAAGTTTCCATATTAAAGCAGTCGGACTATCCATCTCCTGCCCGAGATGAGGCTGGAGGGGGAGAGTGAGGGCTGATGGGGAGAACTTGAGTGCCCTTTCTGGGGTACCCTGTCTGGGGTCACCTACTGGTCCTTCAAGCACCTTCAAATGCCACCTCCTGGAGGATGCACCAACATGTGACATTTGGGCAGAATGCCTTCATTAATGTCATGCTGGGATGGTCCACTCAAGATCACACGCAAAATATTTTTCTCCACTCACTTTGTCGTAGGAGAGCAGAGCCTGACCCTGTTGCAGCCTTGGCTCTCCTAGAAATCACTGACTGGCCCTCACAATGTCAGTTTGGGCTACTCGAGTTTAGTTACACAAAAATGACATCATGAAGCTGAGAGATTCAGAAGAACCCCTAACCAATGGAAAACAGGGATGAATTAAGGTGTTTTGTGCCTTCAACTCATGGTGGAATCCCAGATAGTCCTTGCCACACCTTGTTATAAAAATTTTTCACTCAGCTAAAAATGTACCTGGATGCACAGGCTCTTCTGTCTCTGTCCACCTAATCCAGGTCACCATGATCATTAGATTTGCCACAGTGGCCTCCTCACCGCTCCCTCCACTCCATTCTCCATGTCTGCCCATGGTGACTTTTTTTAAAAACACAACCTGACCAAGTATGTCCTGCTTAAAACCCTTTAGTGAGTCTTCATTGTTCTTAGGATTGAGAAGAAAATAGCCCCACTCCCCTACCAGCAGTGACTGCTGACTGTCCCTCAGGAACCACTTCCCTCTTCCCTTTAGAAATAGAACCTTCCTGAGTGTCAGCTGTCACCAGCTAATGACCACATTTCCAAGACTCCTTCCAAGCTGGCTGTGGTCACACAACTAAGATCTGGCTAGAGAGATGTGTGCAGAAGTGACGCATACAACTTCAAGGTCTCATCTTTAAAGAAGGAGCTGATTGCCCTTCACTTCCAAGCCCTCCTTCCTACCGGCTGGGCAATGGCTCCCTCCATGACAACAACAGGAGCTGCCATCTTGAATCCACAGAGGGAAGCCATGTTGAGGATGGTGGAGACTGGGAAGGGCTATTACTGAAAAAGAAAAAGGAAACAAAACAAAACAAACTTCTCTCTTCTTTGAGTAAATGTATTTTGGGATCTCTTTATTACAGCATTTAACCATAGGTAATCAAGAACTTCCTTGCCTTCAAGAACTTCCTTGATGCTTATGTAAGTTAATATTTTTCTTCTACATTCTAGTAGCATTCCTGTGCTTTTCTTCTTGTTAACATCCTGCTCCATCATACTCATTCAAGAGTGTTTTTCCTACCATGCTAAGAAATCTATGAGGCCAGGAATTATGTCTCTGTTGATTACCACCCTCGCCTCCCTTTCCCCCACTGTGATTGGCACAAAGTATGTGCCCAATGATACCTCGTGATTAAATGAATGAATGGGCCAGGCGCAGTAGCTGGTACCTGTAATCCTAGCACTTTGGGAGGCTGAGGCGGGAGGATCACTTGAGCCCAATAGTTCAAGACCAGCCTGGGTGACACAATGAGACCCCATCTCAACAAAAAAAATTAAAATTAGCCAGATGTGGTGGTGTGCATCAGTTGTCCTAGTTACTTGGAAGGCTGAGGCAGGAGGATCACTCGAGCCCAGGAGTTTGAGGCTGCAGTGAGCTACATTCCAGCCTGGGTTACAGAGTGAGACCCTATTAAAAGAAAAAAAAAAAGGAATGGTTGGGCAAATGAATGAACTCACTGAAATAACCTGATGTGATATTAGGAATCTTCTTTCCTGTAAGTAACAGTGACTTAAACGAATAGGGGTTTCTTATTCTCATATAACCAGAAGTCTGGAAATGGGTGATTCCACGAGAAACAGCTCGACGACGTCAACAGCTCTTTGGTTTTTCTTGACCTTCTCATGGCTGCAAGATGCCTGCACAGCTCCAAGGATCATGTCCTTACATGACAGCACTCCCATCCCAGGAAGGGAGCAGGAAGGAAAAGAACTGTCCTGCGGGAAGAAGCCAGTTCTAAGAGCCCTTGCCCCTCCTTTCCCAGGTGGTCTCATTTGGGAGGACAACAGGATATCATGATGTGGTCAAAAATCAATGGCCATGTGTTGTGCTTGATGCTTGCTGGAAAATGTTACTTTCTGTCTTTTGAAATTCTCTCCCTCGACTCTGCTCACGAGCTCACCTGTTTTGGTACAATCAGTGACTGTCATCTCTGTGGTCGCAGCAGCAGCTGCTATTTACTGAGCACCAGCCGTGTGCCTGATGGTTGAATGAGTTACACAGCCTCTTTGTGCTGCTTTTTCCTCATTGGCAAAATGGGGCTATTTGTACTATTAATATCTTCGGGGGTTGTTGTGAGGGTAAAATGCAAAATGCTCGGAACAGCGCCTAGCACAAAGGGCTAAATAAGTATCTGCTGTTGTGCATGTATTGTATCCCCATTTCCCAGATTGGAGTATATGCTCAGAAAGGTTAAATAACTTGTCCAAGGTCACACAGCTGGGGGAACCAACAGTCACAGACTGGTCTCTCTGGCTCCAGAGCCCACAGCCTTTCCTTCCTTCTCTTACCGCTGGGCTCCTCTGTGACTACGGTTTCCCCTGAATGTCCCAAGGGTGGATGTCTTGCCGTAGACACTATTAATTCACGAATCCACCTTCTCCTGGAAGCCTCCTGGGGCACTTGCTCTCTGCCCTTCACTGGCACTTGGAAGCCCCTTCTGGAGAACACGAGAGCTTCCCCTCATCTTTTCTGGAGGGCCGGGAAGGTCAGGCATTGTGGTCAGCAATGAAGACACCACCTCAGCCCTCCAAGGATGCTGAATGCTAGGAAAGGCCCTCTCTCAAGGTCAGACAGCCAAGTACTAGCGGAGCTTTGGCTAGAACTCAGGCCTCCAGACCCCCTGTCCTGTGTTCATTCCCTGCTCAGGCCTTCCTCTGGGTGAGCATTTTGCAGGGACAGCAGCTCATGCAAAGGAGACCCTTCTCACAGTTTGGCCAAGAATGGGGTTCACCTGGGAGACCCTGGCCTGAGCATTCAGAGACCGGTGTCTTACTCATCTCTGACCCTCCACACCCACTCCTGCTCCTGCCTGGGCCCAGCCTCATGCCCTGCAGAGGTGGCAGGCTGTAGCCTGAGTGCCTGTAATTCACAGATGGCAGCACTAGAGGGCGGCCTTGCTGCTTTAATCCTTGGGACCACAAGGGCTTGAAGAAGGCTCAATCAGATGATGATAACGATGGTGATGACCAAGGCTACTATTTATTGAGCCAAGATGATTCATCATCTCTAATCAGCAGGTCTTCCCGTGCACACCACGTTCTTCTGTGTTCTGAATCTCACTGTGTTCTGAATGGACCACATCCACCCAGCTACCTAAGCCTGAAACCCAGCATCGCCATCAGTTGCTTCCTCCCTCACTCTCCACTGGCCCACTCCTGTGCCTTCATCCTGTGTCTAGGCCCCTCCACGCCTCTCTTTCCCACGGTCCTTCCCCTCTGACTCCCCATTCAATCTACAGAGAGCCTCAGCCTCCTGCCGCAGGCCCTGATGCAGGCCAGGGGTCCTGAACTTTGCTGCGCATTGGGAGCTTTGAAAACCTCAGATGCCCACAGCACACTTTAGACCAGGGAAGTCAGGATGTCTGGGGTGGGAGCGAGGCATCAGTACTTTTAAAATATCCCCAGGTGGCTCCAGTTAGCAGCCAAGTTTAGGTACCATCTGCCCTTGGTCTGAGACCCTCCTCCAGGCCCTTTTGCCTGGGTGACCCTCGCTAATCCGGTGGAGCCCTGACGTCACTGCACTGCCGGACGCAGGGAGCTAATGAACTGCGCCTCCGGTTTCCACACTCAACAAGCTGTGTTGTCACTGCTTATTCTAACGTCTGCCTTCCCCGACCTCCCACAGCCGTCAGCCCTTCCTCCACCTGGAGAAAAGCCATGTTCCCTCCTGCTTCTGCGTGTGAATGGAGCAAATCTTTACAACACGAGAGGTAAGTTCTGCTATTCTTAACAATTTTGAATTTTGCCCTAAGTTTTTATTTTTACAGTTCATCTGAGATACCTTTTCTCTTCAAATGTGGATATAAATATAAAGATGCCTGTTCTTAATACTCTCAAAGACATTTTGTCCTATTTTCTACTTGGAATTCCCAAGCTGTGGCTAATACTTGCCCAGGGACCTTGAGACTGTGGGAAATACCACAAATGCTTATGGTTTATGGAAAACCAAAACCAAAAACATTTTCAGCAAGAGGTGAAAGCAGGGAGCAGATAGGCTGAGTTCACCTGCAGATGTCTGTGGCTGGGGGGGGGGGCTGCCTGTGCTGGGGTAGCAGGTGGGGAGTGAACACCTGGCCTACCTGGGGGGGTACAGGGCTGGAACCCATCCTTGTCCCCTCCCGTAGGGGTTGTACAATTTAATGCCCCATTCTACAAAGGAAGAAACCCCAGACTTAAAGGCTAAATGAATCACCCAAGATCCCATTACTAATAAGCAACAGAGGGAAAATTCAAACTCAGCTGTGAGTGACTATCCATATCATTTCCATTACATCAGGATGAGTCAAAGTTCCCAAGCTGCTTTCACTTCACTCTTTAAATTTTTTTAAATTTATTTTTTATTAAAGTAATATATAGTTTAAGAAGTCTGACTGGGTGCAGTGGCTTGCATCTATAGTTCTAGGACTTTGGGAGGCCGAGGTGAGAGGATCCCTTAAGGCCAGGAGTTTTAGACCAGCCTGGGAAAAATAGTGAGACCCCATCTCTACAAAAAATAAAAAAATTAGTGGGGCATGGTAGCATGTGCTTGTATTCTCAGCTACTCGGGAGGCTGAGGCAGGAGGATCACCCAGGTTGAGGTTGCTGTGAGCTATGATGATGCCACTGCACTCCAGCCCGGGCAACAGAGCAAGACCCTGTCTCAAAAAAAAAAAAAAAAAATAGGGGGGGGGCATCAAATAATCTCATAAAACTAATAATCATAAAAAAGTTCTCTTATAATATTTCTCTAATCCTAATTCCTATCCCTTAGAGGCAACTGATTTCAATGGTTTTAGCCATTTTTCTGGAATTTATATCCATGTCTTAACATAATAAAACCACCATTTCTTAATTTGTAAGTTTAAGTGATTATCTTGTTTTTTGGGTGAGGGGATATATATTTGGCTGATCTTTTTTTCTAATTTCTTAAATTGAATGAAACCATACATTTTTAGTCTCCTATTTTAAATAAAAAAGAATTTAAGGTCACTACATTTCTTTTGAGTACAGCTTTACTATAACTCATAGGTTTTAGCTGTAATCTTTACTTCCTCACTTTCTAGAAAATTTGCTATTTTTATTTGCAAGCTTTTCATTGATCTTGGAGTTATTTTAAAAGAATGTTTTATAACTTTCCAATAGTTGAGAGAATTTTTTGGCCAAGTATTTTCCTGTTGATTTCTAGTTTTATTGGTTTATAATCAGCATATGCTGTATATGAAATCTCTACTTTTCAGAATTTATTAAAGTTTCCACTGTGGCCAAGTACATGACTAATGATGGTAAACTTTCCATGAACACATGAAAAGGATGTATATTCTGTATTTGTGGTGTTAAAAATTCAAAATATGGCTATTAAACTGAGCTTGTCAATTATGTTATTTAATCCTCTATACATGATTATTCTTTGCTGATTGGATCTAAAAAGTTTTAAAACAAGTATATTAAAATGTCTAAATATAACCTATTAATTTTGGCTTTTATGTTATTTGGTACATAAAGGTTTGTGGGTTTTCCACAAGTTTTTCAGTTACTATACTTTGTCCTGTTTCATACTTTTTCTTATATGTCACATTTATATTAATGTTGTGATTCTGATACTTTCTTGTTTGTTTGCTTTTGCCTGTTATTTCTTTTGCCTGTACCTTTATTTTTAACTTTTCTTTTTCACTTTGTTTTTGGTATATTTCACATCAATAACATATATAGCTAGATATTTTTTCAATGCAATCGACAATCTCTTAGATAGGAGCATGAACCCGTTCACATTTGCTGTTGTACCTGAAACACTTTCATTCCTTCCCTCACGTTTTACACTTACATTTTATTTTGTGCAATGTGGTTCTTTCCTCTTTATGTCTTTCTTTCCTTTTCCCTCTGGGTCAAATTCTAGAATACCTGCTGTGGAGTTTCTAACTACCTTAATTAAACCTTTCGTTCTCTATTAATATGTAAAAATTAAATAACTGCATTTCCCCCAATAAGACCCTTTACTTACCCTGTCTTTTGCAAGATAAATAAAAATTTTTAGAAAGTTTTGTCTTCCCCATTCTCTTCTCTTCTCCACTCAAGGTCCTACGTTTTGCTGAGACCATTTAACTTTTATAGTCCTGGGCTATTTTATTCCAAGAGTTCTCATTAAAAATATATACAAATATATATATATATGAGTGTATGTCGTGTTATCATCCATTAGATAATCCATTTAAAATTTTCTTAAAATAATTTTATTGTATTTATTTAAGACATATAACATGATATGGGATACATATAGGTAGTAAAAAGGTACCCATCTTGTTTTTGTGGCAACAGCAGCTAAAATCTCATTTAGCATGAATCCCATATATAGTACAATTTTATTACCTACAGTCCTCATGTTGTACATTAGCTCTCTAGATCTCTAGACTTGCTCGTCCTACATATCTGCTACTTTGTATCCTCTGACCTACGTCTTCTTCCCCCACTCCCCTGCCTCCGGTAACCACTGTTTTGTTCTCTCTGTATATTTGAAATTTTTTTTTAAAGATTCCACATATAAGTGAGATCATGTAATATTTTTCTTTCTGTGTCTGGTTTATTTCACTTAGCATGATGTCCTCCAAGCTTATCCTTGTTGTGGCAAATGGCAAGATCTCATTTTTTAGCTATTTTCCATTAATATTCCATTGCATGTAGGTACCAGTTTCTTTATCCATTTGTCCTTTGACGAACGCTTAGGTTGTTTCCACATCTTGGCTACCGTGAATGATGCTGCAATGAACATGGAGTGCAGATATCTTTACGAGATGGTGATTTCATGTTCTTTGGGAATGTGCCCAGCAGGGGGATTGCTGTCACATGATAGCATCCATTTAGATTTAATTGTATCTATTGCTCATTGTTGTTTTCCCTCTGTCTTCCCCCATCTTGAGATCTCTGCTGATTTACATACCATTTGGGTAGAGTACTTCCTGGGATAGCTTACTTATGTCTAATAGGTACAGGCATAGTATTCTCTCGGAGACCTTGCGTGCAAAAAATTATTGCACATTACCTTCAGGTCACTGATATCATGGCAGGATATAGAGTTTTAGGTCATGGTTATTTCCTCTCAATAATCTATTGATGTTGTTTCTCTGTCTTCCAGATTCAAGAATTAAGAATGAAAAAAATCTAACGCTTATCCCATACTCTTTTCTTTGAGGAATCTGTTATTTCTGCTGGAAGATTGTAGATTTTTCTTCTTTATCTCTGTTTATCTTTAGGAAAATTTAGGAATTTACCAATGTATACCATGGCTATAAAACAGCATCCATTTTATTTAAATATGCCTGGTATTCAATGAGTCCTTTAAATTTGAAAACACAAGCTTTTCTTCACCACAGGGAACTTCTATCATTTCTTTATTACTTCTCTTATTAGTTTAGGATACTTTAAGGTACAAGTAAAGGAAAATTTGAGTAAAGAATGACTTGAGCAAATAGGTGCTTATTTCCCTCACTTCATAAGCCCAGAGATGGGCAGTTGCTGGCTTTGGTTCAGTTGTTCCACACTGTCAGGGTTTGGGTTGGCATCTTTTTGACTCTCTGGGCCTCCTCTGTGTTCATAGGACGACTGGGGCAGCTGCAGGCATCACATGTGCATTCAAGGTAGGGAGAAAGGAGAAGCAAGTGCTGCACCAATGCCATATGCATTTTATATTGGGAAAAACCCAAAAATCTTTCTGGAAGCTTATGTCTCACTGGCCAGAACTGTGTCATACTTCAAGGAAATCTGCTAGTAAGTGTATATCACCCTTCTAGCCTCTATAGTGAGGTCAGAGAAGGGAGGAGGTAGCGGGACCGTGGCTGAGCGAGTCCGCCCACGGCACCTGCCATGCTGCTTCATCTTGGATCCGGCCTCCCCGTCTCCTGTCTCTCCTCCTGTGCCTGCTTCCCTGTGTCCGTACTCTGTGTTGCTCTTTCTCACATCATCTGCCAGACCAGCAATTCTCTTCTCAGCATTGACTGGCCTCTACTGAGTTGTTATATTTGAAAGTCATGCTTTTCAGTTTGCAAGAATCTGTGTGTGTGTGCTCCAATCTCATTTTCTCGAAAGTTCCTGTAAGCTTTTTCCCCTGTTGTGAAGTCCTCTTCTGTCTCCCTCACCTAGGGCTTCCTCCTTCACATCACTGAGTCCTCTTAAATTGTGATTTTTCTTTACTTGCTCATATTTTTCCCCCTTGGTCCCCAAAGGGACCAGGGTGCTGATATTTCTAGAGTAGGGCCAAACCAGTACGTGCTGGAAGATCCTTTACTTTCTGTTGTCCTGGGCCTACAGCGCGGGAAGAGCCTGGCACACAGTCACTCCTTCACTTCTCTCTTTCCCAGGTGTCCCCAGATGCTCCCTGGCCAGCTGGGATCCATCCACAAGTGCAGGTCCCCCAGGCCCACAGTAGTCAGCTGGGCGGGGAAGGCCCAAGGACCACACACAGGTTCCACTGGTGGGGTCACCTTCAGAAACCAGGACTGCCCTTCCACATGATGCTGAAGAGAGGACTTCTCTCCTGCCACTGGTCCTTAAGCTCTAGCTTAGGGCAGGGATGCCCCAAACCTGGTCTGGCCCTTAAGATGAAGGGGCTCTCCTTGGCCTCAGGTGCCCTTCTGGGCTGCCTGGTTATGTTACCCAGAGAGTGGGTGGACTGGCAGGGGGCAGGGGTGAGGGATACATGCCATCAATGCTGGTCTAGTGGGGTTTCCCTGGAGGCATTCCGTCTGTCAGCAGTTCGATTGAATTAGATCAGTGGTTTCAAACAGTGGGTTGTGACTAGAATTAAAACAAAAGGGATAGTATAAAAAAACATAAGTCCAGCCTCAGGTTGCTGAGTAAAAAAAAAAAAAGAAAAAAAAAAAGAAAAAAAAAGCAAAAAACATAAGAATGCATCCCATGGTAAGGGTGAGTTTGTTTCAGGCAAGTTTAGCTCAGTTGTGTGTTTTGTATGTACATTAGGTTATAGCATCTCTTTTTGGGGTAATGTTTAAAACGTATGAACAATGCTAAATTAGAGGACATTCTGGGGGCAGTTGATTTGGCTTTAAATCAATGGTGTAAAATTGGAGGACGATTAGATCTTTTACTAAAAGAATTCCATGACGCTCTCTACCCCCAGCTGACTTGAATTACCAGGTACCCTCACAGCATCTGTGATGTACTATTAATACAGGCTAAATAGCAGGTTAAACTCTAGGCTCGCACTCAGAGTGCATTCTTCTACAGCCCCCCTGCAACGATCTTGCCCCAGCCCCCAGGAATTCGAGATTAACCCAGTTTCTCTGCAGTTGTGAAATGCTGAGGGTTTGCTCTGGCAGAGTGAGAAAACATTGCTATAGTGTGCGCGAGTAGAGTGGTGGAAACCAGCCCCAAGCTCCAGTCCTGCAGGGACTGTAAAGGGCCGTGTGACTTGGGGCACAAACTCTAAGAGTGCGTCTCCTCCTGAGTAAAACGGGGAGAACCCTTCGTGTCTCGTCTTCCCCGCAAAGTGATTATGATGACCTGTGACAGAGAAAAACAGCTCGGTCAACGCATGTTGGTAACAGAAAATTATATTTTGCTAATGGAGGCCTTTTATTTTTTTCTGAGCAGGGCTGAGAGGGATTTGGGCATGCAAGATAGAAAGTAGGTGCTGCGGCTGAGCTGAGCTGAGCAGACAGGAAAGAGGAAATTGAAATGCCTCGAGGGAAAACATAGGAAGTAGGAGAAAGAAGACAGAGAGTCTGGGGGCAGAGAACTGACCCCTCCCCAGGACCCGACAAGATTTTTGTCAAATGCCCGGGTGACTGGATTTCTGGTGGAAGCCCTGGGAAGGATAGACTTCTGCAGTCTGATGTGGGGCTGCCAAAACAGCCCAGAGGACTGCAGGGACAGCTGACTTGGGGCAACCCGTTTGAGGAGCGCCTACATGTGCAGGCACGGGCACCCAGACAGCATGGTGGATCTGGTGCTAAGGCGATCCTTCCTACCTCGTAGTGCCGACGATCCAGTGGGAAGAGGGCACTAGCTGAGTAAATCTCCGAGTGATGAATGCTCTAATATGTGAGGTGAACGTGCTTTGTGGACTGTAAACTGTCAAGTTCACCCTTTAGAGGCTGCTGGGAGTCCCATAGCAACCAGCACACAGCAGGACACTGGCTTGTTAATTTCTCTGGCACATACCAGCAGATGCATGTGCTTTCCAGTATAAGCCTTCCGTCCCTTCTCCTGCCCAGCTTCCTCGATAGCTATAGGATCAAGTCTGTGTCCCCTAGTCTCCCACACCCAGCACCCTCAGACTGCTCTGTGAGCCCAGCCGGCTCCCCTCCCCCAGCAGCACCCAGCCTTTCCCAAAGGAGCTGCCTTGCCCTTCCAAGGGACAGGTGGAGCTGCTTGAGCCATGATTCCCGGGCACCCGACCACTCCCTGCGTGAGTCATGCAGGCCTGGCCCAACATCCCATCAGCCCGTGCTCCCCTCTGCTTCCCCGGAATGCTTGGCTGAACCCAGGAGGTCTGTCTCTGTGGGCAGGCAGCTCAGAGACTTTTCTTCTGTCAAAGCCCCGTGAGACACACCTGGGGTCTCCTTAGCTAGAAGGGCCCCTCTCCTTTCGGGGTGAGAGGTGCGAATGGCATTCTCTCAGTCTGTCAGCCCCTTGGCATTGGCCACTTAAAAGAATCTATTACTTAACTGGAAAATGCGCAAAGGATAAAAACAGGAAATTTATAGAACAATGAATGGCTAGTCAACATGTTAAAATACACTCAATCTCACTAATCAGGGAAGTAAAAATGGAAACAAGAGAATATTTTTCTATTTACAAAACATTTTCTAGTTGGGTGTGGTGGTGCACACCTGTAGTCCCAGCTCCTGGGGAGGTCCAGGCAGGAGGATTGCTTGAGCTCCAGGAATTGGAGGCTGCAGTGAGCTATAATCACACCACTGGACTCCAGCCTGGCAGACAGAGGGAGACCCTGTCTCTTAAAAAAAAAAAAAAAGTTTTATTGTGCAATATAGCACACATGAAGAAGAGGACAGAACACATAAATATATAGCCGTGAGCAAGGTGCCACTCCTCTTTCAGCTAGAGTTTCTCTGTCCATTCATGCGGCTGTTGGACACAATGATGTCTAAAGATCCTCCCAGCTCTGGCACTCCTTGAATCAGCACAACTGTCAGTCTTGGTTTACTGCTAATTCCCTCGGTGACCTGGGGAAATAGTCTCTGTTTTCTCATTTGTAATTAAGCATACAAACACCTGCCCGACCTGCCTCACAGCGACTGATCTTGGTGGCTCCAAAACATGTTGAGGGAGAAAGGCAGCTAGAAGACAGATGCCTTAGGAGGGTGGAGGCCAAGCACGGAGCCAGGGCCTGGGCTATGAGGAAGGGAAGTACCTCTGGGGTACCCTGGGGCCTTGCCCTTGTAAGGGTAGACTCTGCCTTTGAGGGTTTGATAATAGTTTATGAAATAAACTCATAGTAGGCAGATGAACAGGAGAAAATGTATATAAATTTATTACATACACAGGGGCCTCATATAAAAGAAAAGTGAATACCCCAAAACCTAGTGGTATCTAGAAGCTTATATACCTCCTTCATAGGGGAGATGGCAGAGGAGATGTAGGCAATTTAGGGGACAGTAAATGATTTTGGAAAGATGAGTGGCCCCTAAGAAGAACAGGTGACAGTCTGTGACAAAGAATTGGAGGAAGAGGAAAGAAGAAGGGGATAGTTGTTTAGTGCCTTAACACAAGACTCATGTATTAATGAATGATTCTGTGGGTTGGCAAATCTGGGCTGGGCCCAGCGGGGTGGTTCTGCAGGTCTTGCCTGGATTCACTCACATGGGTAGAGTTAGCTGTTGGGTTGATGGGCCGGGTGGGCTAAGATGGTTTCACGCACGTTTGGCCGTTGGTGGCTGCTAGCAAGGAACCTCGGCCCTACTTCCTGTGGTCGCTCCAGGGGACCAGCTCAGACTTGTTCTCATGACAAATCAAAGTATCTTGATTCCTAGGCTTAGAACTAAAACAACTTCACCCCTATGATCACTTCCATCACATGCTGTTGGTGAAGATAAGTCAGAAATACAGCATAGATTCACGAGGTGGGGAAATATTAATAGGTTCTACCACTCGATAGGAAAAGCCACAAAGAATTCATGGCCATTTAAAATCTCCCATGTAGAGGCTACTAACTCTTGTGTATTTGGTGGGTTGGGAAGAATTCCAGGTGTGAACTCCCATGTGAATGGTTCCATATCTGCTTGGGAGTTTACTCTTCCGTGTGTTATCTGTTCTTGCCTCTTCCATTTCTTACCCTTTCTCTCCTCAAGCCATTCTAATAAGTGGGCCGTGGAAAGAGCTCTCATCAAAGTCACCATGACTTGCATCTTGGAAAGCCAATGGTTGATTCACTGTGTTGTGCCCACTTGACCTCTCAGGACATAGTAGAAGCCTTGCTGTATGAAGAGGCATTCCCAAGAGACCACCTCCTGCTCCACATCTCTTTCAGCTTCTCCGAGCATCTCTGTCCCCTCACTGGCTGCACCTTCTCTGTTTTCTTTGCTGGCCTCTCCCACTCAGTGTTGGAGGGCCCCAGCGTGTCTTCAGCTATCTTCTCGTGTCTTGCTACACTTTCTCCCTAGATGATCTCACATAGGCCCAAAGTTTAAATGGACTTGATGCCACTCAAATCCATATCATCCACCCCAAACCTTACCTCTGAACTCCCTAGACAACTCCACCTGATTTTGAAAAGACATCTCAAAAAATAAAATGGCCAACAAAATTGAATATCTCTTTAGAGTATGTGCTGGCAACGTGAGCACAAAACTAATTGATTTTTGACCCAACCTCCCCCTTCTGCCCCCCACTCTTCCTTATCTTCCTCACCTTTGTGAGGGCAACACCTACCTAGTTGCTCAACGCAAAAGGACTCCATCTGGAAGCCCTGTTGGTTCTACCTCTAATATATATTCCCAATCCAACAGCTTGTCACCATTTCCAGTGCTGTGCCCCCAGTCCAAGTCAAACCCTCTTGCACTGGGACTGCTGCAATGTCCTAGCCAGTCTTCCTCCCCCGACAGGCTCGCACCCTCCTGTCTATCCTCCACACAGCAGCCTGCTAAAGCCCCTCCTTCCACCCTCCCAACAGCTCCTGCACGAGCTGCTCGGATCCCTCCAAGGTCTTTCCAGTCTCAGGACCTTGCACTTGCTGTTTCTTCCACTTGAGAGCTCTTCTCTCAGATCTTTAGTATGTATCCGTATCTGAAATTACCCTTTTAATGTGTTTGTTTTCATGCCTTGCATGTGCCCACAACTCCTCACTCCCCAGCAGAATAGAACAGAAGCTCTTGTCTATCATGTTTGCAGCAGAGCCTGGGCAGGACTTGACTCATTGTAGAAGCTCATTTGACATTTGCTGACTGATCCATTGACTGTGAGGATTACAGTTAGGATTGTTAGAGCTGAAAGAGAAACAGTCCAACCTCCTCGTTGCACAGATGGGGAAACAGAGGCACAGGGAGAATCCCTTGCCCAGTGGCACAGATGCAGACTTAGCCAAGCCAAGCTGGTCATGCACAATCCACAGGTTCTTTTTCATAAACTGTAGTAGCTGCTAAAGGCAAGGGTTAGTTATTTTCCTCTAAATCTCCCTGCCAAGTTATCATGCAAACAGATCTCAAAACAAATTCTGCTGCCCATACAAATACCTATAAAACAAACACCTGTTAGCAAGCAGCCACAAAACTGGTTCATACAACTCTTTCTGTAAAATCAATGAAAGCCCACCTCTCTGTCCTTTAAGGCAGCAGTCCCCGACCTTTTTGACATCAGGGAGTGTTTTCATGGAAGACAATTTTTCCACGGACCGGGGCAGGGGGCAGGGATGGTTTTGGGATGATTCAAGCACATTACATTTATTGTGCACTTTATTTCTATTATTATTACATTGTAACATATAATGAAATAATTATAGGACTCACCATAGGTTGGGGACCCCTGCTTTAAGGAGCTCTTCCACCTTGCAGGAAGGATCCACTTGAGGAAAATACAACATTCTAGAGGCAAGATTCAGTTAGACTGATGGTGGTATCTGAATACCTTGGGGCAGAGGCTCCCTCAAGGATTTAGCTCAGTGCCTCATCCCTCAGTGAGAGTTAGCAGCTTCCGAGATTCTTTGACTCTGTTTGAACAAGGAATGGGTGGTGTCTAAACTATTTTACCCAGCCTACATATCTTTATTTATTTATTTAAAAAAATTTTTTTTTGAGACAGAATCTAACTCTGTTGCCCGGGCTAGAGTGCCACGGTGTCAGTCTAGCTCACAGCAACCTCAAACTCCTGGGCTCAAGCGATCCTCCTGCCTCAGCCTCCTGAGTAGCTGGGACTACAGGCATGCACCCACCATGCCTGGGTAATTTTTTCTATATATTTTTTTAGTTGCCCAGATAATTTCTTTCTATTTTTTTAGTAGAGACAGGGTCTCACTCTTGCTCAGGCTGGTCTCGAACTCCTGAGCTCAAATAATCCTCCCTCCTCGGCCTCCCAGAGTGCTAGGATTACAGGCGGGCCTACATATCTTGAATACTACTAATTTCAACAAATGAGAGCTCATTTCTAATACATGTTATGCTAATTAATAAGCCGATAATTTCACAATGCATTCATTACCCTACTCAGTAAAGCCTTAGGGTAGACTGAGATAGGGATAGCTGTGTGGGGCACTGAGATGATTGTTTGGGACTCTGCATGTATCTTCTTAACTCCCAGGTTCATTGACTTCAAGCTGGTAACTTAAAAATCAGACATGGGGGAAGTATTTACACTGTGGAAACTGGTAACAGATCCCTACCACCTGGTTTTTAAACATTTACCAGCACACTGGTGGCCAGCTGAGTGACCTCTGGAATGTGGCTTTCTGATAAAATCTTGGCTGACAACCTCACCCTCATGCCTACCTTTATACCAGTGATGCTTAATCCTGGCTGCACTTTAGAAATTACCCGGGGAGCTGTAAAATAATACTGATTCCCAGGTCCCTGTTGGCGGAGATTGATGTGATGGGGGTGAAAGTTGGATATCAGGATACAATTAAAGCTCACCAGGTGATTCTAATCTGCAGGCAGGGTCCCATTCACACCTGTATGTCACACTATGCCACACATTCTAATAGTCCCACAAAAAGATAATGGCAAAACCAGGATTAGTACCGAGCCTGCTGCCCCCTACCCCAGGGCTCCCAGCAAAAGGAGGAAAAGTGGAAAACAGATTGCCACTTCTACTGAGGCCTCAGTGTTTGCAAATGTGGCTCAGGATAAGCCCTAGTGCTTGGGGTCAGGGTTGGGGTTGCAGGTGGGGAGGGCCAGTGCAGGAGCCCAGGAGCCCAGGAAGGCTGTGCCAGCCCCCAAGAGCTCCCTTTGCAGGGAAGGTGCACCTCAGCCCTCAGGGCATCTTACAGGGGCTCAGGGAGAGCTGAGGGGGTCTGTTCAGAAGCTTGTGTGTCACCAGGGAGTATCTGCGAGATGAGAGAAAGTGCAGCTGGCTGGAGAGGCCAGAAGGGAAGAACCGAAGTCCAGGGGCAACTGGAAGGAAACCCCGATGGAAACCAGGATGGGGGAGGTGCGTGGGTAGCTGGGGCTCTAGATTAAATACAGAGCGTGGAAAGGAGGCCAGGAGGCTATCCTCGGAGGAGGTAAGATGCTAAGCTAGCTCTCCAGGGGATGGAGAGGGCTACGAGTGTCTAGGGATGGGGATAGAGACTAGCACCTCAAACAGTGGGTCAGGCTCTAACCCCCAAAGAAGAGTAAAAAATCTTCCTCCTTAAAGAACAGAAAGGACAACTTTTAACAGTGAGGAAGATGTCTTCTTGGTGCCTCCGAAGAAGCTGGCAAAGAAAAGATATTTTCTTGACCGTCGGTCATTCATCTGAGGGTAACTTGCATCAGTCTCTGGTTCCATGTCTCTGCTCCACACAAACACTCTTGCAGTTCCTGCTTCTTTTGTACCAGGAAATGGGCTTCCTTTTTACCCTTCCCAGCAGGTCACTCCCCGATCCCCACCTCCTACCTTGCTTTCTTCCTCCGATGGCAGAGCCCAGGGGGCTGGTTTCTGAGTCTGTCTTTTCTGTGTCTACAGGAGGCTTGGGGAGCCCAGAGCAGGGGACTTGGATAAGGGTGACATTCCTGGAACCACCACCAGGGACCCCACCCAGCACTATTTGAGCTCTTGACTTCTGGGCCATGCATACAGGGATTACTTGGCTCCCAAACCCCAGGCTGAGCTAGGCCTGGGAGACAGCAAAGCAACAGTGAGTAAAACTGTGGGAAACAGACTCACAGCCACCTCTGGTCCCAGGCTGAGAAGAGGCCAGGGCAGTCCTGGGATGTGTGTGAGCCAGGGAAGGAGCTGCCTACCCAACCTGGCTTGAGGATGGGGCTAGGGGAGGGCTTTCTGGGAGCAGGAAGCCCCCGGGGGCAGAGTTGGGATATCACCCGGTGCCAAAGAAGGGGATTTCATAGATCTGTTGGGGAAAGGCCTTGAGCAGATGTTACACGAGGGAACTCCAGACTCCAGTCCTATGGGGCCCCTGGGCCCCACCCCGGTCTGCTGCACCTTCCTAGGTGCCGAACTCCGCCCTCCTCAGGCCAAGCAACTCCACTTCCTTATTCCATTCCCGTCTTGCATAGTCATTTGCATTTTTAACACCTTGACGGTTAATTCCTGCCTTTTTCCTCTAGTCTTCCCTCTTGACAACAGTGCAAAGCTTGCAATTCTGTGTAGCCCAGTTGGGCACGCTTGCTCTCCTCTCGCGCACCTCTGGTCCACACGCTCCCACGCCCCCCTCCGTTAGCACGGGCGATTCCAGAGTAGCACGTGAGCTCATTTGCAACCCCCTCGCCCCGTCCCCTCCTCTCCTCCGTCTCCTCTCGGGTCGGGAGCCGCAGCCCCGCCCCGGCCCGCCCCCTCCCCGAGGCCGGGCGCCGCCTGGCTCCCATTGGCAGTCGGGGCTGGCTGGCTCCCCGGCGGGGGCGGTGATTGCGGCTCGCCAGTGTCAGTCCCGGAGAGAGCGCCGGTGGCGGGGCGGGCAGCCCAGCAGCCGCAGGTCGGGCTTGGAGCACTGGCGTTGGGACCGAGCCCGGGAGCCCCGGAGGCCCCGATAACCCCGGGTAACCCGCGCGGGGAGCGCCCAGGATGCCCCGCGGGGACTCGGAGCAGGTGCGCTACTGCGCGCGCGTCTCCTACCTCTGGCTCAAGTTCTCACTCATTATCTACTCCACAGTGTTTTGGGTGAGTGACCCGAGGAGGGCCTGGGGATGGGGGTGGGGGTCCGCACTCCCTGGACCGCCTGGGCTTGGGTCCAGACTTAGCAACTCCGGGGAAGGCGCGGGGAGCGCGCGCTGGCCTCTCGTCCCTCTCTCCCTGGGAACAGGGAAATTCTGGTGGCCCGAGCTCAGCCTCAATTCTGGCCACCCTTGTTAAGAGCGTTAGAACTGGTTGCAGACCGACCGAGTGCCACGTGGCTCACCTGTGTGCACCTGATGCGCGGTTTGCCCGCTGGGTAGGCCGTGGTTACCGCCCTGCCGCGCCCACCATGCCTGCCAGGTATTGCGGAGTTTGCCCCATCAGCCTATGGAGAGTCAGGCCTTGTGTCGGGGTCGGGGAACCTGTATTCTGGGCTTGGTCCCGCTGTTTTCTTGCTGAACGAGACGCTTGCCCCCTGCCTCTTAGTTTCCTCTTTGGTGGAAGAGGGATGCGCGTGGAGTGGAGGAGTCCACCAGACCGCGTCTCCGGTGCTCCTAGGTGCTCAGTTACTGTGTCCGCTGCCACTGGGCGACATACCTCCTCTTCTGTCTTGGGGGAGAAGGATGATAGTGGTTGCACTTGAACCAGGCTTTGAATCCTGCTGCTTCCACTTTCTGGCTGAGTGATCCTCAGTAACTGAGAAGTTACTTTAACTCTCTGGGCCATAGTTTTCTCATCTGCAAGTGGAGACAGTAACTACTGTTTTCAACTTTTAGGATGCTTGTGGAGATTAAATGAGATAGGCCAAGTGTGTGCCTAGCAAGCTGCAGAAGTGTGAGCCATTATTGTTATTGTGGGCAGTAATCTGGTCCCCCAGGGTGTAAGTTGCCCCTGGGTTTCAGTAAGGTTGTATCAGACTAGCCTGGGGCCTAGTCTATACATGAGGACATCTTTCTACAGGCCACCTCCACCCCTAACAATCTAGAATAGCCCCTTTCCCCCAGTATGCCACCAGTACAGACTTGTGCAGGGACCCCAGGGGAGCCACACCCTATGTCCCACCAAAACACACTCTCTCCTGGTGTGCTTCTTAGCCCCTCACTGGGTCTCTTCTGCTGGCAGGAGCTGCTGGATTTGCCATCAGGATTGGCTTTCCCTGCGAGGCCCTTGTGGCTGTGACCTTGCCTAGTAGCCAGATCAGATTCGGGTCCTGCTCTGGTTCTGACTCGCTGGGTTATCTGAGGCAAGTCACTTCCCTGTTTGGGGCCTCAGAACTGTTCATTGACTTTTCCATCTAGAAAACTAGCTTGAGGCCAGCTTCCGATCCTGTGACTCTAGGTAGTGTGGAAGAGAGATGAGCAGTATGTTCAGGGGCTGGAGGGTGGAGCAAGAGCCTGTTGGTGGAAGCTCTGGGGAAGCAGAAGGTTGTATGGGGAGTGATTTGAGCTTTAATTCACCCCAAGTTGCATCAGAATCAACTGGAGAGTTTTAAAAAACACTACAGATTCCTGTGCCCTGGCATAAGTATTTATTTAAATTTACTTAAGCTTCCCAGGTAACTCTAGTGTGCAGTCAGGATTGAAAACTCCTGCTCTAGATGGTCTCATAGGTTCTGTAAGTCTCCAGGGATCCTTTACCTGCCCCTTGTCTGGCCTGGTGAGCTCTTCTCTCTGTTGGTCAGAGTTGGAAGAGGAGAGCCTCAGGTTGATGGGTGGAGAGGTAGGAAGGTGGGATTACATTTCTGGCTTCACCCCTTCCCTTGATGTGTAATCACTGCCCGGTCTCTTAACTTTCCCACAACTCCATTTTATCATCTGTAAAGTGGATAAGTGATACCTTGCCCTGCACCTCACTGAATTGCTTTTAGGATTAGTGATACGGGGAGAGAATGAGCTTTCCAAGGGTAAATTGTGTGGTTAAATCAAACCAAACTCAAAATTTCAAGGCCCTGTTCTATTGCTGTCCTCTGCAGCCCTGGGAAAAGCCTGTCCTGTGGCCCTTACTTTGCTTCTCTTGGGTAGGGCAGGACTCGGGACTTGGAATCCTTCCTCTGCCAACTGAGGTTGCCTTACCAAATCCTTGACTCCCATCCCTGGAAGCATTTCTGCTTAAAAATCTCCCCACACATGCCAGGAACTCAGCCACCTGCCAACTCTGACAGGGCAGCTCCAGGTGCCAGAGTTTGACTGCAGGGCGGAGGCCCAGTGTAAGTAAGTAATTTGTCCTGGCCTGGGTGTGCTGTTAATTGGAAACCATTTACAGGAAAGCCCATTATCTCTGATGCCATCCCTTGGGGGGTGGGGGTGGGGCAAGGGTTACTTGCTTTAAAAGCCCGGAGTACTGACACTTGCATCTCAGTCTTTGGGTCTGAAGGGGGCCATAAGTTTTATCACAGCCATGCACTTTAAGACTTTTTGCTTTAAAAATTATTATTGATAGGAAATACATGGGCATGGTACAAGAAAAGAGTAGTGTTCACTGACAAGACCTGCCCTGCCCTGTCCACAGGAGACCTCTGTTATCAGTTTCCTGTGATTATTTTCTGAGATCTCCTAGGCCAGAGGTTCCCAACCTTTTTGGCACCAGAGACTGGTTTCATAAAAGACAATTTTTCCACGGACAAGGGGCAGGGGGAGGCGGAGCTCAGGTGGTGATGTGAGCCATGGGGAGCGGCTGTAAATACAGATGAAGCTTTGCTCCAAGGCCGCTCACCTCCTGCTGTGTGGTCCCTGGTTCCTAAGTTTCATGGAAGACAATTTTTTGTTTTTTTTGAGATAGTCTCGCTCTGTCATCCTGAGTAGAGTGCAGTATCGTCATCATAGCTCACTGCAACCTCAAATTCCTGGGCTCAAGCAATCTTCTTGCCTCAGCCTCCCCAGTAGTTGGGACTACAGGTGCATGCCATGATGCCCAGCTAATCACGGAAGACAATTTTTCCATGGATAGGGACAGGGGATCGCGTAGCTCAGGAGGTGATGTGTGGCCCGATTCCTAACAGGCCACTGACCGGTACCAGGCTGTGGCCCCGGGGGTTGGGGACCCCAGTCCTAGGCAGAGGATGTCCTAGGCACAAACATGTAGATATATCATATGTATGTTTTTCACATTGGTAGCACTATATGTAGAGCTTTTCACTTAAATTTATGAATTATGGAGATCTGCTAGGGGCTGCCTCGTTCTGTTTGATGGCTGCATAGACTTCACTCTAGGCTGTGCCAAAATTTAATCCTTCCCTTTAGGTTGTTTCCAGTCTTTTGTTACTGGGAACAGTGGTACAGTGAGTATCTTTGAGTGTGTCGTTTGCATATGTGTGTAAGTTTGCAGGGTGATATCTAGAAGCAGAATTGCTGGGTTAAAGGGCATGTGAATGTATAACATACATACAGAAACACACCTGTACCGCTTGATGAGTTTTCACAAAGTGAACACACCTGTACAGTCGGCTCCCAGATCAACCAACAGAACGGGCAGTGGAAGCCAGAAGCCCCTTCAAGTCCTCCTCCAGTCGCTACCCCTTCCCTACGGGGTACTTGCCATTGGACCATCCTGCAGCACAGAACAGCTTTGCCTGCTTTTGTACGTGCATTTGAAATGTTGATGTCGTTAAATTCCTCTAGAGGTTATACAAATTATAATTTTATTTACTTAATATATTTCTTTAAACTGACTGACTTTTTAAACTCAAATTTGTTTTTAAAAGGAGGCTTCATATCACTACGACCAATGGGAAACCAATATCCCTTATCATAAATAGCAGGCAATGGTTAAAGTAAATATAGCACAGGGAAAACAAAAGTCCTAGCAGCATGTTGTGGTTGCTGAAGGCTGGTGGCCCTGATGCCCACCCTCTCTGTTCAAAAGGCAGGTTGGCAAGTGCTTAAGCAGCTTAAAGACAAACTGGTACCCAAGCTAAGACTCCCTCCTTGATGTGATCGGAGGGGTCGGAAGGGAATTGAACAAGGAGAACTTCTCAGCCTGTGAGTCAATGAGAATGTGACCCTGAACCCCTCTAGTGATCTCCTGCCCCACGCTCAAGGGCCCTCTTGTTTTCAAGAGGTTGTGTTTCAGGGCCACTCTGCAGATCTCAGTCTAGTGCTCCTTGCTTCTTCCAGTATGTTACTGAGCTGTCTCCATGAGAAATGAACTCACCCAGAGGCACTGAGAACCTCCGCTTCCCACCACAAAGGGTGAATCATTCTGACACATGCTACCTCAGCCCATTGGGGACACACCTCTAATTTTAGCACTGCCCACAGCATATCCTAGAGATCTGTTTACAGGACTGCTTTTCCTTGCTGGACTGGGGACGCCTGGAGGTCAGGGGTACAGCTCGTTCATAGCCTCCTCTGAACGCCAGGCCTGGGCACACAGAAGGTGCACGGGGAAGGCTTGTTGCATGGCAGTGACCGAGTCCCACCTGAGCCTATGAGGCAGGTATCTAACCTGGGGCAGAGGCCAAGCTGGGGGTGTAGCCAGCAGTGGAGAGGCTTGATGAACCCGTGAATTTGCAAAGTGGGCCGGGCTGATCATGGAGCCGTTGGTTGTCTGGAAAGCCCAAGCCTGTGGCCTTGACTAAGGTCAGGGTTTTCAGCTGGGTAAGGGTGTCAGGGCTGGGGGGCGTTGACTAAATAGGAAGAAAAGGACTTGGTGGGGGTTGAGGGCAAGTGAGGAAGAAGTGGGAGTGGGTGGTAATAATGAATGCTAGAGGCAATGTGAACTCTGTCTTGCCTTCTCCAAAGATGGACCTGCTTCCCGGAGCTTGGCCTGTGATGCTTTATATTTCCCTACAGTTCAGTGGTTGAGTGTGGACTCTGTACCAGGCTGTCTGGGTTCAAATCCCAACTCCAGCACTTACAGGTTAAGTGACTTAGGCATTAGCTTCTACATGCCTCAGTTGCCTTATCTATAAAATGGGTATTAGAACCTACCTGAGAGTTGCGGAGAAGGTTAATTGGATTAATATACAGGAAGAGCTTAGAGCAGTGCCTGGCACGTGACAAACATTCCATCAACTACTTACAGGTTAGCTGTTCTTTCCCTGTCTTCCTCTCTAGTCTAGGTGCCCCAGAGCCACAGACTGAGAATGAGAAGGGCCCTTAAAGACCTCTAGTGCAACCTTCTGATTTTACCGAGGAGAAAGCAGAGGCCTGGAGAGAAGCGAGTTGCCCGAGAGCCCGTGGCACGTGGTGACAGTCCAAGAGCAGGCCCAGCTTGCCTGACTCTGCTGCTTCATCAGGTCCCCTGTGTATTCCTCCCTGGCGTCAGGGTGAGGCTGGAAGACAGCCTTTCTGAGAGGAGCCAGGTACCTGGCCTCCCTCGCAAGCATTAGATGAAGCCAGGCAGAAAAGAAGGTGGATCCAGTTTCCAGCAGGAGATTTTTGAAAAGAGCTTTATTGTATTTGTGAAAATAATATGTGCACATAGTTTAAAAAAAAAATTCAAGCAATTCAGGAAAGTACAATGAGGACAATAAAACTCATCTTCGATTCTACCACCGGGAGGGAACCACTGTTAGGTGTTGGTAAACGTCCGTCCAGACATCCCCTTGTATGTATATGTAGATGTTTTATTTCCTTATTGTTTTTTCTTATTGTGCTTGATTCATCAGGCAGCTCCATTTTCTTGTTCTAGGCAAGCGTTTCAGAGAGAAAACAATGAAACTCAAGCCGAAAATGGGGCAGGCTTCATGTTGGAGAATTGGTCAGCCGTGCCTAATGGGCTGTCAGAGATGATCTCACGGCGTCGGCCAGGCCAGTGGCACAGAGAGGTTCTCCCCGCCCCCAGTCTCGCCACAAGGCTTTAAAATCCGGAGAATCGGGACTGTGGCCCTGCAAGGGGTTTGGAGAGGCTTCCGACGTCTTCATCCTACAAATGAGCAAACCAAGGCCCTGAGAAAATCCCTGCCCTCTCAGTCCAGACTTTCGTGCGTGGTCCTGTCCCTTCCCGTAAGGGAGCGCTGCGTCCAATCGTAGGACTGGACCTTGCCACCGTTGGTTGTTTGGGTCCTGGGGGAGCAGGAATAACCACTTGCCCTCCTGCGTACCTTGCCCGCCGAGCCCCTCTCCTTGGGTGACTCATGGTGCCACCCTGGGGTGGGGCTCAGAGCAAACCAGGTAAAGGACTGATAAGGAAATTGCTCTGCCAACTCCCTACACAGGGGAGAGATGTCTTCTGGGTAAGCCAGGACAGGGGGTTGGGGGAAAAAACCCTAACTTTTCCCAGAGAGAACTTTTGGATGTGAATGGTTTGAATCGACTTAGCCAGCCATTCTCTCTGGGGTGTGGATGGTGTGTTTGTTCATTTAGTCAACAAATAGCTATTTGACACCTACTGTATGCCAGGCACTGTGATAGGTGTGGTAAACAGCTGTGAAAAAGACAGGCCTAGTCCAGGCCTTGGAAGATAGACAAACCAGTAAATAAATACCGCTTGTGATAGGTGCTAAGGAGAAACTTGAGGATTTGGTGGGGAGGGATGGCTGTTCCTGCTTTAGGTGATGTGGTCACTGAGGCCCTTTATAAGGAGCTGACATTTCAGCCGAGGCTCAAAGAACAAGAAGGAGCCAGCTGTAGAAAAAGTCCTGTAGAGGACATTCCAGGTCAAGGGAGCAGTAAGTGCAAAGGCCCTGAGGCAGGTGGGCAAGCATGGATGGAGTGGATGTGGAAGCCCCAGAAGGGCCAAGTTGTGGGTGGAAAGGGTGGCAGGGGCCTGGTTGTGTGAGGAGTTTGGGGTCTGAGTGACGAGAAGAAATGATTAATTGTCAGGACCTGGTGGTATTGCCACCTGGAGACCTAGATCGCGTGCCGGCTCTTCTGTGTGACCCTGGGTAAAGGACCACCTCTCTGAGCCTCCTAGACTCTTCATCTGTGGATGCCGCAGAGGGCTGTGGGGGCTCTGTGAGATGAGAGATGTACAAGCTCCCTGCCCATGGAGGGTGCAGACTTACAGGGAGGGGGGCTCACCTTGCTCGGGTGGCTGGGGATCTAGGATGTGATGAGAACCTCTGGATCGTCTTGTCGGAGGAGGCTGCTGTCCTCTGGGTGTGCTCAGCCTGCCCAGAGCAGATGGCCATGGCCAGGGCCTCGGGCCGACGGGTCCGACCCCTTGGGCATGCACATGGTCTCTCCCAGGGGCCAGCCCTTCCCACCCCTGGGTTCCTGGGTTGCCGTGGTGCACCGGCAGAGGCTGTGGGCTCACAGTGGGCATGTGGGGCCAGGCAGGCTGCCTGAGGAGTGCCCTGCAAGGCTCTGAGAGTTGGTCCCTGACCATGTTGCATTTTTTCAGCTTCAAGGTGGGCCCCTGGGCTAGGGGGAGGCGAGACGAAGAAATATGAGGTGACGTCTTCCCCACCCAGACCGTGGCTGCAGAGGAGTCCTTGGGCAGGGAGGCCTGGCAGAGAGGAGCGTAGATGTGCCTCTGGAGAGCGAGGCTGGGTCACTGAGGAACAAACAGGCTGTTTCTTGGGCCTGAATGTTGAGACTGGAAATGGCCTCTGGGAAGGCCAGGTCTGGAGGCCCCGCAGGGCCCAGCTCACCAGGTTCGGAGCGTGAGTGCTTCTTGGTGGATGAGTGAGGAGCAGGTCCTGTTAGCTGCGTGACAAGTCAGGGACAACTCTTTGTGCCTTGGTTTATTGATAGGGGTAACTGTTGTGCCTCCCACAGGGTGAAGCTTGAATGGGGCAAAGTCTCCAGAGCTCTTATCGGGGCGTGTCATACGATAGCCATTAATGCAGTCTCACCGCACTTTGCTTTACCTCTTTGGATTCTCAGAATGACTCTGTGACCTGGGCAGGACAGGGGCTCTTGTCCCATTTTACAGAGGAGGAGACTGAGGCCCTGAGAGGGGAAGTGACTTGTTTGAGACCCAACATTTGTGTCTGTCCCTGGGACAAGGGCTGTTTTCACTGTGGAAAACGTGCCTGTTGGATCATAACTTTTTCCAAAAGGGACTTTCTTGCCAAGGGAGGCATTTGCATCTTGGCCTGCAGGGAAGCAAATATTTTCCTGGAGGGTAGAAGGAAAACAACCTTGGACCAGTCAGGCTTATTTTTTCTGCTTGGAGCCCTCCTGCTTCCTGCCTGGGAAAGCCGGAACCACCAACTCCCAGAGCCACTGGAAGTCCCTTCCAGGATGTGGCCTGTGACCCCTTGCAAGTCACGCAGCCTCCCCAGGCCGTTTCCCATCGCCTACCAGAGGGTTGTCTGTGCAGCCTGCCTGTCTGTGCCGGGTGCAGTGTGGGGAGACCACAGGGTGCCTGGGGTCACAGTGGTCATTTCTGTGCATTTACTGTGTGCTGGGTGCAGGGATAGGCACAAGGTGGGGGGCTGAGGCCAGCCCTGGCCCATGCTATGACAGATTGGGACAGTCCCCTGGGTGCATTGGGTGGGGTGCCAGCTTTTGAGGTTGGCATAGGATTCTGAGACTGAGTCACTTTCCTGGATCAAAAGACAGGACCTTCTAGGGCAGTGGTCCTCAACTCTGCAGCTCGAGGCCTCCTGCCTTGGGAGGATTCCACAAGGACACACATCCCTAGAGCTTGTGATACAGTAGGTCTGGGGTGGGGCCCAGCACCTGTAGTTTTTAAACTTACCCAGGTGAGTCTGATGTGCAGCTAGAGTGGGAGCCACAGCTCATGGTGATATCCAAGGGAATCCTTACTGGATTGGCCAGGTTTCCAAGCTGATTTTCTCTGCAGCTGAATTCCAAATGATGTGCGGAACCTTCTGACCTCCCTGAGGATCTGGACAGTCTCTCTGAGCTGGGGAAAGTTAGCAAACACGGTTGGGAGAGGCCCAGAAAGGGAGAGAAGAATCTAGCCGGGGGCTTAGTAGGGGGTGCAGGGGCAGTTGACGGGGCTCAGCCTGGGGAGGAAGGGCTGGCGGGGATGTGGGAGACGACCAGCCTGGGGGTGTGGGAGGCTCTGGGAGGCTGGCTTCTCCTGCAGGGGACCCACACGGGAGTCCATGAGTTCTAGAATTTTGTTTTCCTTTTGGTTATCTTTAGAACGTTGTTTTATCTGTTCTAAAGGCAGTGTTTCTTTGCAGTTATCTTTGTAACTCGAAAAAGTTTCTGTAGAATCAGACTTGAGTTTCTTGAGTTAGGGATTCACAAACTTGTGGGGTGGTCCATGTTAATTTTCTCCCTTAAATTGTGTCTCAAGTTTGGGAACTGATGGATGGTCATCATGTTGGAAAGCTGGGTGTGATCTGAGTATCGACAGCCTGCACTTCTGACCCCCATAGGAAAGGTGCAGCGGGTGGGGGGGGGCGGGGACTGTTGCCACTTTCCAGACATGGTGCTTGGGGTCACGGTGATAGGCTAGTGACCAGTTAGTGGAAGGGTGAGGACGTGATTTCTGACTCCTACCCATGAGCTCTGTCGTGGCTTGAATGGTGGCCCCGTAAAAAAGGTATGTCCATGTCTTAGAACCTGCGAATGTAACTTTATTTGGAAAAAGTGTCTTTGCAGATATAATTCAGTTCAAGATCTTGAGGTGAAATCATCCTATCAATAGATTACCTAGGTGTGCCCAAAATCCAGTGACAAGTGTCTTTATAAGAGAAAGGTAGAGGGAGATTTGAGACAGAAGAGAAGACACAGACACACAGAGGGAAGGCCGTGTGGGGACGGAGGCAGACAAGCCAAGGGACACCAGGAACCACCAGGAGCTGGAGGAGGCAAGGAAGGAGGTGCTGGAGGGAACCTGGCTCGGCAGACACCTTGGTTTCAGATGGTGGGAGAATACCTTTCTGTTTAAGCTACCCAGTTTGCCAGGGCGGCCCTGGGGAACTGTACAAGCCCTTCTGCTCCAGGTTGCTTGCTAGGGAGGGGCCCAGTGGAGCAGGGCCCCGAAAATCCCTTTCCTTTCTGTGGGCTGCATGGAGGAGGCTGGGGAGGAGCGAGGCTGGCAGGGAATGAGGCCTGGAGCTTCTCCTCCCGCGGTTCTGCCCGTGCCACCTGCCCCCCACCCCCAACCAGGCCAGGGGGCTATGCCCCACCGCTGGTTTCATAGGGCCTTCCCCTCTGCAAGGAAAACCTGTGGAAAGAGGTTAGAACAGAGGAAGGGAATGCAAACTAGCACTCAGGAAGGACTTCCTGGTTATGAACGTTGTTAAAGTGAAATTGCCTGCCAAGCCGGGCTGTAGAAGTCTTGTTCTGGGTGAGGGAGGGTGGCTTGCAGTGAAGGGAGCCCTGGCCTGGGAGCTGGGAGCCCCAGTCACAGCTGCTGACCGAGGGCTAATTCGGTGTGTGACCTTGTGGGAGTGACAGCCTCTCTTTGGGCATTAGATTCCCATCTGCAGAGTAAGGGGGTTGGGCCAGATCTGCATGTGTCTCCCTGTTCCTGGTGGCGCACAAGATTATTTTAGCTGGTTCATGGGGGAGCATTTAAAAATTTTAATGTGTGTTAAGTGCAATGTGTATTGTGGAAAACAGTACCTCAAATTTGTGATTTCGTAGATGCTGATTAGGTCAGGACCATATTTATTTTAGTAAGATGAGCCAGTGGGTTTGAAGAAGACTAGCAAGTCAATAATAGTGCAAGTAGCTGGCCAACGCAGCTGGCGCTGAGACATGCTAAGAGAATGGCTGGAGCTTGGGAGACGCTGGACGTTCTCAGTGGTTCCTTCCAGCTCCTCTCTGGAAACTTTGGCAGCGTGACACCTCCTGGCCCGGTGCGGACAGTTATCACAGTGAGTCTACTGCTGACGGTTAAAGGAGGGGCTTCTCGTTGTACGCTACAGCATCTTACAGTTGACAAAGGGGTTTGGCCCCCGGAGTGACCATTGTGTTCCCATTTCACAGTGGAGAGGCCAGCAACGCTCAGAGTGGAGTGATCTGTCCCTGGTCACACGGCTCCTGAGTGGCCGTCTTTGCTGGGCCACACCAGCCCAGCCCTCGGAGCCGTCCCTCCCCTGACCTTACCTCCTCTCACAGTGGCTGCTTTCTGCACTGGGGTTTCATTATCATGTTGGGTTTTTTTTTGTGTGCATCTTCTCTTGTCCTAATTTTCTTAAAGCAGAGGAGGAGGGGATTTAAGGTGAGTGACCCTCTCTCTCCCCTCCCCCAGGCCTCTTCCCCAGGCATAGTGAGGAGCAAGTTCTGAAGCCCTCGGCATCCTGTTTCCTGGATGTGTAATAGGTAGGTTCCCGTTACAGCCTGTATTTAGCTCCAGTTAGCAGTTAGTGAAACATCTGGTCTGGGGATTAATTCCGGGCCAGAGGAGGCCGCCTGCCCTGGGCTGCTGGTGAGCTGGCCCTTGGCTGTGACCACGGAGACTTTCTTGCTGAAGTGAACCTGGTCTGGAGCTTCAGGCAAAAGGAAGACTCAGACCTGTAAACAGACCCACTCTTGGAAAGCATGGAACTTGGATCTTGCTTTCTTAACTTTTTTTTTTTTTTTTTTTGAGACAGAGTCTCACTCTGTTGCCTGGGCTAGAGTGCCGTGGCATCAGCCTCGCTCACAGCAACCTCAAACTCCTGGGCTCAAGCAATCCTACTGCCTCAGCCTCCCGAGTAGCTGGGACTACAGGCATGCGCCACCATGCCCGGCTAATTTTTTCTATATATTTTTAGTTGTCCAGATCATTTCTTTCTATTTTTAGTAGAGATGGGGTCTTGCTCTTGCTCAGGCTGGTCTCGAACTCCTGATCTCAAACGATCCGCCTGCCTCGGCCTCCCAGAGTGCTAGGATTACAGGCGTGAGCCACCGCGCCCGGCCAGCTTTCTTAACTTTTTATTGTAAAAAATTTCAAACATATAGAAAAGGTGAAAGAATGATACAGTGAGCACCCCTATGTACACCACCTATGATCAATAATTTTAACATCTGGCCCTGGCAGAATAAATTGGAGACATCATGACAGTTCACCCCAAACAGTTCAGGATACGTCTCCAAAAAAGAGGGGAATGTTCTTGGACTTAACCACAGCACCATTATCATGCCTAAGAAAATACCAAGTCTGTATTAAAACTTCTCCAATTGTCCCTAAAATGTCTCTCATACTACATTAAAAAAAATCAGTATCCAGCAACACAGTTCATTGTATTGGATTTCTTTTTGACAGAAAAGGTCCCAGTACATTTGAAACTTGAGGGGTGACCTCTGAGACCCTGCACGGTATAGGTGCTGGAGTCCCGGGGAGGACTGCTGTGTGTTACTTGCCCGATTGTGCCTGATCCAAGCCCTGGGGAGGGTGGGGTGGGGGTGGGGCTGCTGGGTCCTGTTGTTGCTTAGCGGAAATTCAGAAAGCTGGAAATGGAAGGTCTGGCTGGTCCAGGAAAGCTGTCCCCACCCACAAGACCCCTTCCTCCCCTAAGACCCCTCCCCCATTCCCATTAGGAGAGCTGACCTGGAAGCCAGACTGGAGACTCCCTGAGTGCCCACCCATAATCTCACCAAGTGCATACACCACCCCGTGCCAGGCACTGGGGGAAGATGCTCTAAGGGACTGAGGGGCCCGAGGCTGGCTGCTCACAGTCTGCCTGGGGAGACCTCTGGTGTGGCCAGGTCATGGCTTTTGGGAAGTCAGTGTGGCCCACTGATGTGTTCCTTGCTTCTGATGCTTGTGGTGGGCTGGGTTGGGCCTGAGACAGTCCCCTTCTCTCAGACTGGAAGGAAGGAACTGCTGAGTGGCTGGAGAAGCGCCTCCCAGTCAGTAGTTCAAGCTGTGATGGGGGAAATGGACTTCGTGTGTTTTTTTTTTTTTTTTTTTGAAAATTTTAAACCCACAGAGAAATTGAAAATAGAATTGAAAGAACATCTGCCTGCCTTTGAGTTACCAATCAATTATGAACATCGTAACGGCGTTCTCTCTAAATAGACCACTTCTTGTTTGCCAACCCAGCTACAGGGAAGCTGCAGTCATCATGACACCTCCCCTCCAAACACCCAGCATTCAGCTTCCCAAAAAGGTCATCCTTCCACACACCACTCGTCCATCTGAGGACAAATCACCGTTAAATGAATCATCATCCAATATACAGTCTGTATTAAAATTTCCCCAGTTGTTCCCTGTGTCTTAAGAATTATGTTTGGTCTTTGTCCCCAGTTCCTGGCACAGAGCTCCCAAAGCCCTTGGAATTTCCTGTTAGGGACGTCTTTTGTTACATGTAGTGAGCCAGTTTCACCACATCTGAGCTTATGCTGATGAGCCAACTTAGGCTAGGACCCCTAGAGAACCTCAGGATGGGGCCAGTCCCCAGAAAGACCAGCCCCCACGGACCAGACAGAGGGTGGGCGGGCAGGAGATGAAGCTCTATAAAAAACTTGACCAATGATACTTGATGAGCTGCTGGTTTGGGGAACCTTTTGAGGTGCTGGGAGGGTGGTGGCCCCTAGGCTGGCATGAACCACCACCCCCCCTTGCCCTGTGCGTTTTCTTCCATCTGACTGTTCCTGAGTTGTGTCTTTTACAATAAACTGGTTAATATAAGTAAAGTGTTTCCCTGTGTTCTGAGAGCTGTTTTCACAAATCGTTGAACTTGAGGAAGGGGTTGTGGGAATCCCTGATTTATAGCTGGACTTTGAGGCCTGGACTTGCAATTGGCATCTGAAGGTGGGGTGATCTTGTGGGCCTGAGCCCTTTACCTTGTGGGATCCAGTGCTCACTCCAGGTGGATGGTGTCAGAGTTGAATTAAATTGTAGAACACCCACCTAGTGTCTGCAGAGAATCAGAGAATTGGTTGGTGGTGTTAGAAAGCACCTCAAATGTCCTCTGTAGCTGATATTTTACCTAACCTAGGGTACACCCAAGGTTCGTACATTACTTTTGGCTATGTATGTCTTTAATCTCCCCCAATCGAGACTATACTCACTTTTTTTTGAGTCTTTCAAAGCCTCCAGGCAGAACATCTGGATTTGCTTCATGGTTTTCTTGTCCTTTTCTGCAGGAGCATTTCTGGGGGAGGCACCAGGGGCGCAGGATATCACACTGGGGGGCGAGCGCTGGCTGGCCACACCCCTGCTGGCTATCCTGAACTCGACCACCAGCCCTCCCCGCTGTACAGGCATCTTTCCCCACGAGGGTGAATACATAGGCTGACGGGGATGCTCTGTTTGGGGAAAGAACTTTTGAAAGCTAATCTGAGCGTGCAACTCCGCTGCTTAAATTACTTCAGTGATTTCCCTATTCCAGCCTCAGAGCACATTGAGCCTGCCTGCTTCTGGCCACCCTCACGTGCCCACTGTGGTCCAGGCACTGCCACTTCTCGTGGGTCGCTGCAGTAGCTCCCTGACGGCCCCTCCCACCTCCATCCCCAACTCTTCTCAGGACAATAGTCCAAGTGGCTCATTTAAAGGTCACAGTCGGAACAGATCACTTCTCTGCAAACTGTCGGGCCTTCCACCCACTCAGAGCAAAAGTCAGTCTTCCCAGTGGCCTGAGAGCCCACCTGGTCTGCCCCCACCTCATCTCCTAACTCCCTTTCCAGCAGCTCCCTCCTCATTCCTTGGACACATGGGCATGTTCCAAGGCCTTGTCATCTGCTTGTCCATGTGGCTTGGTCCCTCCTTTACTTCAAGTCTTTGCTCAAATGTCACCTTCCCTGGCCACACTGACAGCCCCTCTCCCCAGCCTCCCTAGTTGTCTTCTGGGTTTTATTTTTCTTTGTAGCATTTAATAACCATAACATACTATACATGTTCCTCATTTATTTGCCTCTGCCCAACTAGAACGTGAGCTCCACCGAAGCTGAGATTTGTGTTTGATTTGCTGCTATAGCTGTGTGCCCAATTCTTAAAGCAGTGGTTCTCAAAGTGGGCCCAGGGGCCTCTGGGGTCCCCTTTCAGGGGGTCCAAGCAGTCAAAACCACTTTCATGATAATGCTGAGACTTGCCCTTTCTCATTCTCTCAGGAGCCTATGATGGAGTATTTCAAAAGCACATGACTGAGATGGCCCGAGATTGAGGAGCAGATGTGAGAACTCAGCCACCTTCTCATCAGTCAGATCCTAACGTTTGCAAACATGCAAAGGCCATGCCACTCTGCTCACTCAGGTTTTTGAAAACTTTTTAAAATAAAAAATATGCTGTTTATATTAACATGTAAATCTATTGTTACTTCTAAATGAGTTAATAAATATTTGGAATATGTCTCAGTTTTAATCTATGGTAAATAATTGATGGATATCTGTAAAAACAAAAGCTCTAGAATCCTCAAACATTTTTAAGAGTGAAAAGGAGTTCTGAGACCAACAACTTTGAGAACCACTGGCTCAAAACAATGCCCAGTGCATAATAACCAGTCAGTAAATAGATGTTGAATGAATTTCTTGGCTTAACGCATGAGACCTGGCCTGGGTGGTCTGCCTTCTGTGAACCTCCCTGGCCTCCTCCCCTCCCCTTGTCCTCTGCCTGTGCTTGGCTCCAGCCACGCTGACCTGCTGTCCCCGTGGTGCCTTCATGGGCATTTGGAACTCCTTATTCCTCTTGCTCAACTCAGGAATTCCTTCTGGGCCATTAAATGGACTCAGTCCAAACAGCACTTCCTCCAGGAAGCCTTCCCTGATCTTGCCCATCTCATTTAGCATCTCCTTCTCTCTGGCTCCTCTGCACACTTGATGATTTCTACCCAAGTTTATTGGTATACTGTGTGCCTCAGCAGACTGAGCTCTTTGAGGGCAAGACTGAGGTCTTATGTGTTTATTCCCACTGTTTGGTACATAATAGGTGCTTAATGAATGTCTATTGAATCGGTGCTGCCTTGGAATTCAGAATGGGGGCTCTCCCATTCCCTGAATTAACCTTGGACCAAAGTGGCTCTAAAGGGGAAATGGTTTCTGGCATCTGGTTTGGGTCTGGAAATGTCAGCATCACAGCAGTGCCACATGATGATTACTGGGGTAGAAGTGACATTTACTGGGCACCTGCTGGGTGCCAGGCGCTTTTGCATGGCATCTTGCTTCAGGGGCGTTGTGGTTCGTTCGCCATTGTGAACTGGCCTGGACCTTAACCACCTTCCATACGGCTTCTGTGGGAAGAGTATGGCCTGTGAGTTAAGCCACCAAACTTCTGTGAGCTTGTGGGACATCCTAACATATTTGCATAGTATGTGAAGTTGTTGAGGTCAAAGTTGGTATGTATGTAGCCAGATCCTGCCGCCATGCCCTGCACGCAGTAGGTAATAAGTTCCTGGAATTATCTGTTCAGTAGGCACAGTTAATACTATAAATATCAGTACCAGCAAGGGCTTCCCACTGTTGGTTTCACAGGTGTTCAGAAATGGGGAGAGATCCCTATAGCTGGGGTGATCCAGGAGGGCTTCGCAGGGGAGGAGGGCTTTGCACTGAGCTTTAGAGGATGGGTATTAGCCTCTTTAGGCTTTATTACTTCTAAAAAAAAAACAGCGGGTCTCCTTTCCAAGTCTGCTGTGGGAGTGGACGTGTGTGCCTTGATTGAGGGGGAGGGGGAGGGCATTGCTGTCCTCTTCAGGGTTTTACCCTCGCAGAAGTGTGGCATCTGGGGCCAGCGGGGGAAGCAGGGACAGACCCTTGAAGGAGGAGTCAGAACAGTGTGTGGGGAGAGAGAGAAGACTCTGGACCACCCACGGTCTGCTGACGTGCCGGGGTTCTAGGAGGGACTGTCTGGGCTTGAGTTTCCATGGACTCCTGGAGCGGTGAAGGGACCTTAGCAGTTGTGGCTGACACAGACACTGTGACCCAGAGAGAGGAAGGGACTTGGCAAGGTCGCAAAGGAGCTAGTGGCAGAGCTGGGATTAGGGCCTAGGGCTCCCTCATCCCAGCTCAGGATGGTGTTGCCTCCTGGTCCCCTTTGACCTCTTGGGAGTTCTGAGCCCTTGGAGGGGACATTATGTCTTCATTAAGGCCCTGCACATGCCAGGCAGTGACACTCGAGATCTGATTGCCTCCTCCACCTCCTAACCCTAGATCGGGACAGCGGGCTCAGTTCAGATGGGGGATTCTGTGTAAAGGGGAAAAGAATGAACCGAGGGGCTCATATATATAAAAAGTAGTTGGATTCATTTTTTCTTATATATAAAACCATATCTGACATTAAAAACAAGAAACGTGAGATACTTAGCTTCATCCTTGCCCGAATGTGCAGAGAGCCTGACTGAGCCAGCTGTGCCCTGGGAGCTGGCAGAGCCTCAGTGTCTGCACCTGCCGCTGGGGTTTCCCTCACCTCTTCCCTCCTCTCACTGACTGCTCCGCACTCCTTCTTTTTGGACAGGTCCCTGCTTCCCAGTGGCTTCTCTCAGCAGACCAGAGGGGTCAGGGAAATGTGAGACCACAAACCACCCTCCCCTCGAAACTCCTCTTTCCCTCACTTTCGGCCCCATGGGGATAACTCCCAGGCAGTCTCTGGCAGAGCCCCCGGGCCAGGGGAGGAACAGGGGCTGCCTGGGCTGGTTCCTGGACAGTGTGGGCTCTGAAAGGCTGCCGGGACCTGACCTGGAGAGCATTGTATAGGACAAAGGCCCCTTTGTCACCTCTGTGAGCTGTGTCTCCTTTTTTTTATTTATTTATTTATTTA